>CM076576.1:840521505-840798794 GCA_034641835.2 Pinus albicaulis
TAGTGTGCCTACCATGCCCCTCTTGGAAAAGGTAAATTGATGACTTATTAACCCTCTTATGTGTTCATTTCCTTGTAGTTTAACTTTTTTCTCCCATTTGTTGTCTTGACATTCCCTGACATGCATTGACACACCCTTGCACGTCTTGGCATGCCTTATCACTTGGCACATATTAGCATGTTTGACATGTATTCCCACTATCTAGCACATCAAGGGGGTGAAGAGAGATGTAGTCCTAAATTAGGTCGAGTACGAGGGCGAGTAAGGGTTGCTAAAGGGAGGTCATGATCATCCTCCAAGAGCAAGATCATCATGTGAGTGTTTAGAAGAATGTTGCATACCTTAAGGGTCGGTTTGCGCTAGGAAGTAGGATGGCATATTGTTGGTTCTCTTCTGGCAAATCGAGCTTAAGAGAGGTTTCTCATGAGAATCTGGGCATGTGATTTCAATGGTGTCTTTGTGTGAAGGCTGCATCAAATTCTGAAATGTTGAAATTTGCAACAAGAAACAGTGAGGTTGGAAACCAGAAAGGAAAAAAAAAAATGCACCCACACTGGTGAGGAATTTTGATGCACCAGGAGTGAGGAATGTGGGGCATCTAATTTATTTTTCCCTTAAATAAATTGTAATTTCATCTCATAACAACTTGTGTTAGTTAATTAAGTCATGATGACCGAGTTAGCTCAAGAAATTCAAGTACTTGAGGGTCTAAGATGAGGCATCTAGAGGGATTCTAATGTTTTTTGGGTCCAGTTGAAATTGATGCATTAGTGGGGTGCAAGTGTAATTAACTCAATTAAATGTGTTAAAATCAGTTTAACTGGTTCTAACTAAGTTATGAGCTAGCGAGAGGTCCAGTGAATTAAATTAGATTTAATTCACAATGAGTGATCAATCATATAACTGATAATTCGCTTTAATAGTTGTATGCATGTCAGTTTCGAGGAATACCTAGTTGAGACAGAGGTTAAAGGGAACATAACTATCAATTGTATTCAGAGAAAATTTCCCATGTGAAATTATAAAGTCATTGGGATTCCATAATGGATTGTGCAATCAAGGAAGATTGATTTTCCTAATTAATAAGCAAAGCATCCTGGTTAGATTGTATGAGTAAGGCAACAAGTAAGATCGGGAATCATGGCATTAGACCTAGTTTTCCTCGACTAATGGAGAAAATTTATGAGTGCTTAGAATCTCATGAGAGATTAAGCATTAATGTTTTGTTTCATGATTCCTTGACTTAATACACAATAGAGATAGAGGGCCTTTGAGCAGTTTCTTTCCCCAAATACATCACGTTGTTGTGCGATTGATAATTTATTTCTCTTACTTATATGTGATTGTGCGATCGTGTTTTGTTTCCGCAAATTGTAGGAAGGATTCAATATCTTGTTTTAGTAGATTACAAGATTAGATTGAATCTTGTTGGTTAGATTTTCTACATGGTATTAGAGTAGAAATTTTTTGGGCGGCGAGTTTGCATAGAATATTTTAATATTTCGGTGTGAAATTTTCAAAAAAAATAGGCTATTTGGATTCCTTACGAAAATCTACCGAAATAGAAAAAAAATCGATCGAATCGGAGCTCGGATGAGGGAGATATCATCGCTTTAAAATCAACTCTTTTTTAGAAACTTTTTGTAACGTCGGGACAATTACACTGTGCGCGAGTCAAGAACCTATATGTAATTGAGGTACCAGATGCATGCAAAGCTTTGAGGAGAAAGGCAGAAGTTAGAGACTTGGTGGTTTAAAGGGAGCATAAATACCTCTTAACATGAATCTTCATGAGAAGCGGTATCAGAAGGTTGTGGAGTAGTTGCCACAATTGGAGAAGCAGAGAGGAGACTGAGTGGAAGCATCCACTCAAGCAGAGACCTCCACGAGGGGAAAATTTCGAGCCAGATGGGAAGAGGGAGCAGCCATACCTGGAGGTGTAAGCTGGTGGGGTGATGTGTAGACATAATCCCAAGATAAGAAATTTGGGCAAGGTCCATTGAGATGGCGTGTGATATCATGGATCGAACCTGGCTACGAGGAGCCACAGTACAATAGTAGTAGGAAGGATCAGTTAAATTGATGTAGTCAGATGTCAGCAAGACAGAAATCAGAGTCAGATGTCAAATATTGGATCACAAATTAGAGTTAGCAATAGTTCAAAGGGCATGGATGCAGATGTCAGCAGCAGCGCAAAGAATCCAGTACTAGACAAATGTAGTAGCTAGTAGCAGTCAGAAGATTCTGATGACAGATGCATTATACTGAGTAATTTTTTCGGAGGCTATTCAGTTTTAGGACTTGCAGGTGCAAACAACACTAGAGAAGTGTAGCATGCAGAACATTCCAAAAGTATCGAATGGAGATAGATTGAATTCCTTTCTTGTTGAGAGGGAGTATTGAAATTTGCAACAAGAAATAGTGAAATTGGAAACTAGAAAGGACAAAAAAAATGCACCCACACTAGTGAGGAATTTTGATGTACCAGGAGTGAGGAATGTGAAGCGTCTAATTTTTTTTTCCCTTAAATAAATTGGACAATAAATTGTAATTTCGTCTCATAACAACTTGCGTCAATTAACTAAGTCATGATGATTGAGTTAGCTCAAGAAATTCGATTTAAGATGATCGAGGTGGATATTGGTAGCCACCCGCCTATTCCACTTGGGCCCTCGCCATTGTCTCTTTCAATTTTTCAGTTTCCTTAATTATAGCACAGTTTACTTTTTTTGTCAGTTTTTCAGGTCCTGAACTTCTGGAGCCATTTTGAGGCCCCAAACGAATTTTTATGGGCAATAAAGGTTTAGCGATTTCATAGAAATCGCATTAGCAGTTGTAGTCCTCGAAGAGATCTTTCTAACAAGGTATCATGTGCGTCAAACGAAGATCGTATGACCAGGTTACGACCCTGGAAATTTGGCTGCCCAACTAACCCCAACGGGGCCCATAAACTCTTGGTGTTACATCTCCTCGGGTTAGGGTTTTGATTGTTTAGGATTTTATCTTATTTTTAAATAATAAAAAAGACCCTTCATCCGAACTAACACAGTTCAGAGGAACATAACTATTAGTTGTATTTATAGAAAATTTCCCATGTGCAATTATAAAGTCATTGGGATGCCATGATGGATTGTGCAATCAAGGAAGGTTGATTTTCCTAATTAATATGGAGATAATTCCATAGGAATTGCGTGAGCAAGGCAGGCTGAGAATTGGCTAAGTATTAGACCGATTTTTCCTAGATCAGCAAGAGACAATTGGCAGAGTGTTTGAGAATCTCAAGAGAGATTAAGCATTGTATTGTTTCATGATTCCTTGACTTAATACAAATAGAGATAGAGGGTTTTGAGCAGTTTCTTCCCCAGATACATCTTGTGTTGTGCGATTGATAACTTGTTTCTCTTACTTATATGTGATTGTGCGATCGTGTGTTTTTTCCACAAATTGTAGGAAGGATTCAATATCTTGTTTTAGCACATTACAAGATTAGATTGAATCCCGTTGGTTAGATTTTCTACATGAAATAGAAGAGAGGGTTGATATCATCTAGCCTTGTGGTGGTTAGTAGGCCGCAAGGTCTATGATAAAGACCAACATAAATGGAGGAGGGCTTGCACTGTAATTTAGAGCCATAACAGAAGTCGACACAGGTGTAATATTGACTGATTTAACCCTAGTTTGAGGGTCGACATTGAGATCTGAAGTTCATGTCAAGATTCAATCAAAGAAATGCCCAGAATCTATGGATCCATATGAGCTAGGTCGAGTCTCTTATGGAGGCAAGAGTCATGTTTTTTCTATGTGTGGATAGGGTTTGTTCTACAACAATTAGAAGTACATAAGTAGAATGCCCTGGTTAGGACAGTTTCCTAGCATGTTTAGTTCATAAGGTATGACCTTAAGACTGTGACAAATTTTCATAGAAGAAGATGGGTTGTGACCCTTAGAGTGAGGTTTATTTATGCAATAAAGACCACAGATCTGGAAGATGGTTTGCAGATTCAGTATCTGTGGAGACAACAGATCCAAAGGAGGGTGGAACTTGAGCAGAAGATTGAGCATGCAGAAGAAATGTGCCATATGAAGAATGGATTGACATGCAGAGGAGTTGATTTTGGTGGACTTTCCATAGAGTTTTAGACAAATATCTGAAGAAACCTATAAAAAATTAGTGAATGGACTGTTAGTGGTTGATTTGTGACCCTAGTTCAGTCATCTACAGATTGTTAGAAGTATGATACGAGGAGTAGTTCATATTTGTTCATAGATTGGACAACAAATATCAAATTTTCAATACACAAGAACAATGATCTTGAGAGGACTCAAACCATTGTTAGGTGGCAGATTTGAAGAGCCCTAGATGAAGACAATATTTTGGGCCCTAGATCAGTAAAAGGAATTGACTGTGGTTGGGCAGATTGATGGTAGGCCAAGTACAGTTGGAGGGTTGTTAGGTTACTATCAAAGAAGAGCCCTGACTCTTGTTCTGGTGAAGGACAACAAAATTGGTAGAAGGGAAGGTGTATAGGGCCTAAGGATTTGCAGACTTCGAAGGACTAAAGTAACAGTCAAGTGGCCCAACCAACTAGCCCTAGTTCACTATATTGTAGAGGATTGATTCAATGAGAAGAAGGGTAGCCTCCATAGCCCTGGACATCTCATCTTGGAGCTGTAGTATGGCAAAAGTGGGCATACCAAAGAGTTGTTCACAAATGGAATTATGAACAACATGTTACCACTCAAAATAGTAGTGGATCTAAAAGGGGTTCCTAAGAGGGCAACTAGTAGGATAAGGGAAACGATGGAGGCTTAGCCCATTGTCACCATAGCTAAGGCTCCTTGCTCTTCACACACTTTCATCGATGGGTGGAGTCCCAATAGTTTAGGAAGTCACTTGTAGACTATAGGTAAATGAATAGGTGGGAAGTGAATAGGTGGGAAGTGACCCTCGAAACCCTTTCCCTAAGATAAAATAAAGAGTGGGACTTGCTTTCCTTTTAAGCAAGGGAATTATCTTCTAGGGAGAGAGGAGGGGGATTGAAGGGTTGAGGGAGAAGAATAAGACTTATGAAGGAGGTTGGGACCCCTCATATGGTGGAATGGAGGTCTTATCCTTTGGGAGGTTGCTCAAATGTAGGAAATAAGAAGCCAAAGGAAGATTTTCGACGTTATTCAGTCGAACAACCCATGCTAACTACACTCACGAAGTGGTTGGAAATGGAAACTTTGCTTCTATTTTATAAAAAAATCAAAAAACAGCTCAGCGCGGGCAGTCCATTGGGACAAAGCGCCAATGGGCGCGAGGCCAAGTGTTAATTTCTCTATGGGCGCGAGGCCATAACTACCTGCTAGCGCTGACCCAAAATCATATGTTTTTTAGAGCATGTTCCAGGAATAGTCAAAAGAGGAAATGTTCTTCTCATGGCAAGGGATGTAATGACACTTTTTGCAAGGCATGAAACTACATAGAAGTCACAGAAATGGCCCTCCAATGTTCGGGATGGGGATTGCAGGGACGGTGACAAAATGTTGTTTAACACTTAGTTTTAAGTTTGATTGGGTGGGTATATTACTCTTATGTGATAATAATTTCAGTTGGTAGTAATATTTATAATGATATCAAATGTTTGGCATTTTATAGTAGCACCAAGCCAAAGAATGTTGGTTTGTTATTCCATCATACATAAACACAATAATATTCTCATCTTTCAGTCTAAATATTTTAATGATTTAATATGCATGCCAAACACCAACCTATAAATGAGTAGTATGCCTCCACAGAGAGGACGGGTCTGCAGGGGGGGTGTTGGGCCACACATGGATGTACACCAGCAACATGGGGAGCCTAGCTCGGACTCTGAGTCGATTGAGAGTCACCACTCCGCTATAGATATGACCCTGTCTCCAGCCCGCTCATTGAGCCACGTAGAAGTCTGGTCACCTTGGAGTCCATCGTGACCCAGCTGGATCACATACATCTCAACATTGATACGCTGAGGGAACAGAGGTACGAGGACATGAACGAATTGGTTTCCTATATCAACGACCTCGAGCATGTGCATAATGAGACCTTTGACTCTGTGGAAGGACTCTGGTGCCAACAACAACGCACAAATGACCATCTTCGCACCTTAGAGAGTTGAGTGGAACACATTGATTACCATATGCATGAATGTGATGCTCTCTTTGCTGCACTTCGAGCATTTCCTCCCAATCTCCATCCTTAATGTGTAATTCTGAGATTTGTAATTTTTCTCTTTTTGTGTCGACAATAACCAAAAACACCGACTGTCTTGGCTCCTCTTCAGGCTTCTTACTTTTCAAAGAAAGAATTGTGCCAGCTCTTAAACCAATCTATATTACTATATTTTGTTGGTGGTAATGTATTTTGTTGACACTTATGCTATGATAATATAATTACGCCGGAGGCATTTTTTTTGTTGGCTTGGGGTGAGCAAATACTTTTCACCCCAGCCAATGAGAAGACTTTCTCATCGCCCTTCCAGCCAATAAATTTAGACATGTGGCACCTCCTCCAACCAATGAAAATCTTCCATTTGGCCCTGTTAGTTTGAAAAATAAGTTTCAAGATCTTAAATGTTTGAAAATAGGGACATGAGAGACACCGAGAGGGTATGGAGACAAGGGTTTACAGGTATATGTTGAGGGATTCGAACAGGGCAACAATGGAGGCGGTGGTGGAGGCCGAGGCTCCAGTAGTCAAGTTCAAAACCCACATCTGCGAAGTCTGCGGTGACAAGTTCAAAACCCACATCAAATTCCAAAATCACTACGGTGAAAAGTTCAAAACCCACATCAAATTCCAGAAACACTTCAGGGAGAGAGAGCAGCTCAAGCTATTGAGGTGTCTTGATTCCTTGAAAGGGAAGAAGAAGAATGATTTTAGGGATAAAATAGTACCCAAATAGGAGAAATATAGGGAAGCAGCTAGACAGGTTTTGGTGCCCAAGGTGGGCTATGGGCTTGCAGGAGAGATTAAGAGAGCAGGGTTTTGGGTCATCACAATGTCCGATAAACCTTCAGTTTTGTCCCCCAAGGGTTCGAATAGAGAGGTTATCAGATAGATCAACTTGTATAAGACTATTTTCGTTCATTGCAAGTTGTTTAGGTACGGGGCCTTCAAACATATTACTAGTAAGGTAGAGGTATGCCAAACTCTGTAGCCTACATAAACTTGCTGGCAGTTTTCCATGCAGTTGATTGTGAGGGAGATACAGATTTGAGAGGCGACGAAAATTAGTTATGGAAGCAGGTATTGCCTGTGATAATTTATTTTCTACTAACCATAAGTTGGAGAGCACAATGAGATTTCCAACATTTGATGGAATTTCTCCAGTCAAGATGTTTTGGTTCAAGTAAATTTCTTCTAACAGAGGAAGCCCAAAAATGGAGGGAGGAATGGTTCAATGGTTCCGGTGAGAAATTTGGAATAGAGGGACAAGTATGAGAACTTTGTGAGTCGACCCACTTAACACTGCTGAGATGATAGATAACATAATAGCTCGCGCGACATTGTTTTAAGGGAAAAACCCTAAGCAACTTTGACAGTTTGCCCTTCCTATGAAGGTATTCCTTTTCCCATCGTTTCTTATTATTGAATATTTCTTTGTTATCTCAGGAAAATTTTCAGAGAGTGGAATTGATTCAGGGTTTCCCAGTGTTGCCAAGCGAACTTCCGTCGGGGGTTTGACTTCAGGTATGTCAACACTACCAGTATTAAGGTATTTCTCTTTTGTTTTTTAGGAAGTATCGGAATTTCTATATACCCAGGCTCACAGCTGGATAGATGTAGAGACTCTTTTAATAGAATAAGAGGATGATCTAACGAGTACCCAAAGTCTCTCGGACCCCTAAGAAAAACCATAATAGACCATAAAATAAAAACTGAAAGGAGCACAGCCATGAGAAAAATAGTCTTGATTTTTTTTTGTTTGGTTGGTTTCTTTCTGAAACCACCCGGTATGAAGTGAGTCTGGATATTTTTAAGGCTTAAATACTTTATGGTATTTCTAATTTTGCTATAAAATCTTTCAAAGTGTGGGTTTTCATTGCTTATGGTTGGGTGATTTTCTTACCAGGTTTCTCCACCTTGTCCTGAGGATGAATCACATTAGCTGGTTTGCTACGTCAACCAAATCATAATGATGTGATTAAACCGAAAGACATTTTATCTAAGATAAACAATGTTGGCCCAAAACAAAAAATGAAAATAACCATATAGACAAAACTACAATACAATTCAACACAAAGAATTGAAAATCATGTTCCAAAATCTTTTAATATTTCTTTTAATTAAATAGTTGTAAAATGAATCTTTAAAAAGAAAAATACATCCTATGAATATATTAATATCTTCAAAGACAAAGTGATAATATTTGAAAATATTATTTTGATGTAGTTTTATTATAAATTTTGTTATCATGTCATGTAAAATACATCATTAAATCTATTATTAATATTAAAAGATTAAGATTAATATTAATATTAATATATTACAATATAAATATTATTATATTTAATAATTTGAGGAAAAGTTTGATCTCTCAACAAATGATAGATCGAGATTTAGATGAATCCAAGGTGATATAAATAAAAATAAAATCCAACAAAACTTTAAAACCTTTTATATTTTTGAAAGCTTACAAATTAATTACAACCACTAAATTCAAGATAATAATTATTATTATTATTAATATTTTTTATTTTTATTTTTTATTCGATCATCATTACCACATAGAACATCCAAAAACAACACAAACTCCTCATTTTATTTTTGAAGTATGTATTTTTTTGTAAGTTAGGCTAAATTATATTAGATCAAAAGAACACTTTACATAGGTGTCGGGCTGAGATGGTAAGCAATGATTAACCAATCCCAGCCTTAGAGGCTATCAAAATAGCGCAGGTTTGGGGCTGCCTCCTAGGAGGAAACCAACACCTTAAAAGCATCAAATAGTCAATATTTACAAAGTGTGTCGTGACACATATAAAAACAAAATATCTATAGTATATGTTGAAATAACAGAGAACAAAAAAGAGTCGAGCAACTGCGCATTCATGGTGTTTCTTCATCATCCTCTGTAGAAGGGTCCTCCTTCTTGATGCGGCATCCATATTCCTGTGCAATAGCCTCCTCCTCAACGGAAGGCACACGCAAGGGCTTTGTTGTGGGTGTGCAAAATATGGGAGTGATTGGGTACTCAGTGTTAGGAACTCACATCCAAAATTTGTCCAAGTCCATGATCCACACATCTGTGTCCTCCCCCAAGGCCTCTTGAACCAGGAGAGGCTTGAATTTTCGAGGAGTGGGCTGCTTAGAGTGTGAAATGGTGGACTTCCTAGGGCCCCAGATTCTTTTTCCCCTCTGATTCTCCTGAGCTAAGGCAATCTCCTCCTGGGTGCGCTTAGACCGTGATGGTGCTTCCCTGTCATGGTTGCTAGAAGAGGAGCCTTCAATGGATTCCAAACGGTGGTCCAGGCTGTGTTGATGGTGACCCGAGAACGCACCTCTTTGGCTACCCCTAATGGTCTTTTGGCGCAGACTCAGAGCCATGGGGGGGCTAACAGACAAAGAGGGAGAGGCCGAGCTAAAAGTGGTGATGTGCTCAATAGGGGAGTGTGCAACAGAGAAGCACATCATGGGGTGCACAACAAAGAGTTATGCAGTAGGGGGCGTGCAACGAGGGAGCCTGCATCAGAAAGCGTGCAGTGGGATGAATTCAAAGAAGTGGGGAACTCCGGAGGGAGGCGTGCAACCAGGGGGACACCGTAGGGAGCGTGTAGCCTGAAGGGAAACAACGGGAGAGGCTCCTGGCATGCTAGCTCCAGTAGGGTGGTGCATAAGAGGGAGAGCGCGCAACTCATGGGCACGCGAGGAAACTGAGGCAACAACAAAATGGCAAGGGAGGGGACGAAGAAGGCTTTGGAGGCCAACTGGAGTAGCATGGGGATGACAGAATGAGGAGAGACCGTGCCTTTTGAAGACCTGTGGCACAAGCGCAGATGCAGTGTGATTTTTTGGCACGCTCGCATATGCGAGTTGGGCATAGTTCACTTGGGGTTGCATGTGATTCAATGTATGGTAGAAGATCAGGTGCATCAGAGTGCTCATGTGAATGATTGCTAAGAGGAGGTTCCGCATCATGTTAAAGCTGGTGGTGCCGGACTTTATCAACCTGTGCATGGGATGAATTGGCTTCGCACGTTCACGTCATGTCACCCACATCCAAAGAGCTTTTTGAAGTATGTTAATAAATTTAAAATCACATTTTAATGAAGATAAATAAATATATGGTTGTTTTAAAAATAATTTTAAAACACTACAAAATAAGATGTATCTCATTATTATTTCATATACACAAAATCACAAAATTAAAAATATATTTTATAGTAAAGGAGAATATCAAGCAAAGAAGCAACATATTTATTTTGGGAATTTTTATTTTTATTTTTTTATTTTTAAAATTTAATGAGTAAAATTATTGTTTGTTTGTTTGTTAAGTTATGTGAGTTTTGGCATGTTTAATCTATGGTTTGAGTCTCCATGATCTAAGGGTATTTAAGTTATCAAAATCAGGCAAGGATTGCATCCAGTGTGGGCCACACTAGCCTTTAGTATGGTTGGATTTTTGCCCACGGAGTTTTGAACCAATGATACAAGTGACCTTTACACCACAAAGTGCGTTAACAAAACACTCTATCACCATTTGCTAGGCTCAATAAAATTAATTATAAATATATTAAAAAATAAAATTAGAAAATGTCATATAACCTAAATTGAATTGAGGCTTCGGTGATCCATAGGAATTTTCAGAAAAAAAATTGGTTAAAATCACATGAGAATGAACTTTGTTGACGCGTTTCGAACTAGCAAGTGTGGTTCATCTCTAGGAGGAGATCAAGATGAGTCACACTTGCTGGTTCAAAACGCCTCGACAAAGTTCATTCTCATGTGATTTTAACTGAAAGTTTTTTGAAAAAATCATATAACCTACTAATTTTGGTGAAAAGGAACTATATTAGCTGGTTCAAAACTCATTAAAAATCTATAAGATTTATGTGATGGATTCAGAAGACAAATCTCTACATAATTCTACTCACATAAGCCTCCATTTAAATATCATATAACCCATTAAACTATTTGTATAGTGATTTTAAAATTGGATATCATCATTTCTTATTCAAAGAAATTTGTTATAAATATTACTTAAAGAACAAAATTAAAATCCCTGATGGGGGTGATCATTTAAGGGGCAGTTGGCAGTGCATTGGATTTTGGAGCCGAAGGGGCCTCTATGCACCACACAAATGCAATGGCCTCCATGCCGAAGGGGCCTCCATGCCGAAGGGGCCAGAGCCAGCCAGAATGGTATTTAGAATGGATGGTAGAACAGTGTTGGGTTTGGCCGCTGTTTTGGGCATATTATTAATGGTATCAGATTGTATTGATGCTAATTTAGTCACACCAGACGAACCCATTTCAGAGATGTTGGCCAAATACGGACTACCGATAGGGCTGATGCCTAACTCAATCAAGATCTATTCTCTTGCAGATGATGGGAGATTCAAGGTTGAGCTTGCTAAGCCCTGTTATGTCCAGTTCGATTACCTCGTTTACTATGACAAAACTATCACAGGAAAGGTGAGTTATGGGAAGATCACCGATTTGTCTGGTATTCAGGCCAAACAGTTCTTCATATGGGTTGATTTTACCGGCATGGAAGTGGATCTCCCTGCCTCAGACTACATATACTTTAAGGTTGGCATAATTTCGAAGAAGATTGAAATTTCCTGGTTTGAAACTGTTCCAACCTGCAAGGATAAACTTGGGAAGGAACCCTGTAACGAGGCCAAGTTTGAAGTCAGTCTGGTACTTCTCTCACCCTCTAAGGTCTCTGTTTGTTTGTTTGCATCATTTGGGTCTTTTATAATCCATTAATTATCGATAGAAATTTATAGTTGACCATTAGCTCTTTACGATTATCCCCACATCTGTTTGTATTTGGTTCATGATCATGGAAAACCCTCATGTTTTTCACATGGATTATGTTTCTTGGGAATTCCCAAAAAAATTTGGATTCATGATTCAGGGAATAACCTCTTGTTGTTATAGGATTGTGTTTCTTGGGAATTTCACAAAATTATTTGGGGTTTCGCTGAGACATTTGAGATTTCAATACTGGAACACTGGGACAAATAACATGGTCATATCAGGGTGTTGGAATTATCAAGCCGCTGGTGCGAATCTTCTCATGCCACGATGAGAACGCGGGTACATAAGTTACATTTGAGTCCCATGCTTCGCCAGCTCAAAAACACTACCCTGTTCCTCAAAACTCAAGACTGGTGCACCAGATGATATTGTGAATTTATTTGATTTTCTATGCATAGAGATAGATTAGAGTTAGATTATTCACCAAGTGGAAAAATTAAAAAGGAAACAGTATCTTAATGGAGCTTGTGGGTCAATCCTATTTGAGATTGGTCAGATTATGGGTGTCATCATGAGATGGCAATTAACTTTTAAAGCAAGATTATTGAATTGATGGCTGGTTAAATTGCACTGGTTACCAGTGCAGAAAGGGGAAAGCAAAGTGTGAAATTGCCACTCAATTTTATAAGTGACTTTAGAACACGGGAATTTTAAAACGTCTGAATGGGAATTTCAAGGGATCTGAGCCTTCTGAGTAGACTTTGACAAATGCTTTAAAGCTGCTTCTTGTCAATGTTTTCTATGTAATCGTTTTTACATGTATGTCGTGGACTAAAGCAACACAACATCTACTTAGACATTTGCGACATATAAATTAGTCTTTGGGTGCACATTGTAGCTACATCAATTGTATTGATTTGGAAATAATAAGTATTTACTAGTTAGTAACCATTAAGAGATGAAATGGTTTAGTGATTGTGTTTTTTATCAACTAGGAGCTACATATGCAACCGGTAGGCAGCCCAAATCAACATTAACCAAAACCTGCAATTGTGGAGGTGCCTGTCCTAAGTGAACACTTAATGGATGTCTTTTCTGAAATCAAAGGCAATAGACTCTGCAATCGAAAAACATATTCATTGAGCTCCAGGGCTGAAAGGATTTCTAATATTTCATTAATAGGCTACGCGAAAGAATGTGAACGTTGGTAAAAAATGTAAGTCCATCCTATAGTCTATTACTCAATTAGAGAAAAGCCTGAATTAAAAAAAAAAAAAAAAAAATTGTACAAGTAAGCGATTTTTTACTTTTGTAGTTTTATTTTAAGCAGTCCTTTTTGCCCTCTAATAATTATGTGATCTCTCAAAATTGTCCTTTGCGGAATTAAATGGTTCTGAATGGTCATCTTAGGGAAGGCACACCTATCTTTGGCACAATTCACTTCACTTCTGGATTAGTGCTTGGTAATCCAAAGGGGGTGTCTCAAAGTTGGCCCTGTTGAATTGAGTATTGGAATCTGCAGATCAGGGCTTCAAATCATAGAGAATAACATGCAGATCTGCAATTGAATTGCAGATTCTTCAAGTTTGTAAACTAATCTTCAAAATCAGGGATTGAAACCCGTGAAATATTGATTGTGTAGCATAAGTGAGCAGTGCCAGTTATTTGGGTTTTATCTTGGATGGTTGAGAGGATGAATGCTATCCACTACACCTGGGTTCAAATCCCACCCGTGATGTGTTTGCTCTTTGTTAGCCGGTTGTTGATTGAGTCTTTGTGAGCCTGTTGTTGGTGGGGCTGGAAAGATACAAGCAATTTCATTCTTTCTTATGGGCTTGAGGGTGGGATGAATTGTATTCCATGAAAAAAATGTGAGCATTGCCAAGTCCAAGTGGGTGATGGAAAATATGGTATAGAAGAAATCAAGCAACATAATTTAAAATTGAATCTCGCTGATTAAAAGATACTAAAACTGGATTGTTAAAGCTAGGAGAGAAATCAAAGCATGAAGTGAATTGTCAACAAAGAATCTTCATATAAACCAGACAAGTAGACTCTGAATAATCAGAGATGTCAAGAGCACATAATTCTCATAAATTTCAGGACCTGTTGTCACTACTGCAGATCTTGTTGACCTATAAAGATGCTTAACAGCAGCCTTTTGACTCAGATGAGTTCAACAACATGTCTCTCATATATTTATACTTGAAGCTGGGATCCCAATCTCAAATCTTGTGCCAAGTTGAGCATGTGTTTTCATCCCACAAGATTTTATCAACATGACTAGATTAGATCCAGATGAGATCCGCCAGGCCTCCATGATGAGCTACCTCTTCTAGACTGCAGTGTAGTGGGTGATCTAGGCATCCCACTAGTTCTTCCTCTAGACACTGTACTAGACTGAGCTTCCTTCATTTAGTGTTGGATGTTAGGAGAGATGGGTTTATTCCATGATAAACCTACCTTGTTACCTTGGTTCTTGTTCTTGGGTCTTCTCCTTTTATACATCTCCACCCCGAAGTGGGTTTCTAGGCTTGGGGCTTGTTACCCACCCCACCAAAAGTCGCTAATCCATGGGAGAATTTTTTCTCCTCATCAGCTAGCCAACAACCCTATGATGGTCTTCAGGTAGCATTATGCCAGAGTTGTCCACCTATTACTCCAGTCAATGCTCTCTCCCATCTAGCAGTCTTCTTGATGGAAGGTGGGTCATCTATCAGTAGGCATTATAACCTTCTAGCAATCATGTGCTTTCATTTAATGTGATGGGCATTTTAATATAAATCATGGGGCAAATTGGATGATTGACTACTCTTGATTGTATCCTTCTTCCCACACTTCAAATGGGTGGTTAGCTTTTGACTCTAGTCCAGTGAGACTCATCTCAAGCCTTATGGTTTAGGAAGGGCCCTACTGGAGAGGCGCTGATTGATATAGCATGTCTAGGGTAATTCATACTTATCACTTTCCATCTTTCCTGATTATTCATCTCCATTCTTTGGGTTGATTTTCATTGGTCATTGGGATTGGCACCATATATCCACATCCTTGAGTCTAGGTCCAGAAACTTGCCCTGGAAGGTTGATGCAGTTGAAAGAACGATAAAAGCATATAAAGCCACTGTAGAAAGAAAATGTAAAATGCAAAAGATGGCTGACTTATTTAGCACGTGAGAAAAAACCTAGCATGAGCTCTACTACCCTCATTAGCCTTCACCCATTTCCTCAAGCATTTAATGCTTCATCTAAAATAAAGGAACTCATGCAAACTTATTGGAAGATTGGGGATACTGCATCTATCTTCTGTGAGGTTTTATTTATGCAATCCTTTTACATTTTTATTTTGTTGGAAACCCTTGTAATTATTCATGAAGGGCTTGTAATGGTCTATTTATCATTTGGATAATGTAATGTGAGAATTTCATTCCACTTATATTCGTTGTTTTTATATTAAGCTTGCATCTAACAAACTAGATTGTTGCATGAATTAGTACAGCATCACCTTCATGGCTTTATTTTATAGTAACATTCCTAGCTCTCCAAGGATAATTTTCAGCATCCATTTTTCAGTGAGCTAAGGCTAATTTTTGGCATGCATATTTGCCTTACAGATTCAGGCATTAGCCCTTTTAGATCCATACCCCTTTTTGACTGCATTTCCCCAGTATTTGGTAGGCACTAGTCTTGGGGTATTCCATCACGTTTTGTTCTCACATCACTCAATAATCCATTTTACTACTACCATACATTTTGTTAAGGCTTACTCTTCAAAATAATTTTTTTAAGGCTTGCTCTTATCTTTACGGTAGCCCCTATTGAATTGGAGAAGAGCTAACTAGAAGTGCGAGGAAGAGTTACTGTGATGACAGTGGGTAGACTTCCTAAGTGCACAATACTAGCCCCTTGATGCTTGAGATTTTACATCAAACAGGGGTTCTAGATTTTGTTGTAACACATGGTATTATAGGGAAGACGACAATTTGGCTTCAATAGGTATGCTCTTTATTTTATTTTTTTCAAGGAAAACCTCATAGGGAAACCCTCTAGCACTGCCCCACATTTTGCAGATGGTACCCAGTGTGCTCTTTCTTTCATCTATTGCTAATTTGAAATTTAACTAGGTTTTTGTTGGTGCTGTGGGCAACCACTTTTAGGATATTTGTGCCCTTGGGATACAGGGTAGTTCCCACGTCACTGATACCTCTCCTACAAAGTTATACAAATATTGGGCGTGGGTCAGAATTGACAGAAGATTTTACTAATGAAATTAGGAATCTTGGAATTGATGCCCTACGGCCTATACCTTCTTTCTTTGTTAATTAAATAAATATAATTTAAGTTTTATATCGAAGAAAAAAGAGAAGAAAGCTTTGGAAAAAACATAAAAGTTGGAGATTTCACTGTTTCAGACTGACTTCGTACAGTGATGCTTCACTGTTCAACTTCATATGTTTTACAACATTCATAATGATCTTCCCGATCTTTGTCACATACTTTCATAGGGGAGAATTAATAGAATATTTCTTTTGTTATTCTTCTTCACAATCACCATTTCTTCTCCCACCACCATTTCCACAGCCCTCTTGGGATGAACGGTGAGGCCATTGGAAAATTCAAAAACTTGTTGTATTGCTGCTAGTGCTGCTATAACAGAGACTCTTGATTCTGGTGTACTACTGCAAATGCTCAATGCTAGTGTAACAGTGATTGTAAACTGTGGTGTACTATTGACAATTGCAGTATCTGATCTCTATTCTTTGCTGGTGTATATAAGTGACAAACTATTGGTTAGTAAATAAATTACAAAACAAAGTTTGAAAGCAGTGCTACTGCTCATTACTCAGTGATATTAATATATTTCTTATTGTTCATGGCCTTTAGGCCACATAAAACAAAGATTGCCCACGTGTCCTAGTCCCATTTGGACTCATTGTAGTGAAGAAAAATATTTATTTTATCAAGGAAAAGTCATGGATAAGCACAAGACCAAGTCGGCCCAAGAGCAAGATCAAGTTGGCCTAGTTGAGAGGATGAAGAAGAAGAGCAGAATTTGAAATTTTTGTCAAGGAAGATTTTCTCTTGTCTCGCTAGGGTTTGTGAAGCTGGCAGTTGCAGGAGGATGAAATCGACTACTCTGTGGCCTGGAAAAATCAAGCCTGGGCTTTGGATGAATTTCGTTTCTCGAATGGGGGCTCTCTATACTTTGATTGTAAGGGAGGAGAAACTGTTCCAGAGGGAAGAAGGGAAAAGAAAGAATGGAGAACAGCAGATTAAGAAGAGGGGTTTTGAAGAAATAGAGCTTGTGATCCCCCCTGTGTTTGATCACTGTAGGGCTGTTCTGAATCCATCAGATCAGGTGACTGCCAGAGATTACTCACTTAAATTTCTGTTTTAGATTGATTTATTTTAAGATTTAGATAAATCGATCTTAATTTATAAATATAAAAGATTAATTAATTTTTGTTTACCATTCCAATAAATTGATAGATAAATTTAAAATTAAAATAAATTTATTTTAATTGAATATGTAGAATGCATGCCCATAATATTTCAAGGCTTTCTGGCTAGAGGTTTACACATTCAAGTAGAACTTCAAATTGATTGTGATCGGTCACTATTGGTTGATATACTATTTTGTTGATCCTGTTGATTTTTACATTGTAATACATGGCTTCTTGTTGCTTGGTATTTGATCTTTCAAGGCTCATTTACTAAACCTGAACCATCATTCATTTTGATTTGCCTTGATTTCATGTTTTCAACCCCTATGGACTTATTTACCTGATTAACTTTTCATCCTTGATGTCATTTTAAAGCCTCCATTTCTTGGAATCAACTTGGCATTGTTCATGCTTGATGGTATTTTAGAGCCTCCATTTCTTGGAATCGTCTCATAACATAAGAATTCTTTACTTTTGGATAGATTTACGTGCTTTACTTGACCTTCAAAGTGGAGAATGGTCAACCAATTTTGGGTTATCTACAACTTGTTCATCCCATAGTGTTATTGTTATTGTCTCCGAGCGCTTTAAGCCACATTTAGTAGACTTGGATTTTCATTTCATGTGTCTCATGTCTTCCAACTTCCATTGACTCATTTACCTGTCAAAGTGACATCCCCAATGACAATCAATTCAAGTTTGATCTGCTTATAAGGCATTATTTCCATTCAAATTCTAAGTTGTAAGTTTGTAACCAATCATGATACGTTTGACAACTTTGTCATCAAGTGTGTGCCTCATTTACTGGTATATAGCCACATCTATGCGAACATTTGAAGATCCTCAAGAGATCATTTGTTTCCATTCCATATGATGTCTTCAACTTCCATTGATTTATTCACCTGTGAATATCCATCGAAAGTCACACCCCCCTTGACAATCAATTCAAGTTTGATCTGATTATAAGATATTGTATCCCTTCAAATTCTAAGTTGTAACCAGCCATGATACGTTGGACAACTTTGTCATCAAGTGCATGCCCTCTTTTACTGGTATGTAGCCACACCTGTGTGAACATTCTAAGATGCTTAAGAGATCATTTGTTGTCATTCCATACTAAATGTAGTGTCTTTTGATGTAGGGAATTGGTGGGCAATCTAGTTTTGTCATTCCATACTTAACTAACTACTTATGATTCCTATTGTTACTCAAGATAAAAACTCTTTGGAACTTTGGTGAATGAAATGAATTGCTTTGTTCACAGGGACATTTGTTAAGTAGCAGCCCTGGAGCCTAGGAACCTCTAGAAGAATCTGAAATAGTGGAAACAAATGAAATTGTCAGATTTTCTTTATCCTCTTTTTCAACTGAAATCCTTTTCCAATGTTCCTGTGGTGGTGCCCTTGCTTTTTGCATTAAATGCATCTATACCTTTTTATTTTAGCAACAAAAAGTCTAATTGCAAGTGAATCTCATTTTTGTATCAGATCAGCAAACTTTTTCTTGAACTTTTTGTTCCCACCTGCTGAAAGAAAACTCTGTTTTTTTGTTATCAACTTTGAATATTTCTTTCATGTCTTCTCTTGCAGTAGTATGGAGATTATGCAAGGTTAATCTGGGCCCTATGTCAAGTGAAGTGACCATACTGTCATAAGATTAGACTAGTAAAGCAATCAAGGTGATGACTACATGTACATTGGTGCCTCAACTGGTGCCTGCCTCATTGATCACATCTTATGTTGTCATCTTTATTTGGGAAAATTTCCTCAGATATATCTTAGGATGGCAGCTGGATATTCATAAATGTTAAATATCTTGAATTCCAAGTGATTATTGTGCTTGTTACATATTAGGAACCTCCTCTTTATTTGTTGAAATTCCCTCAGACAAATCTCACAGTTACATCTTTATTTTCACACACATGTGCCCCATTCTTCTGTTGGTGTTTTGGCACTGCTGGTGTGAGTCGTTTGATCATTAATGCTCAAAATGCTACAAGTAAGATCCCTGTGATTATTAGTTTTCCATTTGTTGATTCTTGCAGTTCCTATGGTATTTTTGACTTCATCTTCTTCCAGAATGTTAAATGATCTTGTTCAATAACGGAATTCCCATTTGCAGCTTCCAGATGAAAACCCATGCTGTGAAAATTTTCAACCAGATCCATTTTAGACAAAGAAGAAAGTCACACTAGCTACACCCATGGCTCTGGTGTACTTGGAGCCTTCTAATTTGCATGGGTGTTTGTTGTGTATTCCTTTGTCTTTTCCAATTAGGTAACCAACCTGCAAATTAAAATAATATTGGAAAAATTTTCAGTGCTCTAAGAGAGATATTGAGCTTGTGTTTGCAACACTAGAGTGCTCAGCAATTGGAATCAGATTTATAGATTAAGGCATGAATGTACTGCAAATAAAAGACATACCATCCACTGAAATATTTTAATTTTAGCAGAAAGAATGATGTATTCACAACGGGCAAATATTGGCGAGTAAAATATATGATAGAGAATTGCAGTGCTTTGGAAATAAAATGCACGAGTCAACCTTACATAATCTGGAATTACCCAACACTTCCGGACTGTGACTACAATTTACCTATGCAAGTTTCCTGATTATCATGCTGTCTTCTCTGTTGCATTTTAATCTGTCTGTCTTTTTGTGACAATTTGTGTTGTCTCATTATATATTTTTTTATTATTTAATAAAATGTATTAAAGACTTCTCTATAGATAAAGGCTAAAGGGCTATTCATAAAGCAAAGGTCAGTTAACCTTCTTAAAGTAATATTACATAGACAGTAAGACAACCTTGCTTTCTAGGAGATGCAGGTCTACAGGATATGTGAAGATTAACAAAAAATCTAACATTCATTATATTTACCTTGCATGTTTTAGTTGATGTATTTCTTATGTTTGCCTCTTGTTAGAAAGGGGTAATTTAGGGATAATTGTTGCACAAGGCCTTAGGATAACTTGGAATGTGTGTTACTTGTTTGTGAGCAAAATTTTGAAGCTTCTCAATTTAAAATTTTGCTGTTGTCTTGTCAACTCAATGTAACTTAGTGTTACTGCTACATGATTCAAGAAAAAAACGAAGTTGGATAAATAAGCTTATAGTGCATTGTATGAAGCTTTAAGACCCAAAGTATTTGTTGAAGCCTGAATTTTATATTACCATGTTTGATTGAAAATCTAGAAATATATGGTAGCATTTTTTTCCTTGAGCTTTACTATGTTATAAAAAGCCTTTTGATGATTTCTATTTTGAATCATTATGTTTCTGCAGTACAAGAAATGCTATAAAATCACCTGATTGACATGATAGCATGGTTGAAATTGGAAAATGGTCCTGTTGAACCTCATTCAGAGATTATGTTTACATGGAATTTACTGGTCCAGTTTAAGTAGCTTCTCTTGATTCAGAGTTGTGGTAACCCTTTTTTGAATATTTATGTTGGTGCAGTATAGCTAAATAAGAAAATGCTATAAAATCACCTGATTGGCATGATAGCATTGTTGAAATTTGAAAATGGTCTTGTTAAACCTCCATCATAGGTTATATGGTTATATGAGTTTACTGGTCAGTTCAAGTTAGATTCACTTGACCCACACCTATGATAACCATCACAAATAGTCAATGCACAAATTCTGGAAGCAAATCAATTATTTATGCACAGCAGAAATTTAAATAACACAGAAGCCATAATGCCACTACACAACATAAGCTTTATTTTCATTCATCTACAATCTTTGAAATTCAATCTCCATGTACGAGACTTGAGGGCAAGAGCCGGTAAGACATGTTTCCTTTCAAATTTATGCCCAACTATACTTTTGGAACTATTGAAGCTAATGAAAACTTTGGAATGTTAAGAAGGCATTAAACGAGTTAAATAAGCCACCTTTGATACTATACATGAGCTACCGAGTTTTAGTTTTGGTTGGCCGGTTCGACTTCTATATAATCCTAGACAAAACAACTTTGAGGCTATTTATGAGCTTGCATTTTGGTTGGAAGTTTGACTTCCATATTTTCCTTCTCTAGCAAATGTGAATCGGTGTTTGAGATCTTGACTCCATGTTGACCTATTTCGGTTCCCAAATAAAAATGTATTACATATCCTGGCAACCCCAATTAACTTTGGCAGTGGGTTTATGAAGGCACCATGCGATGATTGTGAATCCAACTTCCACTTCAATGACTTATCGGGAATACTAAGTGTTGGAGTTGATATTCCTTTGAGAGGTCCCAACATGAATCTTTGAATTTGTTTATCTCTCTAAAGTAATGGTTATCGAGAGTCTAGTAACTATCGATCATACAAAGTGTTGGAGTTGATATTCCCTTGAGAGGTCCGAACATGAATCCTGGACCATTTATCTTCCTCCAAGGTAATGGTTATCGAGTCAATCTTGCCTGCGCAAGTGCCACACTACCTCCCAACTACGAGGACACATGTGGATCTTCAACCCAACGGAAAGGTTACAAATCACATTCGTTGAAGAGAATGTAACCCATTCAAAACGTGATGCAACCAACGAGTAGTGTTGAACAAAACCGAAATTCTATACAGCATATGATCTCTATAACTAAAAATCCACGATCACAATGCCAAAATTTTTGAGCTCGAGTTAATATCATTGGAGAATGTTTATCAAAATTTGTTTTTGGTAGTGAGTTATCCATGAACCGATGATGCTCTGTAACGTTTTGGATACTATGACAACCACATTTGCATTGATTCTTCGGTCGAGCAACACCTAAAAAATGCGTGACGGATGTGTGAGATCATTCTCAAGATGCATACGTCTTGTAGCTAGAAGAAATGGTTGGGTCACGAAGGCATGGAGTGCGATGGATAATCTCTTGTAGTATATGATTAGGCTTTGCTTCAAGCAGTACTGTGCTGCCAGACACGGAATGCCACCCTTCGGATTGGTGGAAAAATCTTGTTGTATGATTTAGGTTCTAGGGATGCAGAATTCTCAAGGCTTATGTTTGTTTAACTTAAATGTTCATCATCTCTGTTAAATATATGTTGTATTTTATTTTTAAGCAATGTTTGGTCATAATGGTGTTTTAAGTTTGGTGTTTGTCGATTCAGTGCTAATATTTAAAGTGATTAGTAGCTATGGAAGTAATTTCTGTGAATGGTCGGTGCATGGTCCCCAATCTTATGATCAGTATGTTTAATCTAATTGATAGGAATTACCTTCGGGTATGTTTTATTGATAGATTTGGTGAGTCAACAAATGGTACTCCAAAACCTACCTCTTACGGAATAGGAGAAGCAAAAATATCGGAAGAAAAGAGAGGAAAGAGAAAGTTTGAGAGGTTTGTTCTTCAAAATTTAGAGATTTATTTTCTATCTTCGGATTCTTTGAGATTATGATGATCTTATTTTCCTTATCTTTTGTGTCTAATTTACGAGTACGACTTAATTTGCTTAATATTTTTTTCCAAAATTATGATATGCATTTTGTTTTACTCCCGAATAATTGGAATGCGATAATGCCCAAATTATTAAACGAAGGTAAAGATAATTATTTACTCCAAAAGAAATATACTTTATACTAATATTGAGCTTTTCAACTAGAACAGTTTACAAAGGTGAAAAAATGGTTCCTTTTATTCATGTTTCTAGAACTATAGAACATACCTAGGCCCGAGGTAGTTTGAGCTGTGTTTTCAGAGTATCCTATCGCCCAAAACACGAGTGAGTGAATGGTTTCCCCACTCCCTGATGGGAGAAAGTATGTGTTATCATGTCTTGATAAGTGTCCTATAATCATGATAGGAAAGAAATATTGAATATTTACTTTCCTCTAAATATTTCATCTTTGTGTCTGTGGTAACGACTCCATTGAAACACTTGGATGTGCTATCCTATAATCTCATGGATTATTTCTTGAAGTTAAATTTTATTGGTGGAATTGGGTATTGATTAATTGCACTTTCAGCAATGCAATGCCTACCTTGTTGCTTTAGCATACCTCAACCATAAGTATGACATTCCGTATAAGGTTTGGTTTCCGCTACTATTTCTCTCACCTAAAATTATCTTAAGGGTAAATCATAATAAATTCTCCTCCAATTACGACTTTAGTGAAATCACGAGTATTTATATCTAAAGAGGTTATTGGAGAAACGAGCAAACGGAAATTTGGAGAAAGAAACCAATAAAAAACATCGTTATTCAGCGACATCTGAAGGTCGGTGGTAAGTCGAGCTCTCGAGAAATACTTTAGTAGTTCCCAATATTCAATCTACTACTCACAAATTAAAGTACAATGTAAATGGATATGGTGTAATTATGCTTGATTAATTTATTTGATAGATAATTAAATGAGAATATCTATTGCGGCACGGTCCCCTCACACCCCCTTCGGGCCCCCTCCGTCCCCTCACGCCCCCTTCACGTCCCCTCCCGTCCCCTCACCCCCCTCCCAACCCCTCCCGGATGGGGAAACGTCCCCTTTGACGTCCCCTCCAAATTTTCGAAAATTGGGAGCGTCGGAAACGTCCTTAAAGTCCCCAAGACCACAGAGATCGCGGGGGCGAGGATTCACAGACCCCACGAGGGGGGGGATAAGGTCCCCGTATAACACTGATTTTAGTCTACGAGTTTTTCACCATCACATTCACTCAAATTAGAAATGACGGACACGAAACTAAAGACATTGTAGAGCTAAAATTCATGTTCCAACGGTCCCCTACTATGCTTGGGTGTTAGATACGTGAATGGAAATAATTAAGACTTGTAATAGCTCACCTTGTGGAAAGGTAAAGGTTATTGAAGTAGAAAACTTTTTTAGTCTCTAATTTTTTCGATTGTCTACTATCAAATTAGCAATAGTGGATACTCGGAAACTTCTTGAAATCGTAATAATGAGAAACGATAGGATCTGGACATTTTAAAGGTAAAAATATTAGTGCCAAGTGATTTCCTAATTTGTGATCCACTATTATGATAGTGGCTTGTTCACATGCCTTTTCAACTTGTAAGTTGGCAAGAAGAAAAATATACGGTGTACGTATTTGCCACTTCACTCATAACACAGGTAATTAGAAGTACATGTTATTACGGATACTTCAATAGACAAATGTTTTTCGAGTATTTTTCATTTGTGTGGAGAAGAATGGCCACCTTCTTTTAATTCACGTGCTTGTATTGCAGATAACGCCTTTTTTGGTGCACAATTAGCTTTACTTGGCTTAGTAATGTCTTTATTGTATAATATAGTACTCAGAGTTGTCTTGGGGAAACAATGTATTCTTGAAATATCCTCTGGTTCTTGAACTTCGAGAGGCCATAAATCGAGTTGTTACCTTGCTCATGTAAATTATCTCGGCTTTCTCCATATAAGAAGCTAGTTTATGGTTACATGTATGTGCCATGCTTCACTAGTCCATGGTAACATAGAAGACTCCTCTTCTCTGCGACTCAAGGTTTTTGATGACAACTTTGTAACACTTACACAGGTATACTTGAGTTTCCAAACACACTCATTGTAGTTTCACCATTTCCACATCTTCATTTTACCAAACTCCTCTTCCATGACATTTTTATAAACGGATCTTGAATCTTTCAACAACTAATTATTTTCATTGTGCACTGTTGCTCTAGAATTTTGGTGAGAGATTTTCATTTGGTAAGCACATGGGTAAATTGAGAGTTTAGAAGCATTTGCACAGTTACGGAGTTGTTGTTTCTTGACCATACATTTAAAGGTCTCAAATTGCTTGATTATATGTATTTTCACCTATTTGAGGTCTCAAATTGCTTAGTTTAAAGATCTCCTCCTCATATGATGTCTTATTTTGAATATTCTATTCTTTGTATATCAAACATTATAAAGCCTCTTTGCTATTCTCATCTCTTTTATTTGAACATAATTCCGATAATCATTGCATTCATGAAGAAAGGATATATTCATGTAGGCTCTTTGTCCGAAATTTGCTTCTCTTGGCTAATGCCATCACCTACATCCCATAGAGAATGCGACAATTGAATGTCGACTTGACCAAAGGCATTGCTTACTTCTGTTTGAGATTGAACAAGAGAATCAAAATCTCTCCTTCAAGGGTCATTGCTACCATACTTTGAACTTGAATTTTGCCTCTTTCCCTTCTCTTCTGTCCCGGACTCCAAAAACTTGCGCCTTTATCCTTTGTCTCCCTCTTGCTTGCGGGAGCTAAAAGCACTTCATCCTCACCCTTATATGCTCCTTCGAGTTTGAAATCCAAAATCATCATTTCCACTATTCTTTTTTCACGTATTGCATTCTTTGTTGAATACGTATTTTGCTAGGTTATGAGTATATTGTTTTAAATTATTCACTTGAGAACGGAGACCAATCATAAGAATATTTTATTTTGTGCGATTTGCAATCAGGCGAGACGTTGACGTGAAACGATAAACCACATTGCTCGAAGGAGGCATTCAACAAAATTGGCAGATCTTTGTGTTTTTTCTAAATTCACCCAGAAGTTCGGACGGCTTATTCTTCTTACTGTATTTTCAAACCCATCTCCCAAAATATATAGCCATCTAGAAGGTAATAGATCTTTGAGCCCTTTGAAAATACGCCACATAATAATCTACGCTAATTGTTTGGTAACCTTGGCATACGATATCTGGTCCAAAGCAAAGTTTCCTTCAAGGATCAAATTAATTTCCTCTTTCCAAAATAGAGAGTTTAGAAGCATTTGCACGGATGCAGGTTGTTGCTTCTGACCATACATTTAAAGGTCTCAAATTATGGTTGAGTCTCCTCCTCATATTATGTGTACTATTTTGAATATTCTATTCTTTGCATATCAAACATTATAAAGCCTCTTGCTGCTGTTCTCATCTCTTTTATTTGAACATAATTCAGAATAAATATTGCATTCATGAAGAAAGGATATATTCATGTGAAACCCTGTCCAACGGCTTCTCTTGGCTAATGCCATCACCTACATCCCATAGAGAATGCGACGATTGAATGTCGACTTGACCAAAGGCATTGCTTACTTCCTGTCGAGATTGAACAAGAGAATCAAAAAATCTCTCCTTCCGGGGGTCATTACTCTGTGCTTTGAACTTGAAGTTTGCCTCTTTTCCCTTCTCTTCTATCCCGAGACTCCAAAAAATTCTTATGACCCATCCTTCTGTCTCCTACGCACGAAATTTCAAAGCACTTCATCCTCGCCCTTATATGCTCCTCTAGTTTGAAATCCAAAATCATCATTTCCACTATTCTTGTTTTCCATATTTACTTGTTGAATTTGTATTTTGTGTTAGGTTATGAGTATATTGTTTTAAATTATTCATGACAGACACCAATCCTTAAGAATATTCTTATTTTGTGCGGTACAATCCATGACATAGGAGGAATTGACAACAAACGATAAACCACATTATGAGAGCGTTCAACAAAATTGGCAGATCTTTGGTGTTTTTTCTCAAATTCACCGTATTCGGTGCCGGTGATTCTTCTTACATGTATTTTCAAACCCATCTCCCAAAATATATAGCCATCTAGAAGGTAATGACTCTATGAGCCCTTTGAAAATACACCACATAATAATCTCTTTTAACCCAATTGTTTGAGGCTGCTTATCAACTCACCATTGTCTGGTCCAAACAAGTTCCTTCAAGGATCAAATTAAATTTCCTCTTTCAAATAGAGTTTAGAAGCATTTTCACAGTTAAGGTTGTTGATTATGACCATACATTTAAAGGTCTCAAATTGTGATTTATATAACACTTATTTGCACCCATTTGAGCCAGAAAGCTATATTGTGCAAAGTTGTTTCAAGCTCAGTATTATCACTGCCTATGAAGCACAGACCCCAATAATCCTTGCAGTGGCCACTTTCACCAAGTAGAATATGTGCTTCATCAGCATCATCAAACCTCAAACCTCAATTTCCCTTCCACGTTTTTCTCATAACAATTTTGTAGAGTCTGTGCAGGACACCGATTCTAAACTTTCTTTCACTTGAAAAGTTCTTTCAGTGAATTTAAGTCTGACACTCACATGGGTTGTATTTCATTTTAATTTTTAGTATATTTCGCTTGATTATTTCTTTATACAATCTCCCCACTTCTCTTATCCATGTTTCGAGCGTTCCTTTGCACCTCTTGGTGCAATTGCTAGTTATAAGAATATTTAAGATTCTAGATCTATCGATTTGAGATGGATATTGCAATATAACTACGAAGGATTCATGAGATTACTTCATGTTTGGTGATTTTTTAATGATAAATTTTATCTTGCGGGAAAATTTCAAAATTTGAAGTCATATTAATTCGGTACATTAGGTAAATTCATATGCGTGCGATGTATATGATGTTCATTTTTACGGTTACTTTTAGTTTAATTATATCATTTAGCTCGATGCTTTCCATATATTCAACTAAACCTTTATTCTTAACAAGACTTTGTCATTTCAATGTTTTAGTGAAATTGTTTATGGTTTGATACTTTCATACAACCTCTATCAAGTTACATGCACCCTCATTAGAAAAAACAAGAGAATTTTGCTTGCCATGACTATGTTTCTTTGTCATTGTTGACTTGAGAAAGTCTTTTAGCTAAGAAACTAGTTTTGAGGTTATGGCATAACTTGTCATATAAATTGAGCAAATTTATATCCAAAATGTTAACTTGTAAACTACTTAGGCGGTTTTAGGCTTTCTGCATTTTAAAATCTCACTTGAGTTTGAACTTTGAACGAGTTGTTATAGACTTGAATATTAAGAGATTTTTTGGTGTAAGGATTAAAAATTATTACATAAGGCCTCTAGGTTATTCATTTATTTTATCTAATATAACGTTTACTATTAAATTAGAACCACTCGGCACAAATACGTCATAGATCAAGATCATACTTTGTAGAGTGTCATAGAATAAAAATAGGAGCGAGGACAACGAGTTCTTTCGGTTTTCTGGTTCTTATTCCTTTGGTGTATCTTTGCACCTTTAGGGGCAATTGCTAGTTAAAAGTCTAATTCTTTTAAGGGTGCTAGCTCAATGGAAGAGCACAGCACAAACGAGGAGGTTGGTGGTTCGATTCCATCGTGCCCTGATATTCATATATAAGGGAATGACAAAGATCGAGTTTTTGGTGACGGATGCTCTTTGTGATATCGGTAGGCTTATGGTGACACATTTTTTAGGCCACTCACCAAAATATGAAATGGTGACGGTCAACGAACGCCACACGTGTATACGCATCAATAGTGACGACCATTAAAGGTCCGTCACCATAAATACGTTGTTTATACGAAATGGTGAGGGTCCTTGTTTGTCATTATGATGTTATTCGTGATGGACCTTGATGTCACCGATACGTTTATGGTGACGGAGTCGATGAGCAGTAGCCTGTATATTCACCAATAGTGGCCGGCCATGAAGGTCCATCTGAAATACCATTGCTTCATTCATATGAAATGAGTGACGGAATGCTATCGTCTGACTGTAATTAATATTAAGTGACGGACCTTGGTTTGTCACTACAAAACATACTTTCGGCGACGCCACCTTTGGTGACGTTCAATTTTTGGTGACGGAGGCTATTGTTCGTCACCATTGCTCATAATAAATGGTGACGGTCAATATCTTGTCACTATAAATCATTATTGGTGACGGACCTTGAATGTCCTGCAACACCTATACTTTCGAGCGACGCCACCTTTGGTGACGTTCAATTTTTTGGTGACGGAGGCTATTGTCCGTCACCATTGCTCCTGTCAATGGTGACGGTCACTATACGATCACTATAAATCGTATTGATGACGGACTTTGAATCCTGCAACACCTATACTTTCGGCCGACGCCACCTTTGGTGACGTTCGGTTTTTTGGTGACGAAGGCTCTTTTGACCCTCACCAATGAGCTTATGGTGACCATTTCGCCCCTCACCAATGTCCTTTTTTCTGGCCAGTGACATCCTCTATGGGTGAAGAGGGTCCTCTCTTCAATATGTTGGTTGATCCAACTGCTAGTGTAGAAGGCTGCTCTCTCAAGGTCATGGAAGCACTAGTACTTACCTCCTTCCATGGTGGTGTGGGTCTTCTCCCCTCTGATCTTTCCTCATCAAATATTCTGATCATTTCTTGAGTGAACTCAGAAAAAGAAGTCACCCTTGTGTCGCTCAAGTGACTGCACCACCAAGCATTGGCTTCACCCTCCAGGTGCAGTGCTGCAACTTCTTCTTCCTCCCTCTCTTCCACCGCATGAAGTATGAAGAATGCATCAAGCTTTCTTTCCCAAGCTCTTACTGTAGTTGACCCATCAAATTTAGACAATAGGAATCTATTGCCTTTGATCTCTCCTTTGCTGCAAGATCTTTCCTCTTCTCTCAGTTGAATAAACTGAGGAAAATCTAGGGTCTCCTTGAATGCCCTAGGTTGGAACTTGTATTCTGCCAAATATCCACTTAGGATTTCATGCTCGAAATGATCTCCTTTCTCTGCACAGGGTGTGCATGCATCTTCTTCTGCTTCTTGAAACCCTCTAGAGGTCTCACTGCAATTTTCTCCTCCTTGAAACCCTCTTGAAGTTTCACTGCAATTCTCGTCTTCTTTATTCTTGGATTTGAAAATTAATGAGAGTAAGCTGATCCTCTCCATAATTTTTTTCTCCTCTTCTTCTTGAATCTGAAATCCATAGACTGAGCCAAGATGGCAGTTTTGATACCACTGTAATGTTCCATATCTAGAACTTAGCAATGAATAAGTTTTATAATGGTAATCTTATGATGAAAAGGCTTAAAATATGCATAAGAAACACATAGAAATCATTTTTAGCTACAACAACAACTTGTAATTCGTTTCATGATCCAGAAAGTGGGGAAAAGGGGTTTTTTATGCCCTGAAAAGGTTCTTTTCAGAAATGAGCATAAAAGTAAGTAGGGGAAATAGCCAGATATAATAGCTTAGGTCATGAGGGACCTATTTTTGAAATTTCAGCTCAACCTAAAGCTTCTAGCTATGTTAAACAACTCCTCCTTTCCCGCCTAGGCTAGAAAACATTGATTTCCCATGACTTTGTTAAACAGAAATTTATGAATACTATGAGAGCGTAATTTTCATGGGAGTTTCTATATAAAATGATAAGAGAAGACTGATATGCAACTTATATTGATCAAACAATAGATAAATGTAGGTTTACACTCTTATACAACAAAAACAAGATACCCGTCAAAGGTTTCCGGCAAAATACATGTACAAAGCAGCACTGTAGAAAACAACGCAGTTTACTGCAACACTATATCAAAAATGATTGAATATGACATATAAATTCTAAATAATATAGATAATGGCCTTAGGCCTTCTTATTGGAGCTTCCGGAGGGAAATAAGCACCTCCTCCTAAGAGATTAGCATACAATCAAAGGATGCAGCTCTACTGCTGTTGCTCCTCCATAAAAGACGCAGTTCACTGAAGGAGAGTGCATTGTGGCTAAATGTAGATGAATGGCCTCAATAAAAATACTAAAATGAAGCCCAAATCACTCCCATTTGATCCCTTAAGCAAGCTGAGCCAAAGAGAGGATGGAATTCCGGCACAGGAATTCCTTGCACTAAGCAGTGCAGCAACTCCAGCTAAACAGATGAAGCATGCAATAGGCATCAAGACCAAAATATCTGAATACATGAATGAATCTCATTTGATGATATGCCTTCCTTTTATCTTTGGTGAGCCTCCTCACCCCGGACCCCACACAATGTTGAGGTGACTTCTTCATGAAGCTTCCTCTTTCAAAACTGCGCTGCCCTATCTTGCTTCCCTCCTCTTGTGGCTGCGTTGTTGACTTGGTCAACTAATCCACCTCCAATGCCTCTTTCACACTAAGGATCTTCAATCTAGTTTACAATGTGTGTCTTAGGCTGATCCTTGTTCTCATTGAACTGGTTTACTTAGGTGATCTCTTCCTCCTCAAGAATGCATGTTGACTTAGTCAAACTTGACTATGTCCTCATCTATTTTGCCTTTGTTCACACTTGTAATTGTAAAGTTTAGCTCCTGAAGTGACCCCCTTCCTTATTAAGGTGTAAATTATTCATATTTTATTATTCATGGGCTCCCTTACCCATTTATTCCTCTCCTAGGTGAAAGTAGCAAAATATAATATTCCAATTTTCTTATGTGCAAATTTTGGAATATTACAGATGACTCCAAAAGTACTTTTTCTTAAATTTGTCACTCAGATCCAAAAAAGTGTAAAATAATATCTAAGAGAACCTCTTTTTTCATGTTTAACCAAGGTATTCCTTTTTTGTAAATAATCCATCTCAGTCCAGAAAATGGTTAAACTTATACTGAGTAGATATCAATTCATTTACTTTAACGATCTCGAAAAGCCAAGTGCTCGAAAATATTTTCACATTATCGGAGTCTGAAAAGAGATAAAAGAAGACTCCAGAGGTTCCTTTTGCTCTCTTATCGAAGCTCAAAAAAGAGATAAAAGTGAGCTACAAATCCTTTTTCGTTTTTAACAAAGCTCGAAAAATAAGGAGAAAAAGTATGCTTTGTGGTCAAGTCATTCTTCGAATAAATCTGCACGACTAATCTTTTCATCAGTTGTATTTCCTATTCGGAACAATATCAAATGGATTAAAAATACCTATTTCATGATAAAAACATAATAAAACTATAGTCATAACAATAAATTTAACTTGCAAACAATAAAATGACTATTAAAAGTAGTTTCACTCTTCATTTTTACCATTCCATAGTTACCATTTTAATTTTGGAGCTCTGAACCTAATTTTTCCCCCAAACTTCAGTCGTTGATTGCGAACATTTCTGTGGACAGATTTCATCACCTTTTGATCCAGGTTAGTGCCATGAACCTCCTCTTCCTTTCAGTATTAATTTCATTTTCATTCCTTGCAAATTTTTAGTGTTTGGGGGCCCCTAGGGAAAATTCTACCAAAAATGAGGGCAACGCACCCCTAAATGTCAAAACTTGTGTTGCATAGCAGGTACAGTGAAGGGTACTTGCATGTGCAACACATTGTCTCAACCTAGGGAGTGCATTGGGTGCGGTTCAAGTTTTTGATTTTCATGCTCTGTCAAAAATTAGCCTAGTTTTTTGCAATGAATGGAATCTAATGGATCTCATGGTTGATTTTCAGGTTTCCATTGGATTATAATGACGATTACATGGAGAGAAAGAGAACATGAAGAACAAGATATGATTGCCTTCAATGATCCGGGTACTGTAAGAACCCTAAGAGATTGTGGACTGCTTAAGTACTTCAAATTGTCTGGAATGAGGCAACAAATAGAACTGTTGGAGTTTTTAGTTCGAGCATGGGATCCGGTGATAGAGGCATTTCACATAAAAAATCAAGTGTTGTCCATAACAGTTGAGGATGTGTATTTTCTCATAGGTTTTTTAAGGAGAGGTTTGCCCATTTCTCTCATAGGGTCTGCCGTTGGAGGAGAGATAATGAGGGATTATGTTATGCAGTATTTCTATCCAGGGTCAGAACCTAGCAAATATGGAAAAATAAACATCCGGGATGTCAGGGATTTGCCTTTGAGAACCATCCTTTTCATGATCGCTAAACTTGCTGGCGCCGTTACACTCCATGTAGTGAACATATCGTATATGCAGTATGCGCTAGAGTGCTGAGAGCCAACAATATTCAACTGGTCTGAAGTTGTTTTATCTCACATAAAGGAACAACTAAATAAGGCAAAGGGAGGAAGGAAGAAAAATTTCAGCTATGGTTCCATCCTTATCTCCTTTGCTTTGGAATGGATTCCACTGATGCAGCCACAAAATGTAACATGTATTTGAATTGGCGACTCCACTAGGGAAAATTTCTCTTATTTATAGGTGTTTTAGTCTTTAATTTTCTTTGTTAATCCACCCAGTAGCTGTTACACATAAAGATTATACTTTTTTAGAGCTTAATTTTTGAAGGCAATGAGTTAAACAATAGTATTTTTCCTTGTATACTGCACCCAACGCACCCTTAGACAGGACACAGTGCTTTGCAGAGCACTCTCTCCTTTCCTAGCTTGCATTGCAAAGAAATGTCTCCCCTTGGAGACTGCATTGACTCCTGAAAGTGACCAAATTCCCTTGAATTTGACTTTGCAACTTGCTTCAGTATTTTTTGCTGCTGTGTTCTGTAAAGTTTGATGCTCAATTGACTAGTGACTCTATATATTTCTTCCTCCTTTGGCTAAAAATTTGTTCAATGTTTGTTTAGAAAAGTTTTTCTTTATTTTTGACAAGTTGATTTCAAAGTATTTTTTATGGTCCCATTAAGAATCATTTGCTTTCTAAATAGGAAATTGTCGTAAAATCTTCATTTCCTTGATAGGAGAAATTGTTGTTGAAATCCTCATTTTTCCTTCAAAAGAGAAATTGTTGTTTGTATTCTTCATTTCTCGAAAGTAAAAAGCATTTGATTATTGATCTAGTGCATCTAGTTTCTTTTTTTCATTCATAACATTAAAGAAAATGAAAAGAAAACCTTGCATTTGCATGTATGATTGTGTGTTTTTTGCAAAAGGAACATTAGGAAATATGCATTTAGTTTGTGATTCATTGATTTGTTTGCTCAAAAATTATTTACTCTCTTCCCTTAGTAGCTAGGTTCTTCATTGAAAAAGATGAAAGTGAAAGTTTTTTTATCATTCTTAGCTTGCACTTTAGGAATTTCATATACATCATCGTGGTGAACCTGAAAGGAAAATTGTTATGCAAGATCAACATTAAATAAATCTCAATTTACTTAACAATGCATTGGAACCATAACGATAACATTTAGAAGGTCTAGGCTAGAGACATGTTCCGGCATCATAAAACATAACAGCTGTTGTTAAATTGTCTGCAATACATTCTGAGTGTGTTACCTCACTCCACATTTGTAAGTATATCGTAGCTTGTCCACGTACTCTCGGGTATATCGAGCGGTGTTATAATATGATAAGTATAAAGGGGTGGTCTCATTGTACGGTTTCACATCAAACAACGCTAATACAGACTTGGGCCTCCACGTACCTTCGGGTATATTTGGGAGGAAAACTTTTAGGTGCTATCCATCCATAGTGAACCGAGTTAGCTACCCTGAAATTGTGATACACCGAACACAGCATTTGGGGAGATTACCTGCCCGTACTCCTTGGTTCGCAAGAAGTATTCTGTAGTTCATAGTTTCTTGGTAAACCCTTTTACTTAGCATTACCCTCTTTTTCTTTTTTTTCTTTTTTTTTGGATAAAATAAATCAGTAATCATGGAATAAAAAAATCCCACCCCCTGTCGTTCGCATAGATTACCTTTAAAACCACCTTTACCACCGAAAATTACTTCTGGTGGATGAAGGTGATCACGATTTGCCAAATCAAATACAATTCGTACCTCTGGTGAAACATCATCATTTAAACCAAGGTTAGCTCAAATTGTTTTCACACATCCCGGTTCGCCTACCGTTTTCGAAACAGAGTCTTCACAACTACCTGTGGCCATGATCCATTCAATCGCTGAGACCATACCTCCTGGACCCGACATTGTTCAATCACAAATTGATCTAGATTATGCCTCTTCTTGCTAGAAAATATGAATCCTAAAGTTGAACAACCGGAAGTTGTTCCTACCTTGGTCACTCCACAACTTTCTATAGCCACTGAAACTCCTATATCACACAGCCAACCGTCTGAAATAAATTTTGGGCCTAACTGTGAAGTTCTTCCTCCTGCTTTAATTGTGATTGAAGAAATTCCACAAGACGATACACCTTTAAGTCCAACCCATTTTGGGGGAGACCTTTACCTGTACTAGTATTTTCCTCAATTGTTTCCATCTGCTTTCATTGATCCTATTTCCATTCAATCTCCCTTTGATTTTGGAGAGTATACATTTGGTCATACAACCATTTATGAACCCACATCTTCGGTTGGGTCTGATGTTCCAATTACGTCAGCTCCTACCCTAGCGACTCCGTCAATGTTCAGAACCTCACCAGAGTCATATCTGCACGGTGACCCTTCGATCCCAACAGGCTACAAATCATTTTCTGGCACTTTCTCTGGTGTGTCTTCATGATCGTGGTATTTTCAAATGTCATCATCTGGTGTTTTAACTGGTAGTCCTATAGTTATTACTGAACGAATTTACTCGTTACACACATCATCACGACAATATCAAGTCATTCCTTTTGGGTCAATTCCTTTAAGTACCATATCAATTGGACTCTCAGCATTTGGAGAAAATTATTTTTCTGTCTTATTATCCTCCTTATGCTGGGTGGGAAATTTTGGTCACCCAATATGATAGTACTCAGTCACTTTCTGGTCAAACTAATGTTGACCTGAATGTTTTTCAATGGCAGCCCACTCTGCCTATCCAACCAAAAATGGTTGTACATTGGTATGAACCGGTTCAACCTGTTACACCCACTTCAATACCACTTGTTAATACATCTATACCCTAGCTACAAAATCAAAATATTGTACATCAACCTTATTAGGCAATTTCTTCGACTCAATATCAGTTGGGTCCACAAACTCAAAATCATTTGGTTAATTTACAACAACATGTATCAGGGATCATTTATTCACAAGTTGGCATACCATTTTATGGGATGTCACAAATGCAACCTGGTTATACATATCAACCAAATCCAACTTATACTAATTTGGGTTATAACATTGGTGGATAGAAACCTTAGCAGCCACAGGTGCAAATTCCTCAAACTTCATTTCAACAAGTATCATATCCAGGTTTTGGTCAACAGAATTCTCAAGCATTTGCTATGTAAAACAACCCCTATCTGGGTTACCAACAAAAAATTCCATATACTGGTGCCCAAAGACCTATTTCCCAAACACTTCCATCTTACCCTGGCTATGCTCAACCTGGCCTTAATCAACAGTTTCCTTTTGTTGCAACCTTAGAATTTCCAGATTTAAACCGGTTAACCAATGATCCTATCAATTATGCTCCTTGGCGGCCAGTGATACCTCATAAATTACCCGCCGATATTAGTAAATTCAATGGAAACCCTGGAAAGGATCCATCAACTCATGTTATGTCTTATGATTTATGGTGTTCATCAAATTCCATAAATGATGATTCCGTTCGATTACATCTTTTCCAGCGTACGCTCACAGGTATGGCAGCTAAATGGTACATTGAATTACCTAGAGCTTCTTTCGACAATTTTACTGCCTTAGCTACTGTATTTTTGACCCATTTCCAGTTACTGATCAGATACAAAACTAGAACAGAACTTCTCTCCAACTTCAAACAAACTAATTCTACTCACATTTCTGATCATATTCATGAGTGGCATTGCGATCGACGAATGGTTAAGACATTTGTTCCTGGTCAGCTCCTTGATGAATGGTTCATTAAGTCCCTGTTACCATCTATAACTGAGGATGTGGATAAAGGTGGCATCTTCACAGAAGAGCAAGTTATCACTCGTGCCCAATATTTAGACTTGATTTACACTCAGTCTGGCACGCTCTATGAAAAAATACCAAATGCGCCGCGATCTAATTTCAATGTTCCTCCTCAAATAAAGGACTCTCATGTCAGAGACGGCTTGATAGGCACTGCAAACACACACCATGCTACGACATCTGATCCTTCTCCTACTTCTGAAATTAATGAAGTGTCATTTGACAAAGGTAAAAGTGACAAGCAACCAAGAAGTAATAAAAAGGGGAAATCAAAGAAAAAGAAAACTTCTAACCCGCAGGAATGATCATCTGATCAACCGTCTGGACCACGGAAGCTTCATTATCCATGCATAATCTATAATGAGGAACACTTTGTTAGGGATTGTACTCACTGTGCTGAAGTCTCAAAAATCATGAAGACTTCTCATGCATCAGATGTGTTGACAAACCCATTTCCAAATCCAGACACAAATTTGGTTGCTAAGGATCCAAATCCTAGTTCCCAAGTGTTAATCTTGTCCACAACAAAACCTTCACAAAACATTTTGGTGTCGACGCGGAATAAAGACTATGGTAGTCCAGCCATTGATCAGCCTACGACCTCGACAACGAATCCATCTAATGAATCAGTACCACCTCCTGTTGTTCCTGAATTGACGATTAAGCCACCAAAGAGAGTAATTCATAAATCGACATATAATCCTCGAGCAAGAGCTGCACAAACTTATAATATAGTTGAAGATTTGGCTCAATCCCCTTCATCTATGTCTGCTCTTGAGGTATTACAAAATTGTCCCTCCCAGAAACAAGCTTTACTGTGGGCCATTGGTGGAATTGATCCAACTGATTCTAATCTTATCTTCTTTAATCATATGGGCTATGTGCTGCAATTACCAGCAAAATTGTCATTTTCCATCCAAGTAAATGTTCTCAATCACCTTGTTCATCGCACTATTATTGATGAGGGAGCTTCTACGTGTATTATGTCTCTAAACTGTTGGAAGTCACTTGGCTCACCGCGATTATCACAATCATCAACGACGTCGAAGGCTTTTGATGGAAGAACATATAAACCTTGTGGTATTATCAATAACCTGCATGTTGAATTAGGAGGCAAAATGGTAAGTATTGATGTTGAGGTTGTTGACGGACCGCTTGAATATAATATTTTACTTGGAAGACCATGGGTATATGCAATGACTACAATTATTTCTACATATTTTAGAATGATTTCATTTCCACATAAAGGTACAATCACAGTCATAAATCAATTATCCTTTTTTGCCTTCGTTTCATAGGTAACTGGAAGCGTTCCGTTTGTTCACTTACCCCAACTAGAAATTTAGAACATTGGTGTAGGACTCTTAAAGGATTCCACTCTTATGGGAACCTTTGCATTACCGCCACCTGCTACATAGGAAGAAATTGCCTATGTAGGCCCCTGCTTAATATCTTTCAACTCTACTATGCATTGAGGATAAGACTTGGGCTTTCGAAACTACTGCTTTAGGGAATTCTTAATGTGTTTAGTATTGTAGGATTTGCATGCTAACAAATGTATCCCATGAACCAATCGAGAGCCCTCCCTTCAAAGGCTATTGATACTTGCACTCTTTTTACAACATCATTATTAACGTTTTCTGTGGTCCCTATCGAATCTGTCACGAACTAGAATCGATCCATATCCTCATCCCCTGCACCCTTAAAGGTGGATAACTTCATGTGCACAGCCATATCATCTGCGGGTGGTGGCGGAGGGCGGGTAGGAGAATTATTACCCTTGCGCGAGTTCGATGGTGGTGTAGCCGGCTCGCCCTGGTTTAGATCAGGTGGATCCCTTATAGGACTGTACACTGATCTATCTCCTTCTTGATTAACCCGGTAGTATTTACCGCTTCGCGTCGTGCTTCCACTCTGGTCGGAGGTCATTCACTCGGTGTGACTACACATGACACCTTTTTCACAGAATATCATCTTAATGAGTAGCAGAAATGTTTGTAAGAACTTACCCCTAAATCCTTTGAAAAACCTTCGCTCTACTTCAAAATAGGACACAAACTCATTGACTGCAAAATCAGTTACAAAACCACCAAAAACACTATCAACCCAGTGATCTACTGTCTGGGTGATCTTGTTATCAGTATTCTCTAACTATTGGATCAACTCAGGGGTCCACCAAGTGACCTTATCGTCTTTCCAATAGGTTTGAAACTCTGCTAACCTCCCCAACCACTCATGTAGCTCATGTGCGAAGATTATGAAGAAGATTTCATGCACCTCTCTAAAAATGTACTTGTTCTTCCACTCTTCGACATATAGCTTCTTACTCCTATTTTATTTTAGGGAAAACTCCTGAATCTTATTTTCAAACCAGTCCTCAAGTTCAGGCTTCAATGGCTGCCAATTAACCCATGGCATTACCTGATCTCTCTCTCAAAATTCTCTGGTCCCAACAATAGAACCGTTTTTTGGCTTGAGGGGTCTTGACCTAGGTTTAGATTTAAGGTTTACCAAAAAACCCCTATACTACTAGACCTTTCGGCAATGGCCTGCTTGCACAGGTAAAGGTCTCACGCAAAGTAGTATGGGAGGGTTTTGGAACCAGGTTTCCACACCCTGAGAGAGAGAAAGTTAATTAAAGTGGGTCTCTTCCGATCTAATAGGCATGCGCTGGAGAAACCCTCATACAGAAACCCTTAATAGTATATTGGTGAAATAAAGCAAGTGAAGCTCATAATCCATAAGTTAACTAGTAATAAAATGTAACAAGACAAAATACAACCAGATCTAAGAATTCATGATCCTTTCTAAGCTTCGCATCCACGTGCACATCAATTAATTACGTGTATTCAATAAACAGACATAATCTCAGAACTCATAGATAGCTCAGCTAGTAACATAACACATAAATACTTAGACATTAGTAAAACAATATTCTCATTCATTAATATTCATATTCTACTTACAGACTCTCTTTAACAGCCTGTGCACACAGCCAGCGGGGTCCGTACACAGCAGGACTTCGGGTCTCTGCGGACAGAACAAGTAGGAGCCCTTACCTAGACATACCACACAATAGATATCACCGATCCAATATTCATGTCTAGAATTAGTCCAAACTTAAACTCGTGTCTAGACTCGATTTATCCATCTATTTGTACTATGTTAGCCTACACTACTCTATGGTCTGTAAACCATGGTTTTCGAACCCTTTTTATACCCTTTGACCCATTACAATTAATTGGGGGCTTTGATCCGCCCCAAAGCCCCCGCGCTAGACTAAACTATTACAAAATTGCACCAAATTTATGGTTAGGGGACCCTGCTCCAACTGGGCCTCTAGAGTAACCCATTGATTCCTAAACTTTGCAGCTCTTGGTATTCGTTTTTTCTCATTTAGGACATCAAGGTTTTCATTATTTTTCACCATTGCATCATTACCTCGTCCTCTTGGTATCCCATTGTAAAAAACATTCCAATTCTATTCATTTTCTCTCGATTCAAACCCATGTGCCCCAAAAATAGAACTTATATACTAGATGTACTGTTGTGAGAATATATTCTCTTAGATGGGTACCTATGTTCATGAAGAATCTTACAGCTGAAATAATCCTAAATATATCAAAACACAAAGAAAAAATGATAGCAACATTGATTAGCATACCGTTACAGGAGGTTAAGGCTGCATATTTTTCCCAAGTAGACCAAGAGATGTAGTCCATGAAACAACTGATAGCAATGGATTAATTGTGGGAGGCCTATATTGATTTTATGAAACTACTGGGCCATCAAGCTAAGAAGAAACAATCATGATACCATCATGGTTTGTAGGAAAAATACCCCTGCCATATCCACCATTAGATGTCAATAAAGGATTTGGACATCTAGGTCTTGGACCCAAGGGAACACCATTAGTGTTCCATTATTAAAATTTCCAATTTTTGTCTATTGTTGCCTGATTAGAAGCTATGGATGTTGACACTTCTCCCTGTGGTGGGGGAGGAGCCAAATAATGAACATATTGTGTAGTTGATCTAGAGCATGTTGAAAAGTATGAGGTAGTAACTGTTGTGAAACAATAGTATTGTAATAAGAGAATGAAAATTATCCCTCATCAAAACCCCATGAATTGTGATCAAGCAGTCATTTTGACCAGGGAGTTGCTGGAGCATGACATAGCAGAGGAATGGGGAAATCTAGAGGACGACAAACCTATTATTGAAGTGGATACGTTTATGGATTTAAATTGCAACATTGGCATATACATAATGTTTTGTGAGCAACCCATGGCTATGTTCGACCCAAAAAAAAGACTTGTTGATGTCAAAAACATGGTATATAATCATATATATGTCTATGTTTTGATAGATGAAGAATATGGCACAGATATGGTTTCATGTGGTGATGTAGACGCCACTTTTTTACATGACAATTTCACAAGATAGAAGGATAAGAACTATGTTCCTAACACCTTTGAAAATGAAGGGCATAACAACACATCCATTAATAAAGAGTGTAATGTAGGTTTGGCCATCCTAAATCTAGAAGATGAAGAGCATATGCTATAATCCACAACAACCAGGACCAAATTTTGTTTTACTAAGAGGTCATTCAACAAACAGAGACGGATGTCATTTTTTATTTGATATCTTGGAAGTTGAGTTTTACGATTTCAAAGGGTATTCAAAATACAGGAGATTAAATGTTAACCCTTTTGATCCTTCCAGTGAGGAAAACATCAATGTACAAGTCAACAATCAGTTCTTACTTTGTAGATTTGGTGACCCTTCTATGTATGATTATGAAGATCAGTACAATGGGGAAGATTATCTGTACCACTTGTTCTTAAATCTCCATCCTCAATATTATAAGGAACGAATAGACTCTCATGCTTCAGTTGATGAAAAGGAGGTGAGGTCATAAAAGTATAATCTAATATTGGTATTGTTCATCAAAATTGACTATAAAAACTATGGTAATACTCAAATTTGAACAATTGTCTAACACGCTAATTGCTACAATACATAAGCCAAGTAGCAGGCTTTTTCATATGTTCGACGAAAATAAATCAGCCAAGTAGCATGCTTTTCATATGTTTGACAAACTCTTGGTGTTATCAGAAGGAAAAACTATTTTCTCAGGTCAAGCAATAGATTCCATGGGATATTTTGATAGTTTAAAAAATATGTTTTTAAAAAAAATTGCATGAAACCATTCTAACAAAGCTCATACAATATAAATCTAAAGCCACATAATACAATCTATAAATAGGAAAGTGATTGTTAATGCCATCATATATAATCACTTACATTTCCATGTAGAGAATCAAACAAGAGACCACATCATTACTAACTTTAAAGCATAAGAAAGGATTAAGTATAGATGAAATGAGGAAACATACCTAGAATGTTAAATAATTAGTGTGCTTAGTGACCAAAAAATTGGTCAAATTGACAAAATATGTTAGGGCCAAAATTAAAAGAAGATAGTATATGATTTCCACATCCTCCCTTGAAAGTGTGCTATTTATCCCAAGAACATCACGTTCCATTAGCAATGTTGCATGTAGCAAAATTACTACTGCAATGGGAAACATATAAAGAAGAAGGTTCATAGAGTGCTACTTGTCCTTGGCATTTACAATCATCAATAAACAAAAACTCAATATCATTCGTTTGAAGTTTAGAATGTAAATTATCATAAATCTTTGAAGTGTCATAATATCAGACATGTCAACTACTTCTCAGGATCATATTTGAGGAAATGGCTTATTACATATTTCCATATTCTCTTTTAAAATGCTTAATGTTGTGTTATAGAAATATGTATTTTGATCATAAGCATGTTTTTACTTCAATTATTTATTAGTAGGAAATCTTATGAAATGGCTCAGTGGTAGTGCCTAAACTTTGGTATGCACTCTATAAACTTATAAAGGTAACTTTAGTTTCTCATAGTTCTCAATAGGTGGTATGCATTGTTCATTTCACAGTCATATGAGCCTTACTGCTTTTAGCTTTTCTTATAGAATTCCAGTTCTAGTTCTAATTTACATCTACTCTCAATAGCCTCCTTTCAATTCTACTCACAATATTGCTCAAAGGAAAAGGTTTGAATCCCTCAACTATTGCTTCAAGTAGTTCTTTAAATCAACACAACCATATTTAGCCAAAGAAAAATTGACTATGCATTTGTCATACATTTTCAATTGATAAAATTGACAAATTTCACGAGTCCTTAATATGGACCAAATGTTTTCCATGGGAAATACATTTTACGATAAATTGAGATGAAATTACGATATCTCTTCCAATCATACGAAACTTTGTTCATCAAACATCGAAAATGTAAATCATTGATTATCGAGAGAAAAATAACACTCTTCAAATTTCTTCCAATATAACCACATTGTAGAGAACCACTTGTAGTTTATAAATGCAATACTATCATAAAGACACTAATACAGGAAAACACAATGGGCGACTTCAATTTTACAATTTAATTATTGGTATTTAATAAAAATAACTCAATACGTTCAAAGTCTTCATTCGTTTAGGATATCATTAAATTAGAATGAATACTAAAGATATTCCAAAAACAACATTTCGAACTCATGAGGGTCATTATGAATTTTTGGTCATGCCTTTTGGCCTTACCAATGCACCTTCTACATTTCAAGGGTTGATGAATTCCATTTTCAAACCCTTCCTTAGAAAATTTGTGCTAGTATTTTTTGATGATATACTAATCTACAGCAGGTCTTGGAAGGATCATGTTGAACATGTTGACAGGGTGCTCAAACTATTGCAGGAGAAACAATTATATGCAAAAACATCCAAATGTTTCTTTGGAGTACAAGAGGTGGAATATCTGGGTCATATTGTATCTCACGAGGGTGTTCAAGTAGACCCTAACAAAATTAAATCCATTAAGGAATGGAAAGTCCCCACAACCATAAAGCAGTTGCGAGGATTTCTCGGGTTAACAGGGTATTATCACAAGTTTTTTAAGAAATATGGGAGAATAGCAGCACCTCTAACAACATTATTGAAGAAAGATGCATTTTCATGGACTCCTGAAGCAACTAAGGCCTTTGAACGTCTTAAGGAGGCAATGTGCCATGCACCGGTCTTAGCTACGCCATACTTCACAAAAACCTTTATTGTGGAATGTGATGCCTCAGGAAATGGAATTGGTGCAGTTTTAATGCAGGAAGGAAGACCCATTGCTTTTGAAAGTCGTCCAATCAAAGGAAAGTATTTACAAAAACCTATCTATGAGAAGGAAATGTTAGCAATACTGCATGCACTAAAGAAATGGCGAACTTACCTAATGGGAAGACACTTCAAGGTAAAAACTGATCATGATAGTCTTAAACACTTTTTGGAACAAATATTATCTTCAAAAGAGCAGAAAAAATGGGTCACAAAGATGTTGGGTTATGACTTTGAAATAATCTACAAAAAAGGAAAGCTTAATGTTGTTGCAGATGCACTCTCAAGAAAGAATGAAGAGGTGGAAGCATTGCTTTGTGCCATCTCTATTATCCAACTAGATTGGATAACCGAAGCAAGAGATGAATGGAAGAAGGACAAAGATGTATGGACACTCATTCAAAAGTTGCAGCAAGATCCTAGTACATCTGATACATTTAGTTGGAAAAATGATTCCTTATGGTACATAGATCGCTTATATCTTTGTAAGAATTCCCAACTAAAACAAAAGATTCTTCTGGAATTGCACACTTCTCCTTTAGGAGGACACTCAGGATTTTTAAAAACTTACCACAGGGTGAAGAAAGAATTTTTTTGGGATGGCCTTAAATCTGATATTCAAAAGTTTGTGGCGGAATTTTTGGTTTTCCAACAGAATAAAGTTGAGACAATTAATACCCCGAGACTTCTACAACCTTTATCCATTCCAAGTCAACGTTGGGAGGAGATTTCAATGGATTTTATCACAGGTTTACCTAAGTCCGAAGGAAAGAGTGTCATCATGGTGGTAGTTGATAGAGTTACCAAGTATGCACACTTTTGTGCATTATCTCATCCATTTAAAGCAAGTACAGTTGCTACTACATTTATGGACACAATTCAAAAGCTACATGAAAACCCAAGGGTTATTGTGAGCGACAGAGATCCCATTTTTACTGGAAATTTTTGGACGGAGTTATTTTCTTGTTTGGGTACTCAATTAGCTCATAGCTCATCTTATCATCCTCAATCTGATGGTCAAACTAAGATAGTAAATAAATTTTTGGAAGGATATCTTCATTTTTTTGTATCTGATAAACAAACACAATGGGTAAAGTGGTTACCTCTTGCTGAATGGTGGTATAACACTTCCTTCCATACTGCAGCAAAAATGACCCCATTTATGGCACTTTATGGATATCATCCACCATCCATCACATCATCTTTAAGGAAAAATTCGAAGGTTCAAGCAGTGGAAGATCAGATCGAGCATCAGCAAGAAGTTCTCCAACTTTAAAGGATAACCTGAATTTGGCACAAAATCGAATGAAACAACAGGCAGATCAACATCGTAGCGAGAGAAGTTTTGATGTAGGAGATTGGGTATTTTTACGGCTACAACCATACAAAGAAATGTCCCTCAAGCAAGCAAAGAAGGATAATAAATTATCACCAAAGTACTATGGTCCTTACAAGGTGTTGCAAAATATTGGTACTTTGACATACAAATTGGAGCTTCCTACATCTTCCAAAGTGCACCTAGTTTTCCATGTTTAACGCTTAAAGAAGGTCATAGGTGACAAGCTCTCAGTTCAAACAATATTGCCAGAACTTTATGAAGAAGGAAAAATCATATTGGAACTTGAAGCAGTCACATAAATACGAACTCTAAAGCTACGAAATTGATCAATTTCAGAGTATCTCATCAAGTGGAAGAACTTACCAGCTAAAAATTCGACATGGGAGGATGAAAATTTTATACAGAAGCATATAGAACAACTCAAGGATTGAGGATAACACTTTTTTTAAGGAGAGGGGCATGCTAGGTCCCTATAATACTAGTGTATCCCATTATTTTTATTGTTATATAGTCGCCTTATTGTTATTGCTGTGCTCCATGTCATTCCCATATTGTTATTATTGTGCCCTTACATTGTTATTGTTATGTCGGCTACGATTATATTGTGACCCATTGGACCTATACATACATACATACATACATACATACACATATACATATACATATACATATACATATACATATACATATACATATACATATACATACAGATACATATACATATACATATACATATACATATACATATACATATACATATATATATATATATATATATATATATATATATATATATATATAAAGGATGTTTTGTCATTTGCATCATCCAGGAATTTTCCATTTATGTAATGTAAAGTAGGTTTCCCCCTCGAAGAGGCTGATTTCTAAGTCATGATCTATATTTTATTCTATTTTCTGAGTTGGTTTTATTATAGTCGTAACTTGACGGGGTCAGACCTAAGGCATAAAAATAGTGTTGATGGTCAAAATGTGAAATCAACAAAATTGACCTACCCCTATATGCCAGTTCAAGAGAAACACACTTAAGGTTCAATGGATGTCGTAATAGAAACACCACCCTGTCCTGTAAAAACCTTCTAAAAAGACTAGACCCATAGATAAATCACATAATGAAAGAAATAAACATGGATAAGGTAAAAACAAGACCATATATTTTTTGTTTTTTGAATTTTATATTTTTTTTGGATTCTTGGCATAAATAAGGCATGATAAATACTTGCATTACACATTAAACAAAAAATGGGATAAAGCATCACACTCATATGTATAGTATGTACAAGTGCAACTTATTATGGTAGGTCACGAAAAGATGTGCCCACGGGCAAGATCATGCCAAGGGTGGCTATACACAAACTTATGGGAAGAAGAGGCCATATGGTTCACCAATGTAAAGCCTTTCGTAGGACTTAGAAGAGGATGACATGAGTATATCTGCTATGTATATAGCACTGTCACCTCCAAATTTTTACGAACCCCAGATTGATAAAGAAAAATAGAGTAGCCTTGAGGAGTTGCAACACTCTTGGTGCAATACCAGGGCTCACCAATGACCTTGAAATTATTGGCCATTGTGACTTTGATGTTAACATAACTGGTCCCATACATCTATCCCTCTCCACTTGTAAGAGACTGCCATAAATTTCATTTAATTCAACCACTCAAAAATTCAAACCAAAATCATCCTTTTTCAATCGACCCCCAAAATTACACATTTTCACCCTCCCAAAAAATATTTTTTATGCTTTCTCTTTCTCACTTCAAAAACCCTTCACCAAAACCCCCACTCAGAATCATCATACAAGGGAACTAGGACATGAAAATATTATTTAATTAAATTTTTGCAATGTGAATTTATGGAAGACTCCCCAATAAGCACAAACATGATGTTGTTACTTTCACCCATCGGCGTTGTAGCTTTCAACATAATTTCCCTTACAATCCACTCTTCTCTTCACATCCCTATCCAATAAATGCATCCTCTTGAAGGAAAATCGCTCCTACACTTGCGAGAGTAGCTCCAACATGTAGTAGTAGTGCACGAATTTCCTGATTATAAAAAGGAGTTTCAAAAGCTCCAGTTCAAACTGGAAAAGTAGGAATGCAGAATCCGTCACATTGAAGAGAATATCCATTGTCTTCCATAGACAGAGCTTTTGGGTTCCATTGCTAAGGATCCAGCTCTGGTGGAGTCTGCTGATGATGATGACTAATTCGATAGTTGTGTCCTTAGTTTTTGCTTTTATGTATGCAAGAAAATTTTAAACTTCAGTATGTTGATAGTTATGTTTTCAGGTATCTAGAGTATAGGCAGTTCAAAGACAATCATACATATGTGGCTTGGTTGGATAAACTCATTATTTTTCTTTTACAGGATGGCTTATCACCATGTTAGGTGGCCAATAGACTTGGTTTCCTCTGGGCAAGTTGAGCTCACCTCACTACTTTCATGTGGATGTAACTTGCCTCTATTAAATTAATGAAAAGAAATGACCTACCAAGGTTACAAAAAAATATCATTGTATCTTTCTCATGCCTAAATATTAAATATTTGTAAAGATGTGAATACTTTTGACAAGATGTCTATTAAATTTGTATATTTGTAAAAATGTGAGTACTTTTCACAAATTACTTATTGAACTGTTGAGTTAAAATTTGTGTTTGCAATTTTTTTTTACGTGATAGTGATATTAAATATTACAAACCCAACCATATATATATATATATATATTCTTTCTAATATAAAAATTTATTATAAAACTTACAATTTTTTAAATGTTACCTCAAATTTGATTAAAATAACAAATTTATTTTTATTAATTTTTTATGAAATTTAAAAATCACGAATTTACTTTACATAACCCACCCAACTATGATTTAAATAAAGCATAATCATACATTGAAAAATAATTATATTATTTTTCAATATAATCAACTTTCCGTTTATTTAACTAATTTAAAATACAATAACACTCTATAATGCATAATATAACACCATTATTTTAAATTTATTAAAATAAATAAAGTGAATATTATTTGTAATACAACACATTATTTCAAATTTATTAAAATAAATAAAATCAATATTATTTCTAATATAACACATTATTTTAAATTTATTCAAATAAATAAAATCAATATTATTTGTTTCTTTACATTTTAAATATTTGTGAGGATGAGAGTCCTTTTTACATTATGTAACCCTTGCATTTTAATTCACCAATTGTTATTTAATTTGTTTAAGACAATTCCAAATGAATAACGAATGGGGCATTCATTAATGATACTTTAATATTTAACTGTTTACTTAGATATTTATCGAACAATTGTGCATTCAGGAAAAGGGGCTAAGCCCACTTTAAATTACAGTTAATTAAAACAGAATTTAAAACTAAAGATCACGGTTGGCCTACAATCATTTCTGAGAACTCAAAACCTGCCTGCAATAAGCAAAAGGGAAATCACTAAGTATTGTTGTAAGGGTAAATACCGTGACAGTTGGGCAGAATGAGCTGAGGTAGAATGGGAGGCAAGCATACTGGCGTTTGTGTTGGGGAAAGGACTCGAATGAGGGTCAAATCCCTACTGCCTCTGGGTTTCTAGAAGCTGAAAGCATCATTGGTATGGGGTTACACTCTAGAAGCAAAGTAAAACGAAACAAAAAACTTAATAATATAAATGGTGCAGAACCAAAACAGTAGAAACATTAAAAGAGCCAGGGTAATGGCGAGATATTCACACGCAGAGCCGAAGAGGTCTACGAATGGCCGAAGCTAGGGGTGGAAGCCTTACTGCCACTCATTTCAGCATTCCAACCAAAATAGTTGAGAAAAATCGGAACACAGGGTAGGATACTGTGAGTAACCCTGCTCTTACAACCTGAGCCGCAAGGTGACACCTTGTGGCAGAAAGAAAAACAAAATCTTAAACCAAGAACTGGAATTAGAAGAGTAAAATAAGGAATTTAACGGAAGGAATCCACTTAAACGTAACCAAGAACTTACCTCCTTTGACAGCGAGTGGGTTCGAAGACCATCCATCGGCAGCACCATGAGCTTGAAGGAAGAATACCCAAGGAGTATGCACAATAGGCTACAGACTTGCAGAGGAAGGTCTCAGAACCGCAGTGGATGGAATGAGTCACTGGCGCGAGGCTGGGAGTGGGTGGTTACCCTAACCCTACCCTTGGCCAAACATCTACCGTCGATTTGTGTGGGATGGATCAGACGACCCAGGAACTGCCAACAAAGGGAGTCCGTGCAAGTGGTGGATCCTTGTATCTCTTGAAAGACGTGTTATGACATATGAGATAGGAATAAACATAAATATACATAATTACTCTTAATCAATTTGCAATCAATGGATTGGAATCAGTACTATATATGCTTATAGGTCATCAACATTAATTTCCACCGTATACAAAATCACAATGACAATGGTAATAACCAAATTAAGGATAACAAAAATATTAACCCAAAGTCCTACGTTGGAAGCACTGAAAAATTCCATGTGTTGTTTCGACAAATTCATATTTATTGTTTATGGTTTCCTTTAAAAATATGCATATAATGATACTATTTTTTTATAGATTAATATTTCTTTTAAAAATTGGTTTAATTGTATTTAATCTAAGGGTGTAGTTGTCACACATGATAATTATTCAAGTGCAATTGAAAAAATTAAAATTAATAAAATTAATATCATTTGTTTTTCTACATATTAAATAAATATATGTGAGTCCTCTTTACATGATAATTCTTCAACTAAAAAATTATATATTTCTAATTTTATTTCCTATTCTTAATTTTTGTTAATGTTTAATGATCATATTAAATGCTATACAATAAATAGATAACAATTAAAAGTTTTCCCTAATTTCAAGTATAAATTAAATTTAATAAAATTTAACTAATATTATAAAATTATAATTGTCTTTTTTTTTTTTTTAATTTCACATATTTTATTTAAATTTTGCTGAATATTCATAATTTAATCATATCTTTAATTAACAAACTTTTGTTAAATGTAAATTTTATAACATTACTTTAATTTATTTATTTCAAAAATTCTTAATTTATGGTGAAAATAAACTTAATTCATGCTAAAATGATAATTACAAATTTCAATATAATTCAAAAACTTTATGTAACATGCAACACTAAATTTAAAAATTTAATTTATGTTTACATAAATTTATTTGAAACATAAATTGTAAGAGTTTCTATTTAAATTTAGCTTCTATTTTTTTTTTTTTTTTTTAAACTAAAACATATTTTTTACAATATTTAGGAAAATTTAGAAAATAAAATTTATGCAAATGACACAAACATAATTAAGTAAATTTAAGAAGCAATAATATTAAGCCATTCTAGATTTCAACACTTTAAGAGAATCCTTGGAAGAAATATACAAAAGGAAATGCCCATGTTTAAAGAATAAATTCACAAAATAATTCTTCTAAAAAAACTATTAAAATACAAAATACAAAATACTTTACCGAAAGAGACCAAGTAATAAATAGTACCTCTTTTCAACACTGGTGTATTATTTATTCCTTTAAGTTAAGGAAAAACATTCGGAAGCATTAAGATCCAATGTAACATTCATCTTTCTTATAGTGATGACAACCATAAAAAAAAAAAATTATTTTCTACTTACTGTTTGCCCTCACATCTAACATTAACCAATAATGTCACACCATAGTTTATCCATCATTACAATTTCTTTTTTTAAAAGGGAAGATCACGTACATGATTATTTTTTTAACCATTTCATATTGCATTGACTCTATACCAAAACATGTTATGTGATAATAATAAACCCTATCACTATACCTGGGCTATGAATTTATGGTGCACGTATCGATCTACGGGATTTCTAGATTATATGTACACAAATGTTGATGTAGACTCTAAGGGTCAAGCCAAATGTCATGGCTAACAATCATTCAACACTTCATTTATTTGACAACATCATTCCCATGTCATATACACTAACTTGACAATATAATGTTATTCATTATGCAATTGAACTAGGTGTACTTTGGTTCTTCCAGGCTTATCTAATCCATCCTTTTCTCAGCTGGCACACACCTTGGCTCGTCCTGATCAACACTCAGCAATCTTACTGTCATCGATTGTGAGTTATATCTGATGGTGCTCATTCATTAGGGTTAACTAATGACTTTTTCTCCATAACGGTTTCTTATTCGCATTTTCTTTTTTAGCCCGAAGGCTCTGGAAGGCTGCTCTGCAGGTTACAGGGTTTCTCTTCTCGATTTTCTGGTTCCATGGTGGTGGCTTCGCGGCGGCACAACGCCTCAGAGGAGGCTCTCGACCCCGGAGACTGGTAAAACCTACAACCCGTCCTGGCTTGTTGGTTGACTCTTGCATTACAGGCTCTGTTTTTCTAGGGTAGGAAGCGTTTAGGTTATATGTTAGTTTATTCATTCGATCACATGTGCCATTTTTTTAACTTGTGTATTCACTTGTTGTTCTTGTTGCCAATATTTTTTTGCTTGCTGGAACGAAGATGGCCATTCCTCGGTTGGCTCTCTCCTTATTCCTCATGAGATTCACAGGTAAATTTTACTTCGTTGTTGTTAAGATTAGCTGAGTACATATTTTATAAGGGGTCAAGGTTTCATTCCGTTCCCTTTCTGTTAATTGCTCCTCTACTTTTTTTTTATCAGGTATAGGCTCTTCCGCTTCCGCATTTCTACAGGCATTAGCCTTAAGGTGAAATACAACAGCTCCAAGTTCCGAAGCTCTAACTCCGTTGCGTGCTTATGCTACAGGTACCCTCGAATAATGTGGGGTTCAAACCCTCAACCTGTTATATGACTGGTTTTTTTTTTAGCAGCCAAGTTACAATATTTTACATAAGATTTTAGTCTATGGCCCTTATTTTCAGTTCTGGTTGACAGTTCTCTACTTAGCAGTAGCTTGAGGGTTTTTATTTAAATCTATGGCCCCAGGCTTGTTATTGCACAAGTCTGGAATCCATACACTCTCGGAAGTTGATGCCTATGTAATTTACCCTTTTTAAGAAATTGTATATAAATACAGTTAACAGTATGGCTGGGGTTTTGCACCCGCGCCATTATCTTCCTTAATGGTTTTTTTTTTTAACTGAATAAGCATTTGGTATTTTTTCAACTTCTGGGTTCTTATCAGCTTAATTGTATATACATGTTCGATGTTTTTTTCTTTAAAAAGCTTGAGTTTTCCTCCAGGAATTCTTCCCTGTGAACTACCCTTTTCGGTTTCCTTCTTTTCAGAAGATAATAATGTCTCTTTAAAATCCTATAAATTTCTTCTTCATGTGGAATACTTGTGTTTAATGCTTATGCTATGGTTCTTAACTATACGCACTTATGTTCGTCACTGTTAGCACATGTAGGTTATAGTTTCCTCCATGAAATTGTTCGCTGAGTGTTTAACTTCCATTCTTTGTTCTTTTTTTAACTCCTAACAAGAAGAGTTAACTTATTTCTCATCTGGGGAAAAAGTCACAATGTTCAAATGATTACCACCTAAACTATTTTTCCACAGTGCTTTTCTTTGTTTTATTCTCATAAGTTTATCCTGCATGTCATCTTCTTTTCTTATATCTCAGGATGTGCTAGCTTTTCTTTATAAATTCTTGAATGTGTCTAGACCACTATCTTGTCCGTGTAATATCATAGGTTGAAGGACAACCAACCCAGAATTCTGGTGTCAGAAAATCTGGGTTAACGGTCCTTCCTTAAATCCAACCTGCTATAGCCCATTCAATAACCTCCTTCTACAACTATTACTTGTGGTTTTTGTTGGAAATATGATGCAGAGTGTTGTCCTTGATGGCAACCCACTGAATGAATATGAAGACATGAGATTGTTGACATGTGTTGTCCTTGATGGCAATCCACCTGATGAAGTTACTCTTGACTTGATGGACTTGGTAAATGATGTAAATCTGATGCGATATGATGTTTGTTGACAATATGATGTTGGGTACCCACTTGATAAAGTGTTGTCCTTGAATGGAAACCCACCTGATGAAGTTGTGCTTGATAGAATGTGTCTTGATGAATTGAATCTGATGTATCCACAGTGAGTACAGAAGGTAATGAAGAAAGAAATCCAGTATGTGATAGATCTATGATGAAAAGAGTATGTCTCTAGGAATACGCAGATTTGCCTAGGGGAAGTCGCGTATGCACGCGGGAAAGAACGTGCCAAGTCGCGTATGGGCAAAAGTGCTCATAAAGTGCAAAACCAGGGGTAACCACCATGGTATTGACCCATTGTATTGGGTAATGATTCATCTAAATGACCCCGTCCAGGAATACCATCGAAAGTAATGTAGTTTTGGGCTCATGGTATTGAAAAAGGGTAAACCTATATAAAGAGAAGAAATTCATTGTGCAAATCATGAATGTGGAGCAAGATGTCTGAGCTTGAATGAATACTTCTCTGTGAAGTATATCTGTATGGAAAGGGTAAAGGTTTGATGATAGATCTGAATCTATGATGCACCTATGAAGAAATGATGAAGCGGGATATCTAGATCTGAAATGTATTTGTATCTACTAGATCTGTTTATGGAGTGATTAGATCTGTGATGAGGCGAACATCTGTCTGAAGTAAAAGGGTAGATCTGAACTGAATATCTGATCTGATGAAGTATGCTGCTCTGTAATGATTGAAGATCTATATGCTACTTCGCCGCGGAGGAAGCGCGTATATACGCGGCTTCAGCGAAGAGAAAGCGCGTATGCGCAATAAAATATACACTGTGGTATACGCTGGTTTGTGTGGACGGAAGCGCGTATATACGCGACATCAGTGAAGTAAAAACGCGTATGCAAACTAGGGTTGTTCGTGGGGTATGAAATGTACGATACGATCTGCTTTGTGTTTAGCTATACGTTGTTGATGTTTGGTGTGCTTCCCATGGAGTAGGTCAGGTCGAAAATATGATAGAAACGTGGCACTGTAAGTTGTGTCCTAAAGGAAGCTTTGGATCCAGTGTGAAAATTGATGAAACGTAGTCCATAGAGGTGCTGAGGGTTGTAGCCTTCAGTCAGGGGGTTGTATCTCCCTTCCAGGTGAGGCTGGTAAACGAGATCAGGGGGTCGTATCTCCCTTCTAGGAGAGGTTGGTAAACGAGTCAGGGGGTTGGAGCTCCCTTCCAACAGAGGCTGGTAAACAAGCGCAGGTGGGTGCCTGCGTGCTGGTAGAGTCTGCACCAGCACATATGTTGTAAGATATTTTCTCTATAATAAAATATTGAAGGCTGAGCAACTGCAGCGGTGGTTTTCTCCCGACTTGGGTTTCCACCTAAAAATCCTGGTGTTCATGTGTGATGCTTTGTGTGATGGTTTATTCTGTTCTTACTGCACATTTTTACTATTTATAGAACATCTAATGAATGAATGATGGAATGATATAAGTGAAGAACTAATGGCATAATTAGATCTCTGTGTATACGCGAGTTTTATGAAGGATATCCATGTGTATACGCTAGTTGGCTTCAGCAAAGTAGCGTATGGGTTTTAGAGCATGAAAAAGTAAAAAGTTTGAGTTTGCCCTAAATACTGATTCACCCCCTCCTCTCAGTATTTTTCCCAACAATTGGTATCATAGCAGGTTCTTCTGCAGAAGCTTGATCGCTTGAAGGAGATCCGTCGCAATGGGAAGTCAAGAAGGAGTAATGTCTATAAAGCCACCTCTATTCAATGGAAGCAATCTGATATTCTGGAAGGTACGAAAAAAAGCATATCTTCAAAGTCTTGGTGCAGATGTATGGGCAATCGTGGAAGAAGGCTATCAATATCCGACAAGTATTCCTACTGATGCAGCTGAAAGGAAGAAGTATGAAATCAATGCCAAAGCAGTGAATGTCTTATTAGGAAGCATGTCTGAATCATAATTTGCTAAAGTGATGCAACTACATTCAGCAAAAGAAATATGGGACAAAATCATTCTGAGCTATGAAGGAGATACAAAGGTAAAAAGTGAAAAACTCCAAACTCTTAGAATTGAATATGAAAATTTGAAGATGCGTAGTGATGAAAGTGTTGCCAGTTTCTTTCTTCGTCTAGATGATATTGTAAATTGGATGAGAAATTTGGGTGAAACCATAACTGATACTACTCTGGGGGAAAAATTCTTAAGATCCTTGACTTCAAGATTTGACTCTAAAGTTTCAGCTATTGAAGAAAGGCAAGATCTGCAAACTCTTACTATTGTTCAATTACATGGTATTTTGACTGCTTTTGAAATGAGACAAGGAGGTCCTTCTCAAATCAAAGAAGTTGCTTTTAAGGTGTCTGCAAAAGGAAAGGAAAAGGAAGTTGTCAAAGAAACCAGCTATATATCCGAAGAAGAAGAAGCGAATTTTGTGAGAAAACTCCAACTATGTACTGGAAGATTCAAAGGTAAGCTTCCCTTCAAATGTTTTGAGTGTGGAAAAGTTGGTCACTATGCTGCTAAATGTCCTTATAGAGAAAAACATGGTAAAGGGAAACAATTTGAAAAGAGAAAGAGTTATTATGCAAAATAAGATGATGATGAAGTGTCCAGTGAAGATGAAGAAGATTCTGACCATGATCTGAAAGTGCTCATGGCAAAGAAGCAAAAGAAGAAGCCTACTCGAAACAAGGAGATTTCTCAGAAAACATGGTTAGCAGAAATTGAAGAAGATGAATCAGATAGTGATTGGGGTCATCCCGTGTATGATCTTAGTTGTGCAAACAATGGTGAAGACAGTGAAAGTAAAGTTGTGGATCTAGAAGAAGCTCTCAAGGTTAAAGTTGAAGAACTACAAAGTTCATCTAAGACGCAAGAATCTATCAACAAAGAGATGATCTCTCAAATGGAAAAACAAATAGAAATGCTGAATGGACAAGTGGACAAGTATCAAAGGTTTCATACTTATGCATCTAGTCGAATTAAAGAACTAGAAGCAGAAATCAACGATCTAAATGCAGATCTCGATAAATCAAGCAAGAAGAATGAAGGACTTGAAGCTGCAATAATCTCTCTACAAACAGATCTTGAAGCATCAAGTAAGAAGAATGAGGAACCTCTACAAACATTTGAAAAGGAAGGCCTTGAAGCAGAAATCATCTCTCTCAAAGAAGATCTGGAAAAATCAAATAAGAAGAATGAAGAGATGCAACAAACATGTGAAGAAAACGAAAATTGGTTGAAAGAAGAGATTCTAAATCTGAAGGATCAAGTAGAAGATGGAAGAAGGAAAGAAGAAAGCATGACAAAGCAATGTCAAGCCTTGGAGGTTGAGGTAAACATTCTCAAAGGTAAATTAGAAGAAAAGGTTAAACTTTTGAGGTTTCAAGATAGTACTAATATTTTGGACAATATTCTCAGTAATCAAAGGTCTCCTACTATCAAACTTGGTCTTGGTTTCCATGAAACTGTTAAAGGAGAATCTAGCTCACAAGGAAGTGCTAAAAATTCAGAGGATGACAATACTAAACCTGAAGTGTTGAAAGAGACAAAAGATCAACCAACAAACATGAATCCTCAAAGGAATTCATTCAAGAACGTTGAATGTTTTAAATTTCATAATTATGGGCATGTTGTAGCAAATTGCAGGAGCAGATCATTTCAGCCACAAACTAATAGATCCTACATAGAAAGGTACTCTGGTTTCTTCAAGGGATATTGTTTTTCGTGTAACAAGTATGGACATAAAGCAGCTGATTGTAAAATGAGGAAGATTAGAAATACTCATCATGATTCTTATGCTTATTTCTCTGGGTGAAACCATAACTGATACTACTCTGGGGGGAAAAGTATTAAGATCCTTGACTTCAAGATTTGACTCTAAAGTTTCAGCTATTGAAGAAAGGAAAGATCTGCAAACTCTTACTATTGTTCAATTACATGGTATTTTAACTGCTTTTGAAATGAGACAAGGAGGTCCTTCTCAAATCAGAGAAGCTGCTTTTAAGGTGTCTGCTAAAGGAAAGGAAAAGGAAGTTGTCAAAGAAACCAGCTATATATCCGAAGAAGAAGAAGCGAATTTTGTGAGAAAACTCCAACTAGGTACTGGAAGATTCAAAGGTAAGCTTCCCTTCAAATGTTTTGAGTGTGGAAAATTTGGTCACTATGCTGCTAAATGTCCTTATAGAGAAAAACATGGTAAAGGGAAACAATTTGAAAAAAGGAAGAGTTATTATGCAAATGAAGATGATGATGAAGTGTCCAGTGAAGATGAAGAAGATTCTGACCATGATCTGAAAGTACTCATGGCAAAGAAGCAAAAGAAGAAGGCTACTCGAAACAAGAAGATATCTCAGAAAACTTGTATAGCAGAAATTGAAGAAGATGAATCAGATAGTGATTGGGGTTCTTTGAATAATCTTCTTTGTGCAAACAATAGTGAAGATAGTGAAAGCACAGTTGTGGATCTAGAAGAAGCTCTCAAGGTTAAAGTTGAAGAACTACAAATTTCATCTAAGAAGCAAGAAACTATCAACAAAGAGATGATCTCTCAAATGGAAAAACAAATAGAAATGCTGAATGGACAGGTGGACAAGTATCAAAGGTTTCATACTTATGCATCCAATCGAATTAAAGAACTAGAAGCAGAAATCAATGATCTAAATGCAGATCTCGAAAAATCAAGCAAGAAGAATGAAGGACTTGAAGCTGCATTCATCTTTCTACAAACAGATCTTGAAGCATCAAATAAGAAGAATGAAGAACCTCTGTCATTTGAAAAGGAAGGCCTTGAAGCAGAAATCATCTCTCTCAAATAAGATCTGGAAAAATCAAATAAGAAGAATGAAGAGCTGCAACAAACATGTGAAGAAAACGAAAATTGGTTGAAAGAAGAGATTCTAAATCTGAAGGATCAAGTAGAAGATGGAAGAAGAAAAGAAGAAAGCATGACAAAGCAATTTCAAGCCTTGGAGGTTGAGGTAAACATTCTCAAAGGTAAATTAGAAGGAAAGGTTAAACTTTTGAGGTTTCATGATAGTACTAATATTTTGTACAATATTCTGAGTAATCAAAGGTCTCCAGCTATCAAACTTGGTCTTGGTTTCCATGAAACTGTTAAAGGAGAATCTAGCTCACAAGGAAGTGCTAAAAATTCAGAGGATGACAATACTAAACCTGAAGTGATGAAAGAGACAAAATATCAACCAACAAACATGAATCCTCAAAGGAATTCATTCAAGAACGTTGAATGTTTTAAATGTCATAATTATGGGCATGTTAAATAGGTGCAGAGACGGATGTTTGTTACAAACTAACGAGATCCTACATAGAAAAGGTACTGGTTTCTTCAAGGGATATTGTTTTTAGTACTTAACAAGTATATGGACATGACGGTTGATTGTAAAAAGGAGGAAGATTAGAAATACTCATCACCAATTCTGTATTTCTGCGGGTGAAACCATGATACTGCGGGGGAAAAGTCTTAAGATCCTTGACTTCAGTTGACTCTAAAGTTTCAGCTATTGAAGAAAGGCAAGATCTGCAAACTCTTACTATTGTTCAATTACATGGTATTTTGACTGCTTTTGAAATGAGACAAGGAGGTCCTTCTCAAATCAGAGAAGCTGCTTTTAAGGTGTCTGCTAAAGGAAAGGAAAAGGAAGTTGTCAAAAAAACCAGCTATATATCTGAAGAAGAAGAAGCGAATTTTGTGAGAAAACTCCAACTAGGTACTGGAAGATTCAAAGGCAAGCTTCCCTTCAAATGTTTCGAGTGTGGAAAAGTTGGTCACTATGCTGCTAAATGTCCTTATAGAGAAAAACATGGTAAAGGAAAACAATTTGAAAAGAGGAAGAGTTATTATGCAAATGAAGATGATGATGAAGTGTCCAGTGAAGATGAAGAAGATTCTGACCATGATCTAAAAGTACTCATGGAAAAGAAGCAAAAGAAGAAGGCTACTCGAAACAAGAAGATATCTCAGAAAACTTGTATAGCAGAAATTGAAGAAGATGAATCAGATAGTGATTGGGGTCCTTTGAATGATTTTCGTTGTGCAAACAATAGTGAAGATAGTGAAACGAGAGTTGTGGATCTAGAAGAAGCTCTCAAGGTTAAAGCTGAAGAACTACAAAGTTCATCTAAGACGCAAGAATCTATCAACAAAGAGATGATCTCTCAAATGGAAAAACAAATAGAAATGTTGAATGGACAGGTGGACAAGTATCAAAGGTTTCATACTTATGCATCCAATCGAATTAAAGGACTAGAAGCAGAAATCAACGATCTAAATGCAGATCTCGAAAAATCAAGCAAGAAGAATGAAGGACTTGAAGCTGCAATCATCTCTCTGCAAGCAGAACTTGAAGCATCAAGTAAGAAGAATGAGGAACCTCTACAGCCATTTGAAAAGGAAGGCCTTGAAGCAGAAATCATCTCTCTCAAAAAAGATCTGGAAAAATCAAATAAGAAGAATGAAGAGCTGCAACAAACATATGAAGAAAACGAAAATTGGTTGAGAGAAGAGATTCTAAATCTGAAGGATCAAGTAGAAGATGGAAGAAGGAAAGAAGAAAGCATGACAAATCAATGTCAAGCCTTGGTGGTTGAGGTAAACATTCTCAAAGCTAAAGTAGAAGAAAAGGTTAAACTTTTGAGGTTTCAAGATAGTACTAATATTTTGGACAATATTCTGAGTAATCAAAGGTCTCCTGCTATCAAACTTGGTCTTGGTTTTCATGAAACTGTTAAAGGAGAATCTAGCTCACAAGGAAGTGCTAAAAATTCAGAGGATGTCAATACTAAACCTGAAGAGACAAAAGATCAACCAACAATCATGAATTCTCAAAGGAATTCATTCAAGAACGTTGAATGTTTTAAATGTCATAATTATGGGCATGTTGCAGCAAATTGCAGAAGCATATCATTTCAGCCTCAATCAAATAGTTCCTACATAGAAAGGTACTCTGGTTTCTTCAAGGGATATTGTTTTTCGTGTAACAAGTACGGACATAAAGCAGTTGATTGTAAAAGGAGGAAGATTAGAAATACTCATCATGATTCTTATGCTTATTTCTCTGGGTGAAACCATAACTGATACTACTCTGGGGGAAAAAGTCTTAAGATCCTTGACTTCAAGATTTGACTCTAAAGTTTCAGCTATTGAAGAAAGGCAAGATCTGCAAACTCTTACTATTGTTCAATTACATGGTATTTTGACTGCTTTTGAAATGAGACAAGGAGGTCCTTCTCAAATCAGAGAAGCTGCTTTTAAGGTGTCTGCAAAAGGAAAGGAAAAGTAAGTTGTCAAAGAAACCAGCTATATATCCGAAGAAGAAGAAGCGAATTTTGTGAGAAAACTCCAACTAGGTACTGGAAGATTCAAAGGTAAGCTTCCCTTCAAATGTTTTGAGTGTGGAAAAGTTGGTCACTATGCTGCTAAATGTCCTTATAGAGAAAAACATGGTAAAGGGAAACAATTTGAAAAAATGAAGAGTTATTATGAAGATGATGATGAAGTGTCCAGTGAAGATGAAGAAGATTCTGACTATGATCTGAAAGTGCTCATGGCAAAGAAGCAAAAGAAGAAGGCTACTTGAAACAAGAAGATATCTCAGAAAACATGTATAGCAGAAATTGAAGAAGATGAATCAGATAGTGATTGGGGTCCTTTGAATGATTTTCGTTGTGCAAACAATAGTGAAGATAGTGAAAGTAAAGTTGTGGATCTAGAAGAAGTTCTCAAGGTTAAAGTTGAAGAACTACAAAGTTCATCTAAGACGCAAGAATCTATCAACAAAGAGATGATCTCTCAAATGGAAAAACAAATAGAAATGCTGAATGGACAGGTGGACAAGTATCAAAGGTTTCATACTTATGCATCCAATCGAATTAAAGAACTAGAAGCAGAAATCAATGATCTAAATGCAGATCTCGAAAAATCAAGCAAGAAGAATGAAGGACTTGAAGCTGCAATCATCTCTCTACAAAATGATCTTGAAGCATCAAGTAAGAATAATGAGGAACCTCTACAACCATTTTAAAAGGAAGGCCTTGAAGCAGAAATCATCTCTCTCAAAGAAGATCTGGAAAAATCAAATAAGAAGAATGAAGAGCTGCAACAAACATGTGAAGAAAACGAAAATTGGTTGAAGGAAGAGATTCTAAATCTGAAGGATCAAGTAGAAGATGGAAGAAGGAAAGAAGAAAGCTTGACGAAGCAATGTCAAGCCTTGGAGGTTGAGGTAAACATTCTCAAAGGTAAATTAGAAGAAAAGGTTAAACTTTTGAGGTTTCAAGATAGTACTAATATTTTGGACAATATTATGAGTAATCAAAGGTCTCCTGCTATCAAACTTGGTCTTGGTTTCCATGAAACTGTTAAAGGAGAATCTAGCTCACAAGGAAGTGCCAAAAATTCAGAGAATGTCAATGCAAAACCTGAAGTTTTGAAAGAGACAAAAGATCAACCAACAATCATGAATTCTCAAAGGAATTCATTCAAGAACGTTGAATGTTTTAAATGTCATAATTATGGGCTGCCAACACAGGTCGCGAGGGGACGGATCATTTACGACCACAAACTAACGGATCCTGCAGAAAGTCATCTAGGCCTTTATTCGGATCCTTTTTTACGTGCCAACAAGTATGGACATAAAGCATCTGATTGTAAAAGTAGGAAGATTAGAAATACTCATCATGATTCTTATGCTTATTTCTCTGGACACATGAGATGTTATTGTCGCAACAAGTATGGACATGTAGAAAAGGAATGCAGGTTGAACAGATATGAGAAATTGGATAACTTCCAGCACACAAATAGAAAGTTCAAACAAATCTGGAAAAAGATGGAAGACCGTTCAGAAACGTAGGGAATTCTGACCCTACTTCAGTCATCCGCTTCTGAAGCTGACTTTTCTTATTGACTGCAGGAATGATGTGGGATACATTATGAGATTTAGTAATGTATCGTCACAGGGGGAGCAATATATGATGTCTCTCATGGTTGATTTGATTACTCTGGTTATGTTTACTTCTGACAGCGCATCTGATGTGGAAAAGACAGGTACAGGAGGTACAAGTTCGGGGGAGATGAAGGAAGATTTAAAAATTTCTATGCTTCACTTTCCATACGCGGGTTATATGAACAAAAGTCGCGTATACACGCGAGTTACAGCAGACACAGTCGCGTATGCATTGATGATAAGAGAATTTATATGATAGTTGAAGATCAGGAGCAGAAGTTTAGGGGGAGAAGCAGGTTGAATACTAATAATTGCATTGTTGGCAATATGACTGCTTATTCTTTGGTTTTTGTGATACTCATGCTCAAATGATGATGACTTGGTACATGGTTTATTATGATGAGATTTTGAGCCCTGGTTGCTGACAAGTATCTTTTGTGCTCACACTTGGATGAGTTGGATGTCGTTTGATTCAGAAATAAGAATAGATCATGCAGAGTTTGTTACTATGGTTGAGATCTCTTGCCTACATATGTTACTTCATGTTAAATCTTGAAGATCTTGATGATGTTGGACCACATGGATGATTGCTTGACACGTATTTGAAGATGTTGTTCTGGTATGATAATCTCTCTTGGAAAGATTGTATTGATGCTGCAAAGAATCTGAAGGCTTGGTTACTAATGTGCTTATGCTACAACCGTTGGATGACGCTTGAAGACACAACTACACTGTCCTATCTATCTGTAGTCCAGGGAAGCATTCAAATATCCCAGAAAGAGGCTGAACACTATATTTTTCTCACAAAGGATCAAATCGGATTTAAAATATAGAAGATGGTATTGGATCGTGGGTTTCACAGAAACAGTTGTATCTGTGAGTTCATGAAAATCGCGTATATACGATTAGAAGCTTGTTGTTTGATCGGCTCTCTTGTCCACAGTGCAGTGATGCCTGGTATCTCTGATATTGTTTGGTATCTCTGGTGATGTTCCAGTTCTCATAATTCTATTTCTAATGTTTTGATAAAGATGCCTTGATGATTTGTTGGTAAAAGTGTTCAGGATGCACAAACTAAGGGGGAGCCTTAGTCATATGGAAAGATTGCTTGGATGCACAGTTTCAGGGGGAGAATTAGCTTTGCTGAGTATAATGCATTGTTGGCATTATGATGGTTTTGAAAAATGTTCTCTTTCTTGAGGACTTTCTGGTGTCGGTCTTAAAGTTTTTTTTTTTTTTTTTATAGTTCGATGAAAAGGTCAAGTTGAGACCCATGATGTAAAAATTGTAATATTCAGTCATGTAAGGACTTGTCAAATTTGTAAACCCACTTGGTTGGGTAGCTGAGTCAAATTTTGTAAACCCACTTGGTTGGGTAGCTGAGTTGAAATGTGTAAACCCACTTGGTTGGGTACTTGAGTCTCATATGTAAATACACTTGGTTGGATATTTGATGTAAGTATGAGTCTTTGGTGATAGGAAGTTCATAGAGTCATGTACTTCATTGTAAATTATGGTTGAAGATTCAGCATGAACTCAGGAGGAGCTTGGTCACTTCAGCATATATCATATCTGCAGAACGTTTCTTCCACATGTGGAAAAAAGGGGGAGAGTATGTTGGTTTTGATCCACCCTTTGCCCTTGATGTCGAAGGGGGAGAGTGACATGGTGTTTGAATGAAGAGAAAGAATGGTGTCAAAAATGGGGAATGTGACATGGTGTCATTGTATTCTTAATGTACCTATCTGTTGTAATGATCAAACACCATTGTGGTTGCCATCAAGTCCAAAGGGGGAGATTGTTGGAAATATGATGCAGAGTGTTGTCCTTGATGGCAACCCACTGAATGAAGATGAAGACATGCGACTGTTGACATGTGTTGTCCTTGATGGAAATCCACCTGATGAAGTTATTCTTGACTTGATGGACTTGGTAAATGATGTAAATCTGATGTGATATGATGTTTGATGACAATATGATGCTGAGTGTTGTCCTTGAAAGGCAACCCACTTGATGAAGATGATGACAACTTACTTGATGAAGTTGTGCTTGATAGAATATGTCCTTGATGAAGGAAATCTGATGTATCTACAGTGTGAACAGAAGGCAATGAAGAAAGGAATTCAGCATGTGCTAAATCTTGATGAAAAGAGTATGTCTCTAGGAATACGCAGATTTGCCTAAGGGAAGTCGCGTATGCACGCGGGAATAAACGTTCCAAGTCGCGTATGGGCAAAAGCACTCATAAAGTGCAAATCCAGGGGTAACCACCATGGTATGGACCCATTGTATTGGGTAATGATTCGTCTAAATGACCCCGTCCAGGAATACCATCGGAAGTAATGTAGTTTTTGGCTCATGGTATTGTTTTGGCTCATGGTATTGAAAAAGGGTAAACCTATATAAAGAGAAGAAATTCATTGTGCAAATCATGAGTGTGGGAGCAAGATGTCTGAGCTTGAATGAATACTTATCTATGAAGTATATCTGTATGGAAAGGGTAAAGGTTTGATGATAGATCTGAATCTATGATGCACCTATGAAGAAATGATGAAGCGGGATATCTAGATCTGAAATGTATTTGTATCTACTAGATCTGTTTATGGAGTGATTAGATCTGTGATGAGGTGAACATCTGTCTGAAGTAAAGGGTTGAATCTGAACTGAATATCTGATCTGAAGAAGTATGCAACTCTGTAATGGTTGAAGATCCATACGCTAGTTAGCCGCAGAGGAAGCGCGTATATACGCGGCTTGACCAAGAGAATAGCGTGTATCTTTGATGAAGTTTATGTGCGGTCTGTCGCTGGTTGTGTGACAGGCACGTATATATGCGACATCGAGAGAAAAGGAAACGTATGCAAACTAGGGTTTGCTGAAGTATGGGGTATGAAAAATGTCCGATCCGATCTGCTATGTTTTAGCTATCTCGTTGTTGATGCTTGACTCGTGCTTAAAAATGTATGGAGTGGGTCTGGCCCGAAAATATGATGAAACGTGCCCCGTGAAGTTGTGTCCCCAAAGGAAGCTGATCCGGCAGAAAAATTGATGAAACGTGGTCCATAGAGGTGCTTGAGGGTTGTAGCCTTCAATCAGGGGGTTGTAGCTCCTCTCCAAGTGAGTCGGTAAATGAGAGCAGGGGGTCGTAGCCTCCTTCCCGCAGGCCTCGAAACGACGCGTCTTCTCCAGAGAGAGTCGGTAAACGAGCGTGTGGGGTGCTCGCGTGTCGGTAGAGTCTCGCACCAAAGACATATGTTGTAAGATGTTTATAACAAAATATTGAAGGCCGAGCAATCGCGCGGGTGGTTTTCTCCCGTCTTGGGTTTCCACCTAAAAATTCTGGTGTTCATTTGTGATGCTTATGTGTGATGGTTTATTTTGTTCTTACTGCACATGTTTACTATTTATAGAACATCTAATGAATGAATGATTGAATGATATAAGTGAAGAATTAATGGCATAATTAGATCACTGTGTATACGCGAGTTTTATGAAGGATATCCGCGTGTATACGCTAGTTGGCTTCAGCAAAGTAGTGTATGGGTTTTAGAAGTAAGAAAAAGTAAAATTTTTTGAATATGCATTAAATACTGATTCACCCCCCCCTCTCAGTATTTTTCCCAACAGTTTTATATGCAACACATTGAACAACTTTATGACCAAAATTGTGACATGAGAAACATTGGCCATTGAAGTAGAAATTTCTGCGATCATGAAATCTTCTATTTGAATTTACCTATTGGTTGTAGCTTCTTTGAAAGATTTCCCTGTTAGTGTTCCTTGAATTGAGATGATCATGCTTTACCTGTAAAGGTCCTTTGTTCCCTTGCTGAGTGGCTGAATGTAGTGAACCAGTTGTGGCTGCTTTTAGAAAATTTGGTGCTGAAGTCTGGGAAGATTCCCCAGTATATCCAAGACCTGTTTTTATAAGAGGAGACCGTTGTACCTTGATAATCTCATCTAAGGTTTCTGAACTTTTAGCAAATCTAAGATTGAGAGATTCCACTTTCTTATTATCTTTCCTTAGACTTACTACTTCACACTCCAATTCCTCAATGCGTTTTTCTCTTGCTTCACGCTGATTTTCAAGAGTCTCTATGATTATGTTCTTTTCTTCAAGGCTTACTTTGAGTTGAGTGTTTTCTTCAAGCAAATTATTGTCTTCTAGCGTATCCACAAAAGTATCCTTTTCTTCTCTAGATACTAGTTCACATTCTTTCATAATTGCCCATACCTTTGCACCAAGATTTTGCAGATAAGCTTTTGTTCGTACCATCCCAAATATCATATTGCTTCCATTGAATAGAGGTGATTTTATAGACATCACTCCTTCTTGACTTCCCATTGCGACGGATCTCCTTCAAGCGATCAAGCTTCTGCAGAAGAACCTGCTCCGATACCAATTGTTGGGAAAAATACTGAGAGGGGGGGGGGGGGGGTGAATAAGTATTTACAGCATATTCAAAACTTTTTACTTTTTCACTCTCTAAAACCCATACGCTACTTTCCTTTAGTAAACTCGCGTATATACGCGGATATCCTTCATGAAACTCGCGTATTAGCAGAGATCTAAATATGCAAATATTTATTAACTTAGTTCTTTGCACTATTCAATCATCTGATGTTAAGTTACCAGTAAACATGTGTAGTAACAACAGAATAAACCATCACACTAAGCATCACACATGAACACCAGGATTTTTAGGTGGAAACCCAAGTCGGGAGAAAACCACCGCTGCAGTTGCTCAGCCTTCAATATTTTATTATAGAGAAAACATTTTACAACATATGTGCTGGTGCAGACTCCTACCAGCACGCAGGCACCCACCTGCGCTCGTTTACCAGCCTCACCTGGAAGGGAGCTACAACCCCCTGACTTGTTTACCAGCCTCTCCTGGAAGGTAGCTACGACCTGTATGGTTCTTCAGATTTTTATGTCATTGCAATCCTTCACAACAGATACATCACTTCAAATTTTACCCTTTACCTCAGAAAGAAGTTCGCCTCATCATAGATCTAATCATTCCATAAACAGATCTAGCAAATACAAGTACATTTTAGATCTAGATCCCCTTCTTCATCATTGGTGCATCATACATTCAGATCTATCGTTCAAATGAAACCCTTTCCATTCAGATCTACTTCAGAGAGAAGTATTCATTCAAGCTCAGACATCTTGCACCCACACCTATGATTTGCACAATGAATTTCTTCTCTTTATATAGTTTTACCCTTTTTCAATACCATGAGCCCCTTTTTCAATACCATGAGCCCAAAAATACATTACTTCCAATGGTATTCCTGGACAGGGTTATTTAGACGAATCATTACCCAATACAATGGGTCAATACCATGGTGGTTACCCCTGGTTTTGCACTTTATGAGCGCTTTTTCCCATACGCGACTTGGAACGTTGTTTCCCGCGTGCATACGTGACTTATCCTAGGAAAATCCGCGTATGCCTTGAGACATACTCTTTTTATCATAGATCTAGCACAAACTGAATTTCTTTCTTCAATCCCTTCTATAGATACATCAGATTTACTTCATCAAGAACATATTCTATCAAGCACAACTTCATCAAGTAAGTTGCCATCATCTTCATCAGGTGGGTTGCCATTCAAGAACAACTCTCTACATCATATTGTCAACAAACATCATATCACATCAAATTTACATCATTTACCAAGTCCATCAAGTCAAGAATAACTTCATCAGGTGTATTGCCATCAAGGACAACACATGCCAACAATCTCATGTCTTCATCTTCATTCAGTGGGTTGCCATCAAGGACAACACTCTGCATCATATTGCCAACAATTTCAAGGGCATGAGGGGAAGTGGTTTAATCGCATTGGATTTATGTATTAAAAGATTTATAATGCGATTTTGCCATCGGATGGGGAAAAAGGGGTTTTATAAAGGAAAACTTTTAAAAAAATTATGAAATAAAGTGTAAGAGGGAAATGGGAAAAGGGGAGGGTTTAGGTTATAGGGGACTTTATTCACTTAGGCATAAATTTCAATCCATAAGTCACTTTTAAGAGTGTAATATACCGTTGGAAAGCTCTTCCTGTGATCTTTCTGTTGAACATACTTATAACATGATTCTGAACTGAAAATGCTGCGGAAAATTTCTCTGAAAGGTGGGGTGATGACTTTGTGGAGATAGCAACTTCTGAAGTGTGACTTATTACATATTCTGACATAAAATTACATAATAAATGATAATAAAGGCAAAGTATCATGTTTTCACCTCAAAACATGGTTTTGAGGTGAAAATTACATCAAACTGGATAAAATATTTCTTTGATCTTCCCAGGTGCTGTGACTTCGAGTTTATTGATTTCCTCATGACCTTGCTGATATTTATTGACACTTGACTCATTAATTTGACCATGATAAGACCCTAGAACCTAATGAGACCAACCCTATGACCTAATAATATTATTCTAAGAGAAAAAGAGTGACTCATGACTAAAGACCATAGAGAGGAGAATCAGCAAGTTTCGCATGAAGGAAAACTGATGAAAAAAAATCACTACCATTAATGGATCCATGACCTAGCGGAATGGTGAAATTTATTGGTATGGGACTCATAATATGCAAATGCAAAAGAGCAGTTTTGATCACTGATGGAAGTATGACTAGACTGACACTAACACGACCGATAGGGTCAAATGGAAATCAAGGTACTGCACGAATCTCAGGTGTGATAATGTAAGCTGAAGTTGAACACAAAGGAAACCACTCATTCAAATACCCATGATGTTGATCAAATGTTGAGCACAAGGTCACCTATCAATAATGTAAATAGGGCCAGGGTGCGGCTCTAGGTTTACTCTCAGAGAAATTTTTCGGAGTCGATAAGAGACAAACCCGCTGGAAAGAAGTCAACAGAGCCCTTCACAAACTAGCACTAGCAAAGGACCAAATAGCTGATGTGATCTTAACAAGACTCAAACAAACTAGGATGGTTGACTGAAAAATGAGTCAAGAGACACCGCAGAAAGGCCGACTCAAGTTTACTTCCCTTGAACAAAAGCATGACTCATTTTGACTGAGGCAGCATATGATAACTTTGTATAAGTTTTTCATGCAGGAGGCATAAACAAACCCTCCATATGTTTGGAAGAGATAACCAACCGAGGGAGTATTGACTCAATGAGCATGGTTAGGGCTTCACCTAAGTCAAAACTAAAACCATCCCAGATGGATAAAAGACTTAAATTTTTCTGTGCTTTGTTCAAGGGTGACAAAACTAACTCTGTATCTTCCATCAAAATATGGAAGTGTTGTCCTGTTCCCGCTCTTTTTCCAAAGTATTTGTTTTTTTTGTCTTTTTCATATTTCAAAACCTAAAATGAATAAAATAATGCCTATAATACAATGGATGTAATGAGTGTCAGAAAAAATATGCTCTAGTTCCTGGGATAAGAACAATCCTATTCTCAATGCAAGGTGGTGAAAACTGGTAAGTGTCACTTAGAGGAATGTTCCATCCATGGGTAAAGGTGTCAAGTTTTGAAGGATAAGTGATTGCACAGTTAAATTTGCAGAGAGACATGGTCAAAATATGGCTTAAACATAAGTCCAAATGAAGCCGGCTAAAGGCCAATATAAACAAGTGGTCAATATGCAATGCATCAATACAACTCGACAACAAAGAATGGGAGCCTCTAAGGTATATGGCCAGAGTAATCAGAGCGAATAAGAAGAATGAAGCTTCAACACATAAGTCATGACAGGACTAAAGAGTACTCTCGAGCCTACACAGATTGTAGCATGGGTGAAAAATTCTAGCAAGGAACTAACTAGGAATCCCATGTAAAGGATGGCTCTACCATCATATCATGATTAAAAAATCGTCGAATGAATTTGGTTAAATATTCATAATATGATGGGGTCGACCCTATGCCAAGAATTCAGAATGGAGGCTAGTATGCATAAGTGCAATAGAAAGTGAATTCCCTAACCTATATTCCAGTTCAGAATCAAATACCTTCCATGACACTTCAGTGGTCATAGATCCAAAGAAATATTGGAAATATCTCAAAATCACCAGAATGGACCTGAAAATGACTTTTCCCAACACTTACAATCCAAAAAATTAAATAGCTGTGAACGAATTCGAAAAATAGACACAAAAGAAATTTGTGAAAAAAATTCAAATTATGGGCATAAATAAGCATTTTTTACTCACTGGTCATTTGTGCTGTGAAGAAGTGGAGAAAGAGCTCTGGAGAAAAAAACACCCTTCTTGTAAACTGAGAAATCGTCCACCGAATTGATCTAAATCAGTCAGGTAAGCCTCATACTCAGCTTGTTTGTCAATTTTATTCTCATTTCAAGAAAATTTTGGGATTTTTACTGTAGGAATATATGTTTTTTCTGGAACCCTCTACACATACGCAAGTCCAAAATGAGGAACTCACATATAGATGCGACTGTGTATGAATGAGGTTGCGTATGCGCAAGGTGGAATTCAAAAATTGATTTCTAATTGGTAAATTGATGAAATGATACAGGATAAAAATTAGCTGGAGGGAAAGAGAGCACAATGCCATAGATAATGAGGTTATGAAAGATCAGCAATCATTGGATATCCTTCAAAACTATGGATTTTTAAAAAATTTCAAAATGCCAAATATGAAAACTAACACTCGATTGATCGAGATGTTGGTTAATTATTGGGATCCGAATGAGGATTGCTTCATGATTGACAAGATGCCATTAAGAATTGAACTGGAAGACATCTATTTCATAACTGGACTCTTCCAGAGGGGAGAACCAGTAGATTTGCATGGTAAGCCCACAATAGGGCTTAATGTATATGACTATGTCCAGGTTTACTGTGTTGATGGTGCAAAGAAGGTGGGGACTCAAATCAAAATCAGAGATGTACGAGACTTGTACATGAAAATCCTCCTTTTCACTATTATTAGAGTAGTAGGATCAGCATCCCTTCTCTAGGCCTCACGAACTCACATGAATCTAGCAGTGGAATGCTTGGTAACACTCTACGATTGGTGCACAGCCTTATTGGAAAATATGAAGAAACAATTGACTTCAATCCGGTGAGTCAAAACAAAACATTTTGGATATGGAACCATTATGCTGACATTATTCTTTGAGAGAGTCCTAGGGCTTCATCCCAAGACTATCTCAACCATCAGTAGCCCATGTGATCTGTGGATAGCTAGATGGGTATACTTGATGAAGAGACTGGGGGGAAGTGAGGTTCCCCAATCTACATGGGATGACAAGTTTTTCCTTTGGTGGGGAGAATAGGTCATCTCAGTAGAGGACTATCCTTATGTTGAGATGGATTTTAGAGCATATCTAGACTTGGTTCTTCCACCCAGTGCAGCATCAGGTGCAATTAGTGAGATTTCACTTATGATTTTTTAATTATATGATTTTTATAACTTTTCAAATTATATGAAAATCAAAAAATGTTTTTGATAGGACAATATGACTTACAAAATTATATGATCATGATGCAGACATGGGATCATCAAGACCTGAAGGCTTCCAAATGCATAGGCGTCGCGAAAGAGAGTCTAGAGAAGCCGATGAAGACCCAAGAACAACCCTCCATTCGATTCAGAGGAACTTGGAGAGTCTGACTCGCCAATTTCCTATGGCGTCCATATAGGATCTTCCAGAGGCTATGCAGAGACGTGTGGTCAGAGTACCACGTGACTGGGTTCGATTATTGTGCTGTGTAGCTACAGCTATAGTGGCCTTCCGTAGTGTCAACCCTGAGCAGGGACCGCACTGATAGATTTTTATTGATCACATGACTGTAATATTTTTTTATGATAGACATGACCATCCATAAGACCTAATTTTGTAGGACATGATGGTCCAATTTTTATATATTTTTAACACACTGATGATATATATATATATATATATATAGCAATTTTCTATGATGTGATTTGTCCCAAATGTACAATGATGAATAATGTTTTTGATATATTTCAAAGTATTGAATGATTAATGTGCCAATAGAGTGCCTGATTGGCTAATGATTCAGCCAACCAATTATTTGATCGAGGGATGACTGAACGTAATAAGTTGAAATGAACGTTGTAACAAACGCACTCTCAAAAATAATCAATGCAAAAATGGGTCTGACACGATAGGTGTTGTTTAATTGTGAAACCACCAGTTGTGAATCCAAGTAAACTACTAACAAATCAACACCAAGAGATATTTCCTTCGAGAGTAGACTGACCACTACAGAGTATTCTACCATATTTTTCGAAGCAAGGCCAATGCATACACCTCTTGATACTAACAACTGACCAAATGGATAGTGAGTCACACAAGCTACGGAAGCAAGATTCTGAGTATGTCTACTAGCACCATCGGAAAAGCTAAAATGAATCATTTCATTGAAAGAAAATTGCCAAAGCAGTTCAAAACCATCAAAACCACATCGAAAATCGATGAACATACATGTACAAAAATACAATATATACAACAAATTAAATGTTAGGTCGAAGCCTAGGCATAATACTTCTTCAGATAGAGCCCATTTCTGGGCTCAGCCAACTCATTTCCATCGAAATAAACCAAGGCATAAGCTCCTTTTTTCAGGATATTTTTAACAATAAATGGATCATACCACATGGATTTAAACTTTCCTGCCCCCAAGGCATCCTTTTCTTGGGCATAAACCACGACAAGGTCACATTTAGAGAAAACCCTAGGTTTGACCACTTTATCGTACTGAACCTTCACTCGTTTCTTATAAGCCTCATTCATCGTAGCTGCATCTCGATGCTGCTCATCAAGATGTTCTAGATGGACAAGGTGTTCTTCGAGACTAGAATTGTCAGGAAGAAGATCAATTGCTAGCTTAAGAGAAGGAATTTCACATTCAATAGGAAATATAGATTCCATCCCATAAATTAGTTGGAACAGAGTGAAACCGGTTTCAGTCTTCACAGACATCCAATATGCCCAAAGTGTAGGGTACAACATGACATGCCAATTGGATCTACCTTTATCAATCATCTATTGAAGGATATTCTTCAAGGATTTGTTTACGGCTTCAACCTGGCCATTGGCCTCAGGATATTAAGGAGATGAATTCTCCTACCAAAAACCCAATTTGAGAGCCAATTCAGCCATCATACCGTTATGAAAATGACTGCCATGGTCAGTGACAATCTATTTGGGATACCAAAGTGAGAAATAACTTGGTTTAATAGAAACAGGGATGTTTTCTCACCATCATTCATAAAATTAGGCATAGCCTCAGCCCACTTCGTAAAGTAGTCTACTGCTACAATGATGTACTTATGAACCTTTGCCGAAGACGGATTACAAGTAGTATAATCAATACCCCACTTTGTGAATAGACCGATAGTAGTGACAGGAAATACTAGAGCTGGATGAGTGCACATATTCCGAGTATAGACTTGACAAGGATGAAACTCTTTTACCACCTCAACACAACCTTTGAAAATTGAGGGCCAAAAATATCCTGCATGCAAAATATTTTGGGTTGTAGCAAGCCCAGATAAATGACCGCCATAAGCTCCACTGTAGAAATCATTTATCACAAACTTAGCCTCTTCGAGATTCAAGCAACGTCTAAGGATCGAATCAACCTCACGACGATATAGAGTGTCACCTATAATAAGATAGTTTTTAGCTAAGTAACGTAAATTTCGACGCTCGTCTTTCAAAAAATCTGAGGGAAACTTCATAGTTTGGAGATAAACAATGAGATCTCCATACCAATAATCCTATGAAGAAATAAGAAAAGGATGTTCATTAGGGAACGTCTCTTTATAAACAATTTCATCCCCATAGGGCAACTCAAAGATCAACTCTCCAAATACCAAAATACTTTTTGGATTTGGCAAACAGAAATTCAAGATCAAACTCTTGCAAAATAACAATCCATCAATTGTATTTTCCCCCAATCACTTGCCTAATAAGAAAAAAATGAAATGGATTGACTGCTTCCAAAACATAAGTATTGCAAATAAGGATATAATGTTTGAGCCGCTAGACACCATGGATAGTTTCCAAAGTTAATTTCTCGATGGGAGAATACCAAAGTTCAGGACCAACCAAGCCTCGACTAAGGTAGTAAACAACATGCTCGAAAAGAGAATCATCTTCCTGAACTAGAACCATACTAATGGTATATTTTGCTGCAGTGAGGTACAAGAGGAAATCCCTGTGCCTATAATCATATGGACTCAGTAATGGAGCAGAGATCAATTATTTTTTCAAGGCATCGAATGAGCATTGATCAAAGTCATCCCAGAAGAATGGAACTCCTTTCTTTAACAACATCATAAATCCTTTAGTCACCCTGGCATGATTTATGATAAATCTTTGTTAGAAATTGGCTTTGCCCTGTAGACTTTGAAGTTGACGAATTAAAGATGGGGGAGGCTACTGAAGTATTACCTCAACCTTTAATGGATCTACCTGAATCCCTTCCGTAGATACGATGAATCCCAACAACCGACCAGATGTGACAGCGAAAACGAATTTATTAGGGTTCAACCGAATTCTATAATAATGACATCATTCAAAAACATGACGAAGGTGTGAAGGATTATCAGTTCTCTTTCGAGAACAAGCAGCTAGATCATCCAAATATGCTTTGATAATATTATTAATGTCATGGAAAGCATAGGAAATAGCACGTTGAATAAAGCCAAAAGGCATCTTTTTGTAATAAAATGTACCCTAGAAGAAAATAAATGTAGTCTTATGCTAATATTTAGGATGGATAGTGATCTGATTGTATCCTGAGAAACTGTCCATGAAAGAGAAAATTCCATTCCCCTCACACTCATCAATAATCTGATCTATAAATGGTGTGGGGTAATTTTCTTTAATACATGCTTTATTCAAATCCCTAAAATGAATACAAACTCGGATCATTCCTTGTTTCTTGTCCACAAGAACTGGATTCGAAACCCACTCAGTTAATGGAACGAGATATATGAAACCTGCCTTAAGCAGCTTATCAACCTTGGCTTTGATAGTTGCAACCTTCCTAGGGTTGACTGGACGAAGCTTCTGTCGTATAGGCTTATCGTTTTCGTAAGTCTTGATCTCATGTTGGACAATAGATGGATCTATACCCAGGTTTTCCTCATAAGACCAAGAAAACACATCCCGAAATTCCCGAAAGAGATCGGTATAAGTCTAAATTTCTTCAGGGGAGCATTCAGCACCGATGAAGATATTCTCAATAATGTTGGGATATTTGGAGATGTTCCATAGGGAGTGATGAGCAGCAGCAAAGCTGATGTGAATCAGTTTAGTACATTCATGGACATTTAAAACTCTTTTCATTCAACTCAATTACACCTTCAGTTCATAAGCATCTTAATACATAATGAATCAACAAACTTAATGTGTGTAGAGAAAGTAATTAAGCATATTAAAACATTACATCAACACGTAATCATCAAGCACATAGACAGCAGATATAAGGGGAAACCCATAAGGGAGAAAACCACATCTTATTATTGTTGTGATGCAAAGGCAAGATCCAACTCCCTCTCACCACTAATTTTATGTAGGCTCCAACCTATAGGAGGCTACTACCTCAAATTCTTCAAGCTACAACTTGCAAGGAAGCTCCAACTCCCATCTATTTTTTGCAAGCTACAACCCATAAGAGGCTCCTACCTCAACCAACTCCAACTGGACATCTATCAAGCTACAACCTGAAACGGAAGCACCAACTCCCATGTATTTTTCTGCAAGCTACAACCCACGTGAGGCTCCTACCTCAACCAGCTCCAACTAGACATCTATCAAGCTACAACATGAAATGGAAGCACCAACTCCCATGCATTTTTCTGCAGGCTAAAACCCACAGGAGGCTCCTACCTCAACTATCTACAACTGGATATCTATCAAGCTACAAATTGAAATGGAAGCACCAACTCCCATGTATTGTTCTGCAGGCTACAACCCATAGGAGGCTCCTACCTCAACCAACTACAACTTGATATGGAAGCACCAACTCCCTCACACTACAATAAAATCATATGTTGATTTACCTGGATATCAACTCTGTTTTACTCCTTCATTGTTGCCTTTTCAGCCTTCATATCTGCTTCATATCATATCCTGATATGCACAACATCTCTATCAATCCTCTCTTATTCTTTCACTATCCAACCTTCTACAACTTTCTTATATTCTTCTACTCTCTTCCATTCTGCAGCTTTCTAAAAATATTCAACTCTCTTCAATTCTGTTGCACTCTCTCTCTCTCTCTCTCTCTGTTTTTGTAACCTTCTGCACATGGATATTACATGTTTTATATAGATAACTTCATGACTGTTTGCATTCTCTATGAGGTGAAAATGTGAAGTTGGGTTACACTTTTTTCCCTTTTTTGAGAAAAAAATTTCATTTTTTTTCTGTTATTCAACTCTCTGCAAGCCAAAATAATTTTTCTGTTTAGAATTTCATTTTGCAATAAAAATAAAAATTGTCAGAAATTTTATTAGCTTTCTATTCTTATTTTTTGGAATTTTTTTATACACATTTGATATGTCAACTTAGCGTTTCTTTGAGTGTGTTTTTTAACAATCAAAGGATTCATAAAAAGTCATGTTAATACGCACTAGTGTATTTTTTGAAACTTTGTGTTTTTGAGAAACAAAATGTGTTACAACAATCTAGATAGAGTCTACTTCAGTTTCGTTATATTTACAAAACCAACTAATGCATATCATAATTACTATAATTTTTTGAACTGATCCAATATGAAAAATATACATATTTTGAATATGTTTAGCGACACACGAAATTTCTCAACATATAAGTTATAAACTTAAAATCTAAAAACTACCCATTACAAACGACGGACCAATGTAATGCACCATATTCTTTTCAATTTTTTTTACAATGTATTTTGGAAGATACAGAATATTGATTTAACTAAATCATAATGACCTTCAGAAATTGTTTGCACCCATTTTATTACAAAATTAACTAAAATTAGTAAATATTTATGAAGTTCCATAAAAGTTATATTTCTTGAAAGTAGATTGAATTCTGAAAATGCTTGTCTTAGTTCCGACAGTTAATTCAGAATGTTTCATGGAGTTTAATCAGTCCAAAGTTGAAGATATGTATTCATAGCTTGGCTCTGCGTAATTGCAGACATGCTAGTTCGGTCGAACTTTAAAAAAAAATTGGTCAAATTGTTTATTGCGTCGACGGCCCGTCAAGTCTAATGACACAAACGTTCAGCTGAATTTCTTATACAGGTTCAGCCAAACTTTGACTTGAATTTCCATCGGCCAGAAAATACAACGAAGCCCGTCCAAAAAAAAAAAATCGCGGCAATATAAATTGACGTAAAATCATTCATTATTTTCGCATAATTTCGCACATTTCTTCATTTGGTCTAATTTTGCAAAGGATTGTTTTGGGTTTAAGGACTTTTCTTGGAGGTACATTCAAAGGAAATTTTTGCAACGAATTGTTTTGGGTTTAAGGACTTTTCTTGGAGGTACATTCAAAGGACATTTTTGCAAAGGATTGTTTTGGGTTTAAGGAATTTTCTTGGAGATACATTCAAAGGACATTTCTTGGAGGTATGTGATACATTTTTTGGATGTTTTTTGGGCTTCATTTTTTTTTTAAGGTATTTTGTTTTTAGAGGTTCTGGGCTTAATTTTCATTGTTTTTTTTTAAGGTATTTTTTTTTAGAAGTTTTGGGCTTAATTTTCATTGGTTTTTTATTAAAGTATTTTGTTATTAGAAGTTTTGGGCTTAGTTTTCAAGGGACATTTTTTTGGACGTATTTTGTTTTTAGAGGTTTTTGGGCTTAATTTCCTATGGGAATATGAAGTGAATAGGCATGACTCTTTTCCTTCCACCCACATGGAGTTTTGCCTATGCCTACGAAGACTTGCCTTTGTATCACAAACAATATAAAATAATCAATGAATTTACATTTACAGTTACAATAATTTATCAATTCAGCCCTTTCAGCTTCTTGCTTTTCTGTTCATCTTGTCTTCTCTACCTGTTGTCCCTTTGTCTTCTCTGCATCTTGTTATATTTCCAACTATTTTGCAACGTCACTGTCTTAACCCGACTTGACCCATGCCTTTATGTTTTACACCGCCTCTGCCCATTTCATATCTTACGTGTAGTGTTCTATGCTCTTATCTGCTGCTTTTCTCTATGTCGGGTTACTTACCCGAGTCTCCTCTTGCCCATGTTCAGTCTTTGTTATCAAACTGTCGCAGCCACATAACACCTCTGCACGAGTGTCGAGTCACTTGCCCAAAGTTTTTTCTCTTGTGTTCAGCCTTTCTGTTTAACTCACAGCAAAAACCACATAACACTGTTCTGCACGAGCTCCAGGTCCTTTTCATGTGTTCAGTTCTTTCCTTTGTGGCCTGTGGGGTATGGCCCACATAAACTCCCTTTTAATGCATGAATTACAATTTTCAAGTTTTATCAACATACATACGTTTCAGCAATCAAAAAACGCATATTAACATACATACGATTAGAAATCAAATGCAATATCCCAAAATAGAGATTTTCTACACTATCGGGAATATCTTAAGATATTCCAAATGTGGAGATCCAGTAATATGTAAAACACAATAATGGAGTAGCAGTGATACATTAACACAGAGAATGTCAGAAGATGAAAATAGCCATCGTATTAGATCATAGCAGAAAAATGTATACAAGATCTTGAATAAAGAGTCACTCAAGATAGGCAATACAAGCCTCAATAGATCATGTACATGAAATGTGAAATACACTGCGACACTGAGAATGCCCTAGGCTATGACTGCGTAGATTATAGGAGACACTACAAGATGTTGAATGACAATACAAATATATAACAATATATAGCTCAAGAAATGTGCGGGAGCAAGGTCTCAACCCTTGAAAACAAAAATACAACAATCCTTAGAATGATTGGTTGAAATATGTACAAAATAGAAAAACTGCAAAAATGCCGAAGTTGCAGGCTAGAAGCTGCAACTCAGAAAATGGATGGAGATGGATGAATATGATGCAAAATCTGAAATAGACCTCCTCCAATAGATCTCTCAAGTGATAGGTTTATCCTAACACTGAAGATCTCACCCTCCAAAATAGTGGTGCAAATCCCCATTGCAGATACACACTTAAATAACACAGTCAAGGAGAGGGACTGCGCTATATTAGATGGGATATGCTTGGCTTGATGCCAATATATGAAAATCAGCTCTGAAATCTTCCTCACTAACCTCCCAGAGGAATAGAAGCTCCCTCCTCTGAAATATGAGCCAAGGAAATGGTGTTGTGGAACCCTCCACTGCAACACCCTGCAACACAACGTTATACTTCAGCAAAAATAATGTTGTAGCTGAAGGAGGTGGCTTGGCCTTGAGCATGAAATGTGGAGAATGAAGTGCAATCCCTTAAGAGGCCTCTTAAGAAGAAGAAGGATTCCTAAACAAGAATTCCATTGCTAAACAGCCTGAGAATGCAAAGAGTCTACATAGACCAAAATCAAATACTCAAACATAATCCACTATGGTTGCCTCTTCCTCCTTTTATGAAAATGAATTCCTTATTGCCTTGTACCCCACACATTAGGGTTTATTCCACCAAGTGATATTCCTCCCATCAAAACTTCATTGTCTTCCCAAGAAATCCACACCCTTTTTGGCAGCACTGTTGACTTGGTCAAACTTGACCTTGTCCTCATGCATTTTCCCCTTTTCACACTGGAAGGTGCAAGATAAAGCTACTCTATTGATCCCCTTCACACTATGAGGGATTTTATTCCTACTCATGGGTCTCCTCACCCATTTTATTCACCTCCTAGATGACATAAGCAAAATCAATGTTCCAATTAGCTTCATGCTAATTTTGGAAATATTACAGTCCTCCCCTCTCAAATATTTCTTGTCCTCAAGAAATTGCAAGGAAAAAACTGAGTTATTTCTCCTCCTCTCCCTGTAGCATCCATGTATGATGAACTCCTCTAAATAAAATATGCTATCTCATCAATCGAATCTCCACATTGCCCCTACACAGTATGCAAGCCAATTATCAAGCTATCATCATGTAAAGGTGAAATACTCAAGAGGATAACAAAGTGATGTCTAGAGGTCCCTTTGAGGAATGGACTATGGAATATAATGGGAACTATCTCCCCCATATGGATCCTCCATCCCCAAGCTATCAGCCATGCAAACTGAGTCACCTACCAACTAGGAAACTCCTAAAGATGCTCCTCCACGCTGAAAATCTGATCTTGGTAAACAAAATAGTCTACCCCACACTGTCCTCCTCTCCACTTAATATAAGTGTAGAGTGTCCACTGATCCTAGGCTGCAATAATGTTTCCCTCAAGTGGAAAGAAGAATATGGGATCCCCAAATATCTCCTCTCCAACGTTATGAATCATGCTGGCCCAAATATCCCCATATATGATGAGGTGGAGATCATCATCATATGGCATCACATCCATCATATGGCTCACCTCATAAGGAAACAAATGTGTTTTTATGGTGACCATACCATCTCCTATGCTCCCCTTAGAACATGTAGTGCCAAAAGTTTGGGAGGGTTCTCCCTCAAAGGACACATCCACCCAATGTGTCTCTCTCCCAAACATGCTCCTCATAAAGACAGAAATAATAGAAACATAGGGAGCCAAAATGAGAATCATGCTTGCTTCCATATGTAACAAGTGAGAAGGACAATGGCCCCTCAAATGTAACCAATGCAGCTTGACTCTCAACTGCAATAGAGACTGATAAAATGTGTGGCTTTTCAACCACTTGCTTGCTGCTCCAATCCCCTCATAAGTATGGAGGAAGTGAATGATGTATGGTGTAAAGTGAGCATGTCCTCCATAATATACCTCCTCCCCAAGTCCTCCTAGGGAATGGCCCTCAATCATGCTTATGGCCTCAAGTAGACCATGAAGCTTAAAATAAATAATGTTGCTCCTTGGAGCAACATCCTACACATATTGGTTAATGGATATATACATACATTATATAAATCATCATGTAAACAATCAACACCCTTACCATATGTTTTACTCATACAAAGGGAATAGCTCATAGATGAATTTCATCTCATCCTCAAAGGGAAAATAGGTGGTTGTGCTAACTCTTCCAAAGAGTTCTGTATCTCCTCCTTTAGCCTACCCAAGACTCCCAACGTTGTATCAAGCTCTCCCAAGGTCCCCACTCCTCTGAAATCAATGAGTGGTGCCTCAACCGATGAAGCATCCATCCTCCTCTGTTGATCCAGTGGTCTCCTTGGTGAAATGTCTCCATGCAATGAGACATCATCATAAAGAGATGACTGCATATATGAATAGACAAATCTTCCCCTGCTCTTACTGCGCAATCCAATCTTCTTCTTAGGTGCATCAACCTCCTGAAGTGGATAGGGGTGTGTACTACTCATCCGATGATGTTGGTTCTCCTCCCTACCTTCTCCTTGTGTCTCTATGGTTCCACACCTCCTCATCAATGGCACATGTAGAACATGAGTTGTGCCTTGATCTCCACACATGAGATCCTAGGGACTTCCTTGCAAATATGCAAGAATCCCTCTGGTTGGAGCAAGAGCTCCTCCTTCCTCTGCATGAGGCACTAGATAATCTCTAGATGTGACAACGTTGTTGCCCTCAATATCTGCAACATGAATGGGAAACCTCCCAATGATTGGATCCTTCTTTGAAAATGAGATATCCATGCTCCCTTACTCAAAGATGTGAGATGAAATTCTTTCTTCTAGCAAGGTATGGTGCAAGTTTCTAGCCTCCTCCATGGTTTCCTGAAGTAGTTTTGAGTTTCCATGCAAGGCTTTTGTTTGAGTATCCTTGTTTAGCTCCACCATATGTGTCTCATGAATCCTTCTATCAAATATTTTCACTAATGCCTTAGTGAAACTTGCATAAGATGTAGTGTTTACATTTCTTAAAGAAAAGGATTCAAAGATCCACCAGGCATAGGCCTTACCTCTCAAATGCAGCGCTGCAACTTTGATGGCTTCATCCTTAGGGATTTGGTGTTGCTGCAAGAAGTTATCTAACTCCTCCACCCAAGATTTGGCTGAACATATAGGTGAATCTTCAAAAGTAGATAGAAGAAATCTATCATGCTACTCTATTCCCTTCACCTTGATCTTGCAAAACTCTGAAAAACTGAGATGATCTCGGAATTTCTGAGTTTGATACTCATACTCTTTCAGCTAATCACTGATAGTTTCCCTCCTAGAAACCACTTCTCCTCTTTCCATCTCTCTCCTAGAAATCCTGGGCATGTGACTACACTGCGTATTATGGTGTGAGGTTGCTTGCTTACACTCCTCATATGAAAATCTAGAGTTTGCTTTAGATTCAAACACTTTTGGAGATTCTCCATACCTCTCCCTCCTTATCTTCTTCAGATCTTCATGAATGTTTTGTACAAATTTAGGAAGAATATTTGTAAGCCTATCCCCTTTGTCTCCTCCATAAGATGGAGTATTTTTCCTGCTCATCTCTCTGTCTCCTTCTCGATGAGAATAGGAAGTGCAGGGTCCTTCCTTTTCTATTTTCTTATCCTCCTTGGGGAGGTTCTTCATGGATCTGAAATATGATGAGATAAAGCCCATTCTATTCTGATCTCCTTCGGCTGAGACTCACAGGCTGAGCCAAGATTTTAGCTTTGATACCACTGTAATATCCCAAAATAGGGATTTTCTACACTATCGGGAATATCTTGGAATATCTTAAGATATTCCAAATGTGGAGATCCAGTAATATGTAAAACACAATAATGGAGTAGCAGTGATACATTAACACATAGAATGCCAGAAGATGCAAATAGCCATCATATTAGATCATAGCATCAAAATGTATATCTTGAGGAAAGAGTTACTCAAGATAGGCAATACAAGCCTCAATAGATCATGTACATGAAATGTGAAATACACTGCGACACTAAGAATGACCTAGGCTATGACTGTGCAGTTTATAGGAGACATTGCAACATGCTAAATGAAAATAAAAAGATATAACAATATATAGCTCAAGAAATGTGGGGGAGCAAGGTCTCAACACTTGAAAACAATAACACAACAATCCTTAGAAGCATTGGCTGAAATATGTACAAAATGGAAAAACTGCAGAAATGTTGGAGTTGCAGGGTAGCAGCTGCAAATCAGAAAAATGGATGGAGATGGCTGAAGATGATACACAATCTGAAATAGACCTCATCCAATAGATCTCTCAAGTGATAGGCTGATCCTAACACTGAATATCTCACCCTCCAAAATAGTGGTGCAAATCCCCACTGCAGATACACACTGAAATAACACGGTCAAGGAGAGGGACTGCACTATATTATATGGGAGATGCTTGGCCTGATGCCAAGATATGAAAATCAGCTTTAAAACCTTCCTCAATAACCTCCTAGAGGAATAGAAGCTCCCTTTTCTGAAATATGAGCCAAGGAAATGGTGTTGTGGAACCCTCCACTGCAACACCCTGCAACATAACGTTATACTTCAGCAGAAATAATGTTGTAGCTGAAGGAGGTGGCTTGGCCTTGAGCCTGAAATTTGGAGAATGAAGAACAATCCCTCAAAAGGCCTCTCAAGAAGGAGAAGGATTCCTAAACAGGAATTCCACTACAACTCTTCTAAACAGCCCGAGAATGCAAAGAGTCTACATAGACCAAAATCAAATACTCAAACATAATCCTCTATGGTTGCCTCTTCCTCCTTTTATGCAAATGAATGCCTTCTTGCCTTGTACCCCACAAATTAGGGTTTCTTCCACCAAGTTATCTTCCTCCCATCAAAACTGCGTTGTCTTCCCAAGCAATCCACACCCTCTTTGGCAGCGTTGTCGACTTGGTCAAACTTGAACTTGTCCTCATGCATTTGCCCCTTTTCACACTGGAAGGTGCAAGATAAAGCTACTCTATTGATCCCCTTCACACTATGAGGGATTTTATTCCTACTCATGGATCTCCTCACCCATTTTATTCACCTCCTAGATGACATAAGAAAAATCAATGTTCCAATTACCTTCATGCTAATTTTGGGAACATAACATCAACAACGTATACTTTATAACATGGTGCATATAACAGGACGCACATATGCGCGAAACAGGAGTTTTTGGGTCCCACAATCCTAGAACCTATCACAACACATCACAAATACTTGCCCGCAACTTTTAACGTTTAGAACTTAAACATATCTCCTTCCTTGTGTGATATGCAATCGCATTGCATCCAACTTACCTTACCATGTGAACCTTAAGCACAAAACCATAAACTCTGTGATGTGCACTCATGTGCAATGTCAGCACATGGTCTCCCCTCATCGCATCACATATTCCAATCTTTACCGCATCACAAACAATTGAAAATTTCTTAGCGCTATTTGCTAACAAATGCAATGTGCGGGCTCGTGATTCATCGCCCGTCATTTATCTACCCCCGGATCTAATGGTCCTCATCTGATTGCACTTTGCACTTTATAAGATTTACTTTGTGGTTATACTCTATTTCTTACGATCTGTGATGTTGCGTCGTACCAATACATGTCTTCTCCATTTCGCATCACAAATGCTTTAGCTTACCATGTGATGCCTTAATGCTAAACTCTTAAATTTTGTGATTTTTGAAATCGCTCCTGATGTGATTCGATCTCCTCCGTCCATCTCTTGCCTTCACTTTTTTTATATAACCTTGGTCGTATGTTCCTCTCCCTTGGACTTCTTCAAGGAATTCTCTACCTTAGTCGATTTTTCATTTGTTTACATGGTCCCGCTCTGTAATTCTGGATTCTCCATGTTGTTCCTCGTGCGCTTGTTCCTGAGCTTGTCTTTGTTACTGAATGTCTTCCTGAGTTATCACACTCAAAATATACCCTTTTCATATTGATTAAAGCCCTTTATGACTCTCGGCTCTCACCTCTCTCTCTTGGCTTAATCATCTCTGTTTAATTGGCCTCTTCCTCTTGGCTCTCGCCTCTTCCTGCTTTTGCTATGTGTAAGATCTATGGTCCTTTCTATGTCTTGCAAATCCAATTGCCTTTTGTTGTGCACTGAATCAATTCGCTGCCTCTCTGCTTCATCCACTGCCTTGGCTATCTCTGCTTCTTTTCAGCCTCTGCTCCATTCATTTCCTCTATTTCTCTGCTTCTCTGCTGCCTTGCTACCTTTGGTGCCTTCTTAGCTGCATTCACTACCTCTACTACCTTCGCTACCTATGTTGCTCTAATCCTTTGCTACCTTGCTTCTTAGCTTCTAAATTTTCTCCTCTTTGCTCCTTTTCCTTTGCTGATGGTCTAATGTTGCTCCTCTACCTCTCTCTTTTTCTTTCTTACTGCATTATTTCTCCTCTGCTTCTTTTTCTTATTGATGTTGCTTCTCTGCTCCTTTTCCTTAATGATAGTTCTTTTGGTACTCCTTTGCCATCAATGAAAATATTTCCAACAGTATCCCCCTTTGGCATTAATGGCAACACATCCACCACTAATCCAATGCTTCCTCCAAGACTTCCTCCCCCTTTCATTCTGAGAAGTATCTTTCTTCCTCTTCTTGCTTTTCAGAAGATATTTTCTTCTTCTTGCTTGCTTTTCCTCCCCCTTTGGCATCAATGGAAAAGGGTTGCACATTTCCTACTTTAGTTTATATCTTTGCATTTCCTCTCTCTGAGTTGTGTTTAGGCCTTCTTCTTCTGACTTTATACATTTCTGCTCCAAACTGGTGTACAATATTTGTTGGTAGAACACTTTGATAATAATTGAACTTGTACATATGTACACAGTAAGATGATACCATCCCAAAGCACAAACTCCTTGCACTTGTATAAAGCTGAAAGTGATGATAAGGACACTTCATAGAACAAACTCATATAATTAGAGATGCACCATTGGAACAATATTAAAATACTGAGAATGCTCCATACAACGTATAAAGTTTGCTCAAAATATACTTCAGTCCATATTATGATTGTTAACACTGGAAAATTGTACAACAGTAGATGACATCAATTAATGTTAAGCGTAAGGATTTACAGGACAGGAATACATTATGGAATCAAGAAGTATTTAAAATCTCTAAGGTTTTGAGAAAATCATATTTGAACTAGTCATAAATGCTCAAATGTGTGCTTTTTCCTTCGAGAAAAGTGCCTTCTGCGCGCCCTTTTGCCCGATAAGCGTGCATTCCTAGAAATGGAAAAAAGTCACTTCCCGAGACCACAACAAGCAAAGGACAGTTACTCCTTATGTGAAAGCTACCTAAGGACAGCCACCAGCGCCTCCTTAGAGATTATGTGAGCACACAAAAGAATATTTGAGCACACAATGGAATCACACCTCCCCCTTGGGTCACCATCCATCATGTACCAAGGGAGGGAAGGAGGATTTGAATCTCACCTATATAAACCCACCAAGAGATGAAAAAATGGTGATCACAAGGTTATGCTGGCCAAAGTTTCCCAAGCAACACCATCATTGTGTGTGACCCAAGAGCTGGAGCTAAAGAGGACTCAATAGTTGGGCACCCAACATCTTAGTCCACCACAGTAGAGAGTGATATTTAGAATGCATCAGAGGTAGAACTTGAAAGACAAACATACTTTCATCGAGACCTAGAGCCATTTCCTAGGGGCCCTTTGGAAAGTGGGTAAGATTTTCTTTTATTCTGAACATTTAATAAGAAGAGGCCATCGAGCCATCGTTTACATTATTACTGTTTGGAACTCTCTATATAGCTTATTTTTTGTTTTTAGTTTTAGTTTTTTAGCCAGAGCATACTTCAACATATTATTTCATTTAAGTTTTATGCTTTTGAGCTCCCCCCACATATTGCCTATTACCAATAGTTTAGAGAGTAGACCACACTCTCTAAGCTCGTGTGATTTCATACACCCGTGTGTCGAATCCACCACAAAAATGATCTTCATCTGAGATACATATTTGTAGTACACATCCATTAAAATATGATGATGCCAATATATCTTTTATAGTTGAGGTTCACCTTTACTGCCTGTTGGTGATGATATGTGCTAGACTGTTGACAGGGAAGACAATATCTTTCAATCTGAGAGACCAAATGACTTTACTACTTGTACATTGTACTTTCAAAACTAACCCTTGAGGCTAGATACATTCAATGTATTGGTCAGTCTCACTTATCAACTATGCAAATTTATTTATGACATAAGGTGGTATGTATGTCAATGATCAACCTCTCTTCAATGGTGACATACCAGCAATTCCTTTCTGCTGAAGTAGGCTTTAGATGAATCAATAACAGACTCTTGAGCTTCAAATTTAATATTAACACAACTATTACTTCATACTTTAGATACTTTAACTGTTCTATCATGATGATCTTTAGAAAAACATCTTCAATTCGTTTAGTTGAAATCTCAGCAAATAGAATTCACACAGTTTTATGAATGATCTAAATAAAGAGGCCTTGAAGATATATCTATACTGACTTAAGGAAGGCATGCAGTTATATCTAGAAATAGATATTACTTCAATGCTCAATATAATACTTCAAGTGTAAACAATATAATTATCCTTTAGCACTTGCATTGACCTTTTCATGCTTTAATAGTGCATATAACGCTGGGTATACTACCTTGATGTACTTCTACCATAATACTCTAATCCTGAGGACCTATACCATACCATTGCTCCGTTGATAACACTTGGTATTCTACTAATAAGTAGGCTGCTTGTTCCAAATACCAATTGATACTAATTTGATAATTCATGTAGTAATTTCACTTTAGCTCGCACATACACCCATAGTTAAGATAACCTTCATAGTTTCTACTATTGAGCTCTCCATTGTTCTCAATTACATCAATCATCAATATACTGAATCTAATCTTGGCATCATTAGCCTTTTGCTTATTCTGTCATTCTTTTTTTTTTAAATGTCACTGCATTTTCCTTTCTAAGACTGCTCCAAAATCATTGTTGCTCTATATACAATTCAACTAATCTAAACATAATGATCTTCGGGAGGAAACCTTCAACTTATTTACTTGGAATCTAAAATGGCATACCACCCATATTTTTATCACTAATTTAACTGCTTTCCCCCAAGGGAACCTTCTATAGATGAAAGATGTAATGATATAATGATGATAAACATTTCTCTTACTCATCCTTCTTAATTGTGATTCATTTTTAATTCTATCAATGTGATGCACATTGTGATCATCCTCTATGGATCTTTGCAGTTCTATAGCTCGAAACATAATTTTTGTGATTTTAACCATTCATCACTCAGTGTGTTGTTGTCTTCTTAGCTTACATGTTCAGGGCTGATGTTTCCTCTACCACGATGGCAGCTTGTTGCCTTCTCTCCTTTCATCGATTTTTTGGCTATTGAATACTTCAGGTATCCTTCTTCCTCTATAGTTATTTTTCTGAGGAATTTTCCTTTCCCTTCCTGAAATTTTAGTTGTACTTATTCCAAGGAGCTCTTCTTAGACTACTTTCATGGGGACTATTTATGAACTCCTTTCCCCCTGGGATGTTGCTTCTAATCTATTACTGGTTGTATATTTGTGTTGCTTCCCAGATCATCTCCCCCTGAGACTATGATGGATTCATTATGTAATGGAGGTAACAAGCTCCCCCTTTCTCTTTTCCTTCCATACTTTATTGGGGTTCTTCATAATGTTAGCACTTCCTTTTGATTCACAGTTTTGTTTGATTTGAGTAGATTCCATCATCTGTCTAGAGTTATTTAATGTATATGGGAGCTTACAGTATTTTTCTTTGTGACCAAGCTTGTGGTATGAATAACAGCTTATTTTATCTAAGAAAGGTTGAGCTAATGTATGGGATTTTGTTCCCCTTTTTTAATACAATTTACATTCAACAGATTTATGTCCAAATTTATTGCATGAAAAAAAATAGCCATGGAAATGATTTGTGTACCTGGTGATAGATTTTCTTCTCCATTTGTTTTCTTGAGGTAGTATTTTCATTAGTTTCATCTTTAGTTGGTTGGATTGGATTTTCTTTTTTTTCCAGTATGATGCAATATGTCCAGGTTTGTGGCAGGAAAAATAAGTGATACTTCTCACAAGAGGAAGGAACCTCCTTTGACATCTTTTGAACTTGTTCAATTCATCCTTAGGAGCGTATGAGGATTTAGCAATTGATTGTTTCATCCTTTCATTCTCTGTCCTTTCATGTGTTGCTTGTTTCTGTTTGTTTCATTACAAATCATGTTCTTGTTGGCTTCTACTTCTGTAGGAATCTTTTGAGTTGTTTCATTATCCTTTACAACTTTTACAAAAATGATATTCTTGTTATCTTCTACCTTGGACTTGCAGGTTTCTCCTTCATAGCCTATCCCGGATTTTATGAGAGGAGACCTTTGAGCATTTAGAATCCGGTCTAACTATCCAGAGCTTTTCATTTGTGGAATATTCATATATAATTCCCTTTGGGCATTTTCTAGTTTCCTTCTCAGGCTTACTACTTCTTCTTCCAATTTCTCTTGCTCCTGATGTTTATCTTTAATTTTCTTTAGCAGAATGTATTCCACCTTCTTAGCTTCTTCAAGTTCTACTTTCAGGCCAACAATTTCTTCCTTATCTTCATATTCTCTCTCATCACATATTTGCACCAATGTCTTAAGGTTTTTGTTTTCATTCTTCAATCTTTCTATTTCAGTTAAGGCTGTGTCAAGTTTGGATTTTTCCTCAACTGTAATTTCTTCATGGTACTCACATCCATTCACCCTAGCAGGTATCTCATTTGATTTACCTTTTTCCTTTTGAAAGGAGATTTTCTTCTTCTTCTGGTTTATCTTCTCCTTCTTGATAATGCATCCACTAGTGTCTCCTTCATGCATGAGATGAAATCTATTCCAGATTCCTTTTGCAGAGGTTAAATCAATTATTAAAACAAGATCCTTGTTATGAATACTATTATATATCACACATTTTTCCTTGGCATTCCACTGTTGTTCTTGCAATAAGGGAGAGTCTGTGCAGTAACCATCACATATAAGATTCCATATCTAAGGTTCATAAGTCATTAAATCTACTTTAACCTTATCTCTCCATTCAAGAAATTTTTTGTATTCAACACGGGTACATTTTGATAGTCCATGACTCAACCAGATCTCCTTCAAGCTATTAGGCTTACACCAAAGGAACCGACTCTGATACCAATTGATGAACTCTTAGCTAAACTGAGAGGGGGGGGTGAATCAATTTAGTACATTCATGGACATTTAAAACTCTTTTCATTCAACTTAATTACACCTTCATTTCATAAGCAGCTTAATACATAATGAATCAACAAACTTAATGTGTGTAGAGCAAGTAATAAAGCAGATTTAAACATCACATCAACATGTAATCATCAAGCACATAGACAGCAGATATAAGTGGAAACCCATAAAGGATAAAACCACATGTTATTATTTTTGTGATGTAGATGCAAGCTCCAACTCCCTCTCACCACTGATTTTATGTAGGCTCCAACATACAAGAGCCTACTACCTCAAATTCTACAAGCTACAACTTGCAAGGAAGCTCCAACTCCCATCTATTTTTGTAGGCTACAACCCACAAGAGGATCCTACCTCAACCAGCTCCAACTGGACATCTATCAAGCTACAAATTGAAATGGAAGCACCAACTCCCATGTATTTTTCTGCAGGCTACAACCCACAGGAGGCTCCTACCTCAACCAACTACAACTAGACATCTATCAAGCTACAACTTGAAATGGAAGCACCAACTCCCATGTATTTTTCTGTAGGCTACAACCCACAAGAGGCTCCTACCTCGACCAGATACAACTGGATATCTATCAAGCTACAACTTGAAATGGAAGCATCAAATCCCATGTATTTTTCTGTAGGCTACAGCCCACAGGAGGCTCCTACCTCAACCAGCTAAAACTGGACATCTATCAAGCTACAACTTGATATGGAAGCACCAACTCCCTCACACTACAATAAAATCATATGTTGATTTACCTTGATATCAGCTCTTTTTTACTCCTTCTTCACTGCTACCTTTTTAGGCTTCATATCAACTCTTGATATGCACAACATCTTTATCAGTCCTCTCTTATTCTTTCACTCTCCAACCTTTTGTAACTTTATTATATTCTTCTGCTCTCTTCCATTCTACATCTTTCTAACAATCTTCAACTCTCTTCAATTTTGTTGCTCTCTCTCTCTCTCTCTCTCTCTCTCTCTCTCTCTCTCTCTCTCTCTGTTTTCGTAACCTTATGCACATAGATATTACCTATTTTATATAGATAACTTCGTGACTATTTACATTCTCTATGGGAATATGAAGTGAATAGGCATGACTCTTTTCCTTCCACCCATTTGATTCCTTACACTTCGATTCAAGTTATTACATTAGACATAATCACTACAGCACTCATGGAGTTTTTCCTATGCCTACAGAGACTTTCCTTTGCATCACAAACAATATAAAATAATCAATGAATTTACATTTAAAGTTACAATAATATTTCAATTCAGCCCTTTTAGCTTCTTGCTTTTCTAGTCATCTTGTCTTCTCTTCCTATTGTCCCTTTGTCTTCTCTGCCTGCTATTATATTTCCAACTGTGCTGCAACATTACTGTCTTAGCCCGACTTGACCCATGCCTTTATTTTTTACACCACCTTTGCCTATTGCATATCTTACCTGCAGTGTTCTATGCTCTTCTCTTCTCCTTTTCTCTGTGTCGAGTTACTTACCCGAGTCTCCTCCTACCCACGTTCAATATTTTTTATCAAACTACTGCAACCGCAGAACACCTTTGCACGAGTGTCAGGTCACTTGCCCATAGTCTTTTCTCTTGCATTCAGCCTTTCCGTTTAACTCACAACCGCAACTGTATATCGTTTTTCTGCACAAGCTTCAGGTCCTTTTTCATGCGTTCAAGTCTTTCCTTTGTGGCCTGTGTGGTATGGCTCACATAAACTCCCTTTTAATGCACGGATTACAATTTTCGAGTTTTATCAACATACATACGTTTCAGAAACAAAACAACGCATATTAACATACATTCGATTAGCAATCAACAACATATACTTTATAACATGGTGCATATAACAGGATGCACATATACACGGAACAGGAATTTTCGGGTCCCAAAATCCTAGAACCAATCAGAACACATTGCAAATACTTGCCCGCAACTTTTAACGTTTACAACTTAAACATATCTCCTGTCTTGTGCGATATGCAATTGCATCACATCCAAATTTCATTACTGTACGAGCCTTAAGCACAAAACCATAAACTCTGTGATGTGTGCTCATGCGCAATGCCACCACGTGGTCTCCCCTCATCACATCGCATATCCCAATCTTTACCGCATCGCAAACAATTGAACAATTCTTAGAGCTATTTGCTAACATTTTCGATGTTCGGGCTCATGATTCGTCATCCACCATTGATCTGCCCCCAGATCTAATGGTCCTCATCTGATCACACTTTGCACTTTATAAGATTTACTTTGTGGTTATACTCTATTTCTTGCTATATGTGATGTTGTGTCATGCCAACACATGTCTTCTCCATTTCGCATCGCAAATACTTTAACTTACCATGCGACGCCTTAATGCTAAACTCTTAAATGTTGTGATTTGCGAAATTTCTCCTGATGCGAATTGATCTCCATTGTCCATATCTTGCCTTCACTTTTGAAATATAATCTTGGCCGTCTGTTCCTCTCCCTTGGACTTCTTCAAGGAATTATCTGCCTTAGTCAATTTTTCATTTGTTTACACTGTCCTTCTCTGTAACTCTGGTTTCTCCATGTTGTTCCTCCTACGCTTGTTCATGAGCTTGTCTTTGTTATTGAATGTCTTCCCTAGTTATCACACTTGACATCTATCCTTTTAATATTGATCAAAGCCCTCTCTGACTCTCACCTCTTGCCTCTCTCTCTTGGCTTAATCATCTCTGTTTAATTGGCCTCTTTCTCTCAGCTCTCACCTATTCTTGCTTATGCTATGTGTAATATCTATGGTCCTCGTTGTGTCTTGCAAATCCGATTGCCTTCTGTTGTGCGCTGAAGCAATTTGTTGCTTCTCTGCTTCATCTGCTGCCTCAGTTGTCTCTGCTTATTTCCTGCCTCTGCTCCATTTTTTACCTCTATTTCTCTGCTTCTCTACTACCTTGCTGCCTTTGGTGCCTTCTTAGCTACATTCGTTGCCTCTGCTACCTTCGCTGCCTTTATTTCTCTTCTTCTCTATTGCCTTGCTTCTTAGCTTCTAAAGTTTCTCCTCTCTGCCCCATTTCCTTTGCTGATGGTCTAATGCTTCTCCTTGCCTCTCTGCTTCTCCTCTGCCTCTCTTTTATGCTTTCTTACTGCATTATTTCTCCTCTGCTTCGTTTCCTTATTGCTACTGCTTCTCTACTCCTTTTCCTTAATGATAGTTCTGTTGGTGCTCCTTTGCCATCAATGACAATATTTCCAGTACGGGGTAGTCTTAGAAATGATAGCCATGTTCCCTTCAGAAAAAACCTGTGTTGGGGCTAAGGGGTTCAAGACTGGGTGAACATGGTAGAAGACGGAGGGCTAGACAATCTTGTTTCAACTTCGCCCAATTCTGGTATAAAATAAGACTAATGATGCAAATCATCCCACGGTATTTCTACACCACTCATGGCTTCAAGAATAGCCTCTTAAGATGGAAGAGTGGTATCAAGGCAATCATGAGCAGAAGATGAACTAAGAGTCCAAGTCAGAGCCACATCTCCATCCAGTTCCTCTGGTGAAAGAGAAACTGGAATGGATTCTGCAGAGTCAACAATAGATTAATAAGCAATCTCAGCTGCAGACATAGGAAATGTCATTCCACCCACTTGACCTTCCTCTAATGTAGAGGTAGGAGAAGGCAAGGTCCAAGGGTCTGAAAAATAATGATTTTAGAATAAATCTCTTCGAGGAGGAACCCTAGAGGATGAGATAGCATGAATGTGAACCGAAGGAGGTGGAAGATCAAAAGTACCCATCAATGATGTATACATTCCAACTCCCAAATTCTCAACAGGTTGCTTGGTGTCATTCACCAAGGGAATAGTTGAGCCAGCAAATGCGTTCAGATCTAGAGGAGCATAGTCCATCTGATCAACGCTGACAATCCTCCCTTCATGGGGACAACACAAGATGAGAAATAATGAGGAAGCCATAGCATCCATCTCGTAAATCCAATTCCGCCCTGGCAAAATGTTGTAGTCTAAATTTGCATTAACTATCTCAACCTCGATATTGACAGTTTTACCCCCAACACAGATGGGAAAAGCTGGAACAATTCCATGTGGCCTGTGATAATGACCATCAAACGTAGTCAGAAGAGTAGCTGAAGGAATAGCTACAGGAGATCCAATATCCTTCCAACATGAGATAGACATCACACACATGGAAACACCCTCATCGACTAATGTTCGAAATATATTATCTTTATGATATGTAGACTTAATCTGAAAATCCATATGATGGGGGAGTCTCTTCTTAAAATTTGACATATCAAATGTAACCAAAAGATATTTTTTTGGATCAACAAACCCAATAGCAGAGAGAAATGCACTCCTTTGTGATAGGCACAACTGGAGTACCTCTAACGCAGACATGGTGTAAGGACTTTGGGTTAGATCTTCTATAATCGAGTAGTTCTGGGCAGCCTTGGCATTAGGATTAATAATTGTACACTTTGTAGACCCTTTCGGCATCCAAGGTATAGGCTCAACTGCATGCCTCTCAATATGGAGTGGCTTATAATTAGGATCACCTTTAGCTTTCGAAGACTCAACTTCACCATAGTCACGAGATCTCGTAGCCATATTAGCATGAGCACTCAGCATATATATGTTTGAAAGACCATCCCCTTCCTGGTTTCCCACAATAGGAGCACCAGTGTTAGCATTCATGCTAGCAACAATTTGTTGCTCTTGGGGAAAAGGGTTTGTCAATATAGCCTAGGAACTAAAAGAACCTTGTTGAGCTAACAAGCGTTGAGCATCCTAATTTTTCAGGCAAAGGTGCATAAGATGGTGTCCAGTGCACAATTTGCATGGAAATTTAACCTTATTTTTATTATCCCTCTTGCCCTCTCCAACATGATCGTTGGATCTGTTTGCATTTCCCTTCCCATCCTTGTCTTTCTACTTATTATTATGTCCCTTCTTCTTCCCATCAGATTGTTGATTTCATTTGGGGTTAGAAGCTTGAACTGCATTAATAGTCAAGGTTTGATAAGGATTTGACACTGACGATGTAGCTTGAACATAAGGACAATATTATATACAAAATTGTTGCAATTGATTAAAAAGGTTATTCGTACCACTATCGATCATACCGATAAGTTCGTTAGCATGAGGGCCAGGCTTCATTTTGGCTAAATCTAACTTGGAGTGAGGAGCATCTAGAAAAATCTTACTAAGGAACCCAGACTAAGAGTAGATCAATTCTAACTGTTGGGCCCTAAAAATAGCATTTTCTTCATAAAATACCCCTGAAAGGGATACATCCTTTGAGATTTATGGCTGCAATGACTTAAGGAACCATTCGAGAAGGAGCTCATTCGGAATTTGGGCCTTTATGAGCCTCTTCCTTCTCCTCCATTCCTAGATATGATTCAAAATGTGAGTTGCTTTGTCCTGCTGAAAATTATCCAAGAGATCAGTCTTGTCATCGTAACGGATAGGCAATTGGAAATGGTTCAAGAACATGTTATCCAACTCACCAAAAGTAGCAAAAATGCCCCCTGTCAGCTCAATGTACCACTTCACAGCATTCCCAGTTAGGGTTCGTTGAAAAATCCTCAACCCAATTGAATCGTCAATAAGGGAGTTTGACGAACACCATAGGTGGAAGGTGGTAACATGGTCAGCCGAATCCTCACTGGTCTTCCCTTCAAACTTTGGAATGTCTAGGAAAGTTTAGTAGGGATCGGAGGCCAACTTGGACTATACCAAATAGGATCGCTCATCAATTTCGATAAATCTGGAAAGTTTAAAGTTGCTAGGAAAGGTGAGTACGGAGGAGCTTGAGAATTCCATCCTCCTCGGGAAGGATTCCCAACATTTTGAAAAGAATACCCTATATTTTTTGAGGCACCAGGTTTCCAAAGATTGTTCGTAGAAAATTTTGATCCATAAGAGAAGCCTTATGACCCAAGATTCGGAGAAGGACCCCCTCTCGTCATAGGGTTACTATAAATAGGGATATTCCCCCAAACCGATGTATTAAATAAATAATAAACCCCTTGGTAAGGGTTCCAAGCATTAGAAAATGGAGAAAAACTCTGAGAAGCACCCATAGAAGAGAAAGGAACATTCCCTTGCTGACTAGAGAAAAAATGACTCCTAGCTCCTAACTGTTGGGTGTGGAGCCTGATTATCTTGTTTATTTTGTATCACATTGTTGGACCCTTGTACCTTAATGGGGAGGCAATGCCACCTGAAATTAAACACTGGCTGGGGGGTCCAGGGGGGTGGCTGCAAATTTATGGAGCCCCCCCCCTGGCGGGGGGTTTCGGGGGCAGCACCCCCGAAGCTAAAAACATATGTAAAATTGCCTTGTAAAAGTATAGTAATTTCTATTCAATATCATTAGGCGGATGATCTGATGATAGAAGTTATGTTTAGTTCAGGTTTTTTTTCCCTAGAAGGAAACCCCTCACTTTGTATGAGGGTATTGTATTGCGGCTATGTATTGTATGTATTCTTGGAGCGAGAAACAGATAGGGAGATTGTGACAGAGAACAGAGGATATTACAGCGAATCTGTTGTAGGTTGTGTCTCTTCATTTTGTTGGATAATAGAAAGGAAGGACTAGCTGTTCGGGGTGGACATAACCCAAACTGGGTGAACCACGTATATCTGTGTCTCTATGGTTTTATGTGTTTTGTGTACTTGTGTTTTTCACATATTTTATGTGTTGCATTGCTCTGTAATATATAATTTCTAACACTAACCCTGTGAAAGTAGGGTTCCAGCCCGAAAAAGCATTAGAACTTTGACCTCCAATGAAAGGATTGAATCCTTTATTCCAAGAGGTAAAAGGAAAAGACCCTAAGCAGGGGTTTAAATGAGGAATATGCCCACTCCAAAAAGGGAAACCCTAAAATGAAGCTGACCCACTAGCCATTGAAGGCATAGGCGTGGAGATAGATGAAGCAATGGTAAAGGAGACAGAAAGAATCACACTAGATGGAATTCCAAAAGAAAATGGGCTAGAATGAGAATCATATGCTTGGGTTCCCCCACTCATAGAGGGAATAGAGGCAAATCCAAACATAGCAGCACTAGAAGTGATTGTCGAAATGGAAATAGTACCTCCTCCTTCAACTGAAAGAGGAGTATGCACACTTGCAGTGCTCATAGCTAAAGTTGTGTTCCCAACCATGGCCATCAAAAGAAAGGGATAAGAAGGATAGTGGCTCTCTATTCTCTGAGATTCAGGCCCAACGTACAAAAGAACGTCCGAAAAACTGGCAGGAAGATGAGATGAAGGAGTACCAGGGGGTTGAGGAACCTCTTTGACTTCAACTTCTTCCACCTGAAACAAGAATCTAGAGATGAGTGGAGTGCTCCTCTATATAATACCACTAGTACTAGGACTAGTTGCAAAAACAACAACCCCAGACAAAGGATCACTCTTCGTTGAGTTCAAAACTATCAGATGAAAATCACCCACTGAATTACTCATATGCCTTCTTGGAGAAGGCTCAGCACTTGTAGGAGAAAGCCCACGAAGCCTCCTCGATTGACGAGGTGATCGATCAGCCACTTTTAATATATATGAGATTAATTAGACTCAAAAAATCAAAAAATGCTATGGGGGTCTAGGAGCACAGAGCACACTCTATCAAAAGTTCCTAATATGAATCAATCAAGCGGCCTTTAGGTATTTTCAATCCACGTGATTAGGACCGGACACCAAAATACAAGAAATCGAAATAAGAGGACCTTTCGAAAATAGTCTAGGGTAATTACGCCCCAGGCCTACTAGAGAAGGTAACAAAAATAGTGACATTGACCTCCTGACAAAATCCTTTGTCAGTGCAAGTACCCGAGCTTTGCAAGGGCACCCTACAGAAGTACTACTGAAATTGATGCAACGTCTGTCTCAGGTACCATGGGTATTCCCCCCCATAGTTACCTGTGTGGTCCCTAGGAGAGGCAACTAAGGGCACCAATCCATGTCGACGGCTAGGCAGAACGGTCTTAGGTTAAGATTCAGAAAATAGGAGAGGGGGTATCTCTCTTCTCTACATTCAATATCCCTCGCGCTTGACTCTCTAGAGGAGAGCTTTTCCAGTCCACTTAACAGAAATGGATTTCACTCATTTAATCAAATTTCTACGTTTGACAGTTTTGAGTGGCCTTAGAGAGTTACCTCTCCACTCACATAATCCAAGGCCCTAAAACCTAGACTATTTGGTGTATAATTAATGACAATACCAAACTTTCTAGTTCATTTTAATTATTGCTTGATTTTAAATGGTTGTTACTTAAGTCACAGGTAGATGGAGGTGAAACTGATGATGTTTTTCGACGCAAAATAAATCAATGAAAACCTGCTACATGAAGATGCAATGTTTTTCTTTCCATGAAAAGAGATTTCTAAATTGGTTCTACAAAACTATTAATCAGCAAAAAAAAAAAATTTCTTTTCAAATTATCACTCTTCACACACTTCAGAAAACTATTAAAAAGACTAAAATGCTCAAGTGCAACTAATGCAAAAACTACCAATGATATGAAAATAAAAGGACTACTCACTAAATAAACAAAAATAGTTTCTAAACAGGGTTGGTTTGGTCACTTTGAAAATCAAGAAAGGCAAGTCCTAACAAGAAATCCTTTGCATACAATGATGCCAAAACAAACTTGATAAAAAGAGAAGTAAATCCAGACAAAGACTTCTTTCAAAACCAAGAAAAATGAACCAAAAAAGAGAAACTAGCAAATTGGCTCAAAAATATTAAAAACTAGGAAAAGGAAACCGAAGCAAAAGCAATGGAAAAACAAACATGTTTTTGGCTTTTCACTTTTAAGGAAATGAGAAAAACTTCAATGAGATAAGCAGAACACTACCAAAGGTCCAAAATCAAGAAAATGAGCCAACAAGAGGACTTCAAAATGCACAATCCAATTATGCCACTTTTGTAGCGGGACTCAAATGAACAAGATGAAGTAACCGACTCAAGAAACTGATTCAGAATAGTATCAAAGACTCCCAGCAAACAAAACTTCAATAAAACAAATAAAGAAAACTTCAAGATTCGCTAGAAATCTAATCCCACGAAACAAGAAAACAAAGCAATTCAAAAGGGTAAAAACCAATAAAGGAAGCAATTCATAGGGAAAAAATGAGCAAATAAGCCAAAGCTCACTATTCTAAAAGGTTAGAATAGCCAAGAACTCTCGAAAAAGGTCTTGGTGCTATAGCCGCAACTGATACTTCACAAGATAGGCAAAACCCTACGATGGCTAGGTTTTCACAAGAAAAGAGAGGAACTGACATACAACCATAATAATCACAATCTAGACACTTAATAGGTTCCACAGGTATGACCAACCTTAGACAGGAAAGTTAAACATGGCTTCAAAATTCAGTAGGCATAAGTAGGTTCAATGTGTGCAACGTGCATGTATATGCGACTATGTCCAAAGAAACTCATGTATACGCGGGTTCTTTTAGAGAAAACAATAGGTATACGTGACTGTGTATAGACTAAGTAGCGTATAGAAAGTGAAATAAAGAAAAAGAAAAACTCTGGTCTGATCCAGAAGAACAGAACCTTTGGATGGTTGGGAAATGAACCTACTAGACTGAAAAGATGACAAAACTGCTATAAAACCCAAGAAATAGAGTAAAACAACCCAAACTAGGAATTACATGGGTTTAATACCCAGCGGAGTCACCAATTCTGTTGCGAGCAAATATACCCCAAGGGTCGGGTTGAAATACCTAGCAGAATGGAGGCATGCAATCCACAAGACGCACTCTAAAGATGAGTTTTAATGCTCGAACTAGAAAAAGGAGGATAGACAAGCTTACTCGAAAGTCCTTTGTTTGAAGTCGATCTCGCAGGGTGCAAACCCTATGCTACTCTTTGTGCTCCAGAACCTGCAAATCAATCCAAACATAGCACAAAAACTAGTTGCACAGCATATATATCCTAGATTTCAGCATGTCAGCATATATAATCTAATAAAGACAACATGAAACAAACAAGATTATTAAACATGTATAAGATACATATAACAAATGAACATCAAGAACAGGATTATACTTCTTGTATTAATAACATGTATAGAAATGTGTGGAGAATTCACCTGAAATCTACCAAGGCTTCTGAACGAAACCATCCTCTGGATCTGTCCAGCCCTAGCCTCACAAAACTCCTTCCATAAGGGGTTCACAAAGGATGTCACTTATAAGGGAAGTGATCATCACAAGGAAACAAGGGTTTCCTTGACCTAGGAAGTGCAGGAGGCACAGGGAAATATCAGAATTGATCAGGGCTCTAGCAAGCTATAATATCAATAGCATTCTCTCTCTCCTCCCTTAGGTAATTCCCTTGAGGTGTATTTATACTTCCTCAAATTAGTTTTTTTAGTTATGAAACAATTAGGCGACGAGCTAGGGTAGTTAATTTATAGGAAAAACCGTAAACCCCGCCTCTTTAATATGATATTTATATATTTTTTAATATTTTAAATAGCATACGTGGGTCAACAATCTATGGACCCGCATCTACACACGGAAAAATCTGGGAAGAGTCGCGTATGGATTTAAAATAATTTTTTTTAAGAAATGTGATCAAGTCTGAATGGTAGGGTTGCCTAAGGCCAATGCATTAATTCATCAAGTACATAGAGGTGGTAAATGATGCAATAACAACCACCATTGTATGGACTTTCAATAAATGCACCGTCAACATTGTACAAACCTAGAGATGTACCCACTTTCTAAGTGCACCTTGGTACTATGGATAAAACTGATGAAGCCAAAAAAAGATAAAAATATAACAAAACATTAGGGATTTTCCTCATGAAGATCACCAAACGTAGAGATTAATGCTTTTCTATAGGTGTGAAGGTGGAAGATGAGGAGTAACTTAGTGCCCATTACAGTGAATGGTTTCTCTCCATGTTTGGAAGATTTCGTGCATGGTGTTTCTACTTACGAACATGTACCAACCTTTGAGAATATTTGGGAAGTATTCATCCACGAAAAAACAAGGTGAGGAAAAATATCAAAAAGAATAGATGAGGCTCATGACCTTGCTCTCGTTGTGAAGGTGGAAAAAGGTGGTAAGAATAGAGGAACCATGTTGGTTGAGAAGGAATATTAGAGAAACATGTTATTCAAATCACAGTGCGAACAACATGAGTCATGTAACATGTTTGAGGTGCCAAATAAGGTGCATTATGCCATTAATGTCCAAAGAAGGCAAACGTTAAGGGTAAGAACTTAGAAGTAGTAGAAGCAAGTTGCAAGGAGTGAAAACTCTATAGCTGGAGTGAATGACTTAGCATCCAAGCTTGAAATTTCCTTTTCTATGGTTTCATGCCTCTCTACCAATACCCCTTCTAGTGTTGTTTATATGTGGACAATGGATCATTTCAGCATGTGACCAATAAAAGAAAATTCAACAATCTTCTAGAACAAGATGTGGGTATACAAGTGGATTTTGGTGATAATAATACATATTTTATGATTAAAATTGGAACCATATATTTTAGGATTCCATCAGGGGATATTATTTATTGGAAATATATTTTTACGTACCAAAATTAATGAAGAACCTTCTTTCTAACTCATCTGTCGCAAATATAAAGCGTATAGTTGAGTTCAATGATTAGAAGTGCATTATTAGATATTGTAGCCATGAATTTCCTTGGTTCTTAGCTAAAGGTGTATTGGAAGGAGGTATTTACAAGCTTCTTATCAATACTAAAAAGCGTGATACTCTAGTGCATTATAGTGGAAAGTTATGCAAGTTGTGGTACAAGCAATTTAGTCACTTGAACCATGGAGCTCATCCACCCTTTAAGGGTATGGTGTATGGATTCCCAAATTTCAAGGTAGAGAATATTTAAGAGTGTATAGGGTGTGAATTCAATGAGCACTCAAAGATTATTTTTCCATCTAGTGAGGAAAAATCAAGAAATATTCTCAAGTTAATGCAATCAAATGTTTTTCGGCCTATTCCTTCCTCTTCATTCATAGATAATCTATATTATGTTTCCTTTATTGATGATTCCTCTCACAAAACCTAGATTTATTTTATGAAGACTAAAGATGAAGTATCAAGTAAGTTTAAAGAGTTCAAAGCATTAGTTGAAAATCAAATAGGGAAAGATCAAAATGCTTTAATTTTAGGGGAGATAACACCTCCAAGGACTTTGATACCTTTTGCAAGGAAACAAGGATCAAAAGGGTGTTAAGAATGGGGTTGTAGAGTAACAAATCCATCTTTGAGATAGATAAAACCATGATCAATGACATGAATTTACCCGTGCATCTTTAAGCCAAATCTTGCAAAAGAGTTGTCTATATCTTGAAATAATGTCCTCATCAGATATTGAAGGAAAAAACACCAAAGAAATATTTTACTGGTGAGAAGCCACAAGTATTACATTTCCATATCTTTTTTTTTGTCCAATTTATATTCATATTCATGATGAGAAAAGGTCTCAACTTGAACCCTTGAATATAAAGGGGATCTTTGTTGGATAGAATAATACATCTGAGGCTTACTGAATTTAAATTCAAGTGCAAAAGAACATATTTGTGAGAAAGGATATAAATTTTGATGAGGATGAATGGTCCTCAAAATCATAGAAACATCTTGTATTGGTTAATGAACACAAAAAGCATGTTGTCCCAGATTTTGTTCTAAAATTGAAAAATAAATCAAAGTCAGATCAGCAAGATTCTAGTCAAGGAACATAGACCTCATTATTTTCTAGTGTAGCCGGCAAGTCAATGTGGCTTACTCAAACATTTTAGGGTGTATAGGAACAAGTGGGAGCATATAGTTCCATGTCTTAGGCGAGTCATCAACCTAAGAAATTTCCTACTTATGTTTCACTAATGTCTTCTATTCTTCAGACGTAGCCCTCCTTTTTTTAGGGTAGCTGCTGAGAAGGTATGGAAGGATGCCATAACTGAGTAGTATAACTTCTTCCTTGAGAATGATCTCTTGGATATTTTCTAAGACCTACTAGGGAAACAATGATTTATTTTATATGGTTTGACAAGATCAAGTATGTAGTTGATGAGAGCATTGAAAAGTATAATGCTAGGTTTGTTGCCAGAATTTTTCAAAAATATGAAGTTGACCCTGAGGAGGCTTTCACTCCAATTTCAAGAGGTTTTAATATCCATGGGCTAAATATCCATATATAGCAAGTTGCATTTGAAGTATGCCTTAGACAAGGAAAGTACACTTTGAAGTTTCTAATGAGATTTTTAGATACATAATGTAGTGGTGGTCCTTGTTTATGTTCCTTCTATTTACAAGTGGTCAACCTTTTGTCAAATATCCTAGAACAGGGGAAGTTTGAGATACTAAAAACGTATCTTGGTTTGGTGGAGAACTTGCTCCTTGAAAATAGGGATTGTTATTTTACCATGTTTTCCATTCACCATCAACAAGTTGAGCAACTAAGTGCTTGACTTTCATTGGAGAGGAGGTGCACCATTGAGATTAATTCACATGCATGGGTGACAGTTCTTAGTGATTTATATTCAAATAATATTGGCAAAGGTACAAAAATTTCATTGTGGGAATTACTCAAGAATGCAAGGTGTGTTTGCAATGTGGAGTTGCTTCTTCTATTTTTTTAGGGTGAAATATTTTGGAAAGATTCCCTTGCACATCAAATGTATTTATTGCTAATAGTTACACTATCAAGTGGGGCACATTTATTAAATTGAGAGTTGCATCACGGAGGGTGCACTATTTGGGATGGACTCCCTTTCTTAAATAGGCACATTAATTGTGAGGAGTTACAAGACATGTGGAGCGCTTCACCCCTGAGATTATACTTAACCTTGTTCCTCCTATTTTTCTTGATATATGAAATAGAAAAGGGTGCTCTAGTTATATGTGTCACGAGAGATTTCAGTATGAGCTTGTGAGGAGTTGTTATGCTAGTATAGAAAGATATTGTAATCTTTTTTCAATGTTTATAGAAATATATGTGATTGTTGCTACATATGTTTACCATGTTTTTCTAAATTTTCAAACTTCTCATTTCATAGATCTATAATCCATTTTCTGCCAAATTGATTTAGCCTTTAGATATGGAGTGTTTACAACGTTACACTCTTGAATATTCAATCCTTTGTGTTAGAATTTGAAAATTTGAAATTCTGATTGGTATTTCCTAAGTCATCAGTTTTAGAGGTAGGATTAAATTCTTTGAGTGCAGATCCATTATAGTGAGTTGAAAATATTGACACACATCTGGATGATCACTGCCTAGATCATCGATTTGTACTCTGATGTATCATTTGATGTATCTTTCTATGCCATAGTATATTACAAGATGAATTGTTTCAAAAAAAAAATCTTGACTTTTTTTTCCATTTGGTTTTAGTTTTGGGAAAGAAATTATGAATCTAACTTTATTATACTATCTTGTGTATTTTATTACCCTCCTTGCATCAAAAGACTTATTTACAAAAGAAAAATCTCATTTGGGTAATAATATTTTTGCCTACAATGTCAAATGTTCCAATAGTCAAATGATAAATGTCCCAAGACACACTAGGAGTGATTTGAGGGAAACAAATAAAGTAAAAAGACCCCAATTCCAATCCCATTAAGCTAATCCTTCCTTGAGACCATCTAGGACTAGGAAGAGGGAAAATATGCATAACATTATGCCATGCAGATGACAGAACCCAAGAAGCACCTTGTCAACACAAGAACAAGGAAGCAAAGAAAGATTTAGTGCAAACAAAAGTACCTTGTTAGTCTCAGACCAGAAAACTACACCATGCCAGTGATGAGTGTGATACAGTATTAGCTCCCTTAACTTTCTCAAATCCTCTCTACAAAGCTATTTCATTGTGTCAGTTCTAGAGAAATTTCTATCTCAGTTGAATCATATAGACATTTATTTTCATTTTTTATCCTTAAACTTGTCTAAAGAATGAGATTCTTTGATCTCAGTTGAATCCTCAAAACATTTATTGTTGTTAACACTACATGGTTTTTATGGATAAACTTTACCTGTGAAAGAATCATACAAAATGGGAACATCCATAGTTATAAAATACCATGTCCAACAAATGACCACAAATGTAGGTTAACCTGATTAAGACAGTACAACCAGTGCTAGTACAAAGTGGGATTGTTAAAACATCTCCTAAAACAATTCTAAAATAATAAAGATGATAGAATCTAAAAATAAGATACTAACTAGATGATAAAAGACCTAGTGAGGTACCTCTATCTTCCTCACTCATTTTTTCCAAATTGGAAGCAACATCTTCAACTTGGGGTTCTTCTCTGGACGGTATTGCTTCCACCATATATGTTCCTTTTGATGATTTGGGTATAGCATAAACACTCTCTATCTTAGATGTGTCCTCTTCATAATAAGTTTTATTTTCTAGTTTTTGTGCATTTGTCTTGTCAACAACGTCAAGAAATTTTCCATTATTTCAACTCCTTTGCATTACATCCATGTATAACAGTTTAGAACTGATAAAAATAAGTTTTTCAATATTATATTTTTTGATAGAAGATTCCATACCTTTCTTTTTTGTTATCTTTGTTGAAATGGCAACAAGAAATGGCACCGAAAGGGGCCTTCTAATTTAATTTTCCCTTAATTAAATTAGAAGTCATTTGTAATTCCACATCACATGACAACTTATATGAGTTAACTATGTCAAGAGGACTTAGTTAGCTTAGTCAATTCGAGTTGAGGGTCCAATTAGAGGCATGTAGAGTCCACTCTAAGTTTTAGGGGGTGCAGTTGTAGTTTATTTTGAGTTGTAATTAGTTAACTCAATTATTTGAGTTAAAATTAGTTTAACTAATTATAACTGAGAGATGAGCTATTGATAGGTCCAGTGAATTAAATCTGATTTAATTCACATGTATTGATTAATCAGTTAACTGATAATTTGCTATAAATATTTTTTGCATGTCACTTTTAAGGAAGGCCAAAATGAGATTAGGGTTAAAGGAAAGATAACTATCAGTTGTATAATTATAAAATTGCACAGGTCATGCATGAGCTCAGTAGGATGCCTAAGAATAATTGTGCAATCAATTCTTGGGAATTTCCTAATTAATAGGGCCAAAATTCCTCCAAGAATGCGTAAGAAAGGCTAAGAAACCAAGAGAAGGAAATTGGTTAAGTATCAGACCATTATTTTTGGGATCAGAGTGAGACAGTTTGCAAAGTGTAGAGGTTTCTCAAGAATAGAAATAGCATTGTATTGTTTCATGTTATTGAATTTATGCAATATACAGCTAGCGAGGTTTTAATTTGAGGCTTTCCCTAGATACATCTTGTGTTGTGCGATTGATAATTCTTTCTCTTACTTATTTATGTGATTTTCGATCGTAATTGGTTTCCACAATTTATAGAATTGATTCAGTATTTTATTTTAGTACATTATAGCACCATTTGAATCTATTTAGATATTCCTACATGGTAATAGCAGGAATCACAATAGAAGATAAGAACCAACTTTTGTTTTGGACATGTACAACTAATTTACATATTTATTCTTCATGACCAGCAGCAGATCAAGATGTCTTTCACTAGCTTGAGACTCAAATATGCCCTTGAGGGTAATTCAAATTATATAGCATGGAAGGAAAGTATGTAGGCAGTGCTAGAGAACAACGGACTAAAGTAATTCATAGACAGTGATATTCCCAAACCCTCAGCAGATGCTCAACTTCTTGATGCATGTAAGAAGAATGTAGTAAAGGCAAGAAAGGATCTTGTTAGAAGGAGTTCAAGATCATATTATCTCGAACCTCCATGGAAAGGAAACTCCATATGTAATGTGGAAGGCCTTAACAAATATGTACCAAAAAATTAGTGACCACAAGAAGTTGGCGCTGATAAAAAAGCTCAAAATATCAAGATGGAGAAGGGAGACACGATTACAAAATACTTGACAAAGTTTACTCAATGTCGAAATGAGGTTGGAAGTGTTTGGGTAACATTTGAACAAGATGATTTGGTGATCCTATCACTTCTAGGCCTTCTCAAGAGCTGGTATAGCTCCCAGGACTCGGTGAATGGGAGGGGGGAGCTACCAAAGTGGGATCGATTGTGGTCTAACTTGGTACAAGAAGAGATTCAGCGGAACACCAAGATGGTTCCTCATCAAAGACTGATTATGAGGATAATTGTGCCTTGGTTGGAAAGGAAAATAAAGGGAAAGGGAAGGCGTCTCAATCCAAATAATATTCTGGTCAAGCATGCAAGAAGCGAGAGTTATCAAAGGTAAAATGTTTTCATTTTCATGAGCTTGAGCACTATGCTACAAAGTGTGCACAAGAATACCAGCAATAAGTCCTTGGGAGGAGCGACAAGTGAAGCACTTGCTTCATAGTTTGAGTTGGATTTCACCCTCATCGCATGCATGGTGTCATCGGTGATGGTTTCGGTGTGGTACTTATATAATAGATCTTTGTTTCATATGACCAGCAATAAATAATTCTTCAATATCTTGGAGGAGATGGATCTCCAGATTCACATCGAGATGGGAGATGATGGGAGTTATATCTCTACCAATATAGGTACAGTTACCTTTCAGAGGGAGTCAGATACTCCTCTCACATTAAAAGACGTCATGTATGTTCATGTTTTAAAGAATAATTTGGTTTATGTTCGAAGATCATGGTTATGATGAGATATTTAGTGAAGGAAATGTGTTCCTTCGTTACAAAGCAACAGGACAGGTGAAGAAGATTTGGGTTCAAGTAAAGAACCTCTACAAATTGGATGTAGAAGCTTTTTCTACCTTGAGCACGAAAGTAGAGAAGTTGGAGAGCTAAGACATCAATGATTTATGGCATAGGAGATTGGGCCATCTACAACATGGTGCTTTGAAGATCATGCAGCAGATTTCTATAGGACTTCCAAAGGGTGCACTTGCATAGTGAGATACATGCAAAGGGTGTACATTGGAGAAGTATACCAAATACACCTTTCACGATAAGGAAATTCGACCAAAGGAGATCCTTGATAAAGTTCACTTAGACGTGTGTGGACTGTTATCGACAACTTCCACAAAAAACCACCGGTATTATGTGATTTTTGTAGGTGATTTTTCATGAAATTTTTGTATTTTCTTCAGGCATAAGAAATATTAGACATTCTCCAAGTTTTGTGAGTTCAAATCACTTGTCGAGAAAGATACAGGGAAGAAGGTGAAGGCTCTGAGGAGCGACAATGGTGGAGAATATGTCTCTAATGAATTCAAGAAATTTTTTGCTTTAGAAGGAATTTGAATGGAATTGATAGCACCTCATAACTGATAGCATAATTTTGTTGTAGAAAGGAATAAAAAAACTATTGTGGGAGCAGTACGAGCTATGTTTCATGGTCAGGGCCTATTGTTTCATCTGTGGGTGGAAGCATGCAATACAATGGTATTTGTGCAGAACATAATTCCTCATCGAATACTTGGGATGAGTATACTAGAGAAATATGTTTTAGGTAAGATACTATATGTGTCCCATTCTAAAAATTTTGGTTCATCATTTTATTGCCATGTGACCAAAGATGCGAGGAAGAAGCTCGAGCCAACAGTTGAGTTGGGGATATTTCTGGGGTACAGTGATACACCTCACAACTATTGGGTGTACTTTTCAGCACACAAGATGAAAATGGTTAGAAGAGATGTGAAATTCGATGAAGAGAAGGCCACGCGAATTTCCTTGAGAGGGAGCTTCAGTTGCATGTAGTTAAGGGGCTCTTGGCTCCAACATAAGAACCTCAAGATTTGGAGCAGCCACAAGTAGAGGTGCAGAGAGTGGAGACACCCACTCATGCAAAGACATCCTCAGATGAAAGGAAGTGCACCATAGAGGCTAATAGGTTGTTGCTTGATGCTAAAGAAAATGTGGGAGCACCCATATCATAGCACTGGAAGAGAAGGTCCCCATAATGGTAAACTAAAGACATGGATATTATGAGTGAAGGTGTAGGAATAGAACCATCCTCTTTTGAGGAAGAAGGACAAAAACCAATTTTGGTTGATGCCATGGTTGAGGAATATGACTCCATTATCAGAAACAGTGCATGGGAAGTTGTCCCAAGACTGGAGGGGGAGTCATTTGTAGGATCTAGGTGTATCTACAAGGTGAAACAAGCAACATATGGGAGTTTGGAGAAGCACAAGGCTAGGTTTGTGGTCATAGGGGTCTCTCAAGTGGAGGGGATTGATTATGATGAGACATTTGCACCAGTCGCAAGGTACTCATCAATCAAATCCATCCTTTCAATCTCAGCACGGATGGGATGACAGATACATTAGATGGATGTAAATGTAACCTTCCTCAATTGGGTGATTGAGGAAGAGGTGTACATTAAGAAGCTGGAAGGTTTTGAGAGATTCGATAGAGAGTCACAAGAGTGTAGCCTCAAGAGAGCATTGTATGGGTTGAAGAAAGTGCCTCCTGCTTGGTACACCAGGATAGACAGTTATCTCACTGGGTTGGGCTTCACCAAGAGTGAAGAAGATGCAAACCTTTATAATATTGTGGTAGAAGGTAAGATTTTGATTTTTGCACTTTATGTCGATGATTTGATACTGATAGGTGATGAACAGATAATCAAGTCTTGCAAGGAGTATCTTGCAAGAGTATTTGAGATGAAGGACATGGGCTCTTGCACTATTTCCTGGGATTGGAATTATGGGAAAGAGATGGAGCTATTTTTATCTTAAGGAAAGTATACCAACGCGATCCTCACGAAGTTCCACATGGAGGGAAAACAAACCCATGGAGACTCCTCTACCAGGAAACTGGAGGAAGGAGGATGCTACTCCAGGCGATGTATTAGATGTTATTGTTTACAGGAAGCTTGTGGTTTCACTCATGTATTTGGTGAACACATGACCAAAAATATGTTATGTGATTAACAAGCTTGGTCAAGCTATAGTTAAGCCTACCAAGCTCTTTTAAGAGGAAGGAAAACATGTGTTGAGATACCTCAGAGGCATTACAGAGTATGGGATATGGTAAAAACGGACAGAGGGAGTGAAGCTTCAAGGATTCATCAATGCAGATTGGGTAGGGAGTCCATTCGAAAGGAAGAGCGCATCAAGGAGCATCTTCACCATAGGATCAACAACAGTTTCCTAGTACAACAAGAAACAAATATGAGTTGCACTCAGTTCAGCAAAGGCAGAGTACATGGCATCCAGTCAAGCAGCGTGTGAGGCCATCTGGATGAGGAAGATACTTGTTGGTTTGTTTGGTCGATAGATGGATCTGACCATGATTTATTGTGATAATCAAAGTTGCATGAAACTATCAGTTAATCCAATTTTTCATGATAGGTCCAAGCATATTGATATTTTGTATCTCCATCTCATATATTGTGTGCATAAGTAGATTATGTCATTAGAGTACATTCCCATGGAGGAGTAGGATGCATACATCTTGACAAAGGAAATATCAAGAAGAAAATTTGAGTTTCACGGAGACAGAATCAAGGGAGTGTTGAAATGGAAATAAGAAATGGCACCCCAAGGGGGCTTCTGATTTAATTTTCCCTTAATTAAATTAGAAGTAAATTGTAATTCCACATCACATGACAACTAGTACAAGTTGACTAACTCGGGACGGCTTATTTAGCTTAATCAATTCAATTTGAGGGTCAAATTGGAGGCATGCAGATTCCACTCTAAGTTTTAGGTGGTCGAGTTGTAATTTATTTTGAGTTTTCATTAGCTAACTCAATTATTTGAGTTAAAATCAGTTTAACTAGTTCTAACTAAGAGATGAGCTAGTGATAGGTCTAGCGAATTAAATCTAATTTAATTCACATGCGGTGATCGGTCAGTTAAATGATAATTCGCTATAAAAAAAAATTGCATGTCAGTTCTAAGGAAAGCCCAGATGATATTGGGGTTAAAGGGAAGATAACTATCAGTTGTTTAATTAGAAAATTGTACAGGTCATTCATGAGGTCAATAGTACACCTTAGAATAATTGCGCAATCAATTCTTGGGAATTTCCTAATTAATAGGGCCACAATTCCTCCAAGAATGTGTAAGCAAGGATGAGCAACCCAGAGTAGGAAATTGGTTAAGTATTGGACCATTCTTGTTGGGGTCAAAGTGAGACAATCAGTAGAGTGCATAGGTTTCTTAGGAAGAGAAATAGCATAGTATTTTTTCATGTTCTTGACTTTACACAATATACAGATAGTGAGGTTTTTAGCTGAGGCTTTCCCCACATACATCTTGTGTTATGAAATTGATAATTTTAGCTCTTACTTTTTTATGTGATTGTGTGATCATAATTGGTTTCCGAAATTTGTAAAATTGATTTAGTATTTTGTTTTAGTACATTACAAGATTAGTTGAATATATTTAGATATTCCTACAATCTTTGGTATCACATGGAGGGTCCTCAAGCAGAAAACAATGCTTTGCAACAAGCTGAAGGGTAGGTGCTTCTTCAAATATTTCTTTCAATGCACTTGAATCATAAAAAAAAATTATCATAACACATATGATCCATTGGATGAATCAGTTATCATCTGGATATTATAATATTATGATATTATCATCTAATATTATTATCATCATTCTCACATATTATTATAACATAGATGATTCACATTCTCGTTCAATTTATGAATCAGTGGATCATCCTTGGGTAGACATGGGATCCATAAGTGATATTATTATGGCACATATGATAAATTTATGAAACTAGTATTGACATGGGATCATCCTTGGGTAGACATGGTGCTTCTTAAGATATTTGTTTCAAATTGAATCATGTATATTTATTGGAAATGCCATTACTTACATGTATGAAAAGTTTTGAATATTGGGATATGCATGAGATGTATTTTATAAATGTGAACGTGATAATTCCTCATGGAATGCATTACATTAAAAATGGATCATTGTGTGCATATGGGTGGCATTCTTGGTCATGCTAGGAAATCATGATGTTGCTGGGGATTTTATCAATAAATGAAGTTTGAACCAAATGATTTGGTATGGCAGACCTTGTTGTCACCCTGAAAATTTTGTGGTAATGTGGATGTAGAGAAACAAGTAGCATAACATATTCTCATGCTCCAACATATTTATTTATCTTTGTGTGTGTGTGTGTGTGTGTGTGTGTGTTGCAACAGACAGGTGGATTATCTTTCAAAAGTGAGAAAAAAAAATGACGTAAGACAAAGGTGTAAAATAGAAGCCAAGATTATTTGAGTCTAGAATAAGGCTCATTGAATTTCTTGTAAGAGATATATCACGCCCAAAATTAGAGGATATATATGCCAAAAGTTTGTTAGAAAGTGTCAAAGATTGAAACTGTAAAATCTCATCCACGCCAATGGAAAAAGGGGTTGATAATTTCAACCAAAATTGATTCAAGGGCAATGAATGAATCAATCTACAAGAAAATTGCTCAAAACTTGATATATGTTACCGCCATTAGCTCTAACTTGAGCTATGCAGTATACTTTGTTTCCCAATTTATGGAAGCTCTAAACACAAAAGTAGAAAACAATAAAGAGGGTGCCAAATTATGAAGAGGGAATATTTGACTTGGGAATTCTATATGGAAAAAGTGAGGAGACTTAGCTACGTGGATATTTAGACTTAGATTAGGAAAGATCCATGGATGACAAGAAATCTACAAGAATTTATGTTTGTTCCTGGCAGAAAGGCAGTTTCCTAGATCATTAAGAAATAACATGAGGTGTCACAGTATTCTACAGAAGCTGAACATAAGATCATATTAGATAATTATATAAATTTCCAACAAATGACCACAAAAGTAGGCCAATGGGACTATTGGGTACAATTATCTTTATACAAAGCAAGTGTACCAATGTCCTATATAAAAAATAATAAGGAAATTAATACACTAGGAGGGAGATGTATGGACAAGGTCATAGTCTACCAGATCTCTCTCTCTCTACTCTATTCCAAGGTTAAATGTAGGAAAATCAAAATAGAGTAGCAATAAAATTGGCATTTCAAGCAATTTGGATTGGGAAAATACTTGCAAATATGAAATTTCATTAAGATAAGCATAGTATTTTTGTGATAATGAGGAATTTATCAAGCTGGAAAAAAGACTCACCTTCGATATTAATCAATTTCATTGAGGTGCACATATTACAACACTCTAGGTTTATTTACTTGTTACACAAATCTTGATGATGTTATTTAGTTCTTAGTAATGTACTCTACCTTCGTTCACTCAAAGATGCTCTTTATTGTTGCATACAAGCTTGTGCAATCTTAGTGACATCTCCTAGAACCCATGTCTTCCCAAGGATGAGCCACTGATTCATACATTGCATGAGAATGTGAGGTGAAACATTCCTAGAAATTGGAAAGCAGGCCCGTCCTTTTTTCATCCAAAGTGGGAGTGAATCATATGGCTTGATCAGAAATTCCCTTATTGACATGCATGAAATGTGTTGAATTTTGGTAGATGCATTAAATTTTTTTTATGAATTTGAATGTGATATTTCCTCATGGAATGCATTACATTAACAATGGAGTATTGTGTGTATATGGGTAACCTTCTTGGTCATGCTCAGAAATTGGATGGTGCTGAGCATTTTATCAATAAATGTGGTTTGATCCAAATGCTTTGGTATGGAATAATTTGTTGCCACCTTGAAAATTCCATGGCAATTTTCATGTAGAGAAATGAGTAGTAAAACATATTCTCATGCTCCAACATATGCAACAGACAGGTGGTTTGTCTTGCAAATGTGAGAAAACAAAACTGATGAAAGAAAAAGGTGTAAAATAGAAGAGAGGATGCAACTAAATTTGAGTCTAGAATAAGGCTCGTTAGGTTTTTTGTAAGAGATAGATCATGCCCACAATCAGAGGATATATGTGCCAAAAGTTCATTAGAAAGTTTCAAATATGGAATATTGTAAAATCTCATCCACACCAATGGAAAAAAGGGTTGATAATTTCAACCAAAATTGATTCAAGGGAAATGAATGAATCAATCTACAAGCAACATGTTCACAAATTTATCTATATTACTATCATTTGTTGTAACTTGAGCTATGCAGTATACTCTATCTCCCAATTTACGGAAGCTCCAAACACAACAGTAGACAAAAATAAAGAGGGTGCCACATTATGAAGAGGGAATATTTGACTTGGGTATTCTATATGGAAAAATAAAGGAGACTTAGTTACGTGAATATTTAGATGTATATTAGGCAATATCTATGGATGAAAAGAAATCCACAATAATTTGGGTTCATTCTTGGCACAAAGGCAGTTTCTTAGATCATTAAGAAATAACATGTAGTGTTGCACTATTCTACAAAAGCTGAACATGTGATCAGATTGGATAATTCTATCAATTTCCAAAAAATGATCACAAAAGTAGGCCAACAGTACTATTGAGTACAATGATCGTTTTAAAAATTAGGTGTACCAACGTCCTATATAACAAATAAGAATGAAAGTAGGACACTGGGAGGGAGATGTATAGACATAGTCATAGTCCACTATATATCTCTCTCTCTCCTAACTTCCAAGGTTGAATGTAGGAACTCAAAATAGAGTAGAAACAAAATGGGCATGCCAAGTAATTTGGATTAGGAAAATAATTGCATATATGCAAGTTCATTAGGATAAGCATAGTATTGTTTTGTGATAATGAGGAAGTTATTAAGTTGGAAAAAATACATGCCTTTGATATCTATCAATTGCATTGAGGTGTACATATTATAACACTCTAGGTTGATTTACTTGTTACACAAAACCTAATGATTTTTTTTAGTTCTTTGCAATACACTCTACTCGTGTTCACTCAAATATTCTATTTATTGTTGCATACAAGCCTATACAAGCTTAGTGACATCAGCTGGAGCTCGTGACTACCCAAGGATGATCCATTGATTCATACATTGCATGAGAATGTGAGGGGCTTCAATATTTTCCCACATTAAATGACAAAATGTCTCTTATCGATTCACATATAACCCAATTTGTCTCAATTTAATACACATTGAAAGAGAGATCCATTCAATGGAAGATTTTAATATCATAATGAATATCATCATTAAATAATTTAACAAAACACCCTTGGCATTCATGTACACCTAAAGAGAATTCGATGGACACGCCCAGCAAAGAACCTAATATTATCTAAGAGAGTTGATTGCATCAAGTATTTAATTGAAAAAGAATAGTAAAATACATATTATAGGGCCAAGATTCTGATGATGACATCAAATCTCACAAGAAGTAACACAATCTATACGTGGATTTGTAAAACTTAAAAAATACATCAGAACCCCATATTTTATAGAATAAGATAAGTCTTACAATAAATTTGGACACACATTGAGCAGCTCATAAAGGTCCTAATCTAATATAATCTAATGTAAAGGAAAAAATATAATTGTTACACAATCTAGACCCATATATGAACACAATTAGTCCAAAGAATATAATAGTTAGAGAAATCCTACAGGAAAGGCAACAGTGTATCCATTATACAATTTGGACCCATATACAACCAAAATTGGTCAAATCAAGACCAAAATGGGTCATAATCATAAATATAAATTTCCTTCATAGAATCATCTTTCTCATGTTCTTCCACTGCGGTGTCTCATAAACCTCTCTTCTCTCTCTTTGATGTGACTTTGCAGGTCTTCTTATCAAATAAATTATTCTCTTATAGAATCATCTTTCACATGTTCTTTTACTTCAGTGTCTCAGATGTGTGCTCATAGGGATGAAATGTTCTTCTTATACTTTTTTGGAATCAAATGTAGCCCCTTTCATTTTTAAGCTTTGTCTCTTTGCACGGGATGTAAAATTTCATTCTCTTCGGAATAATATGAGTTTGGATATTCATAACCTACATCCTACATTGCATATTTGGAGTGTCAAACAATCGATAGCCGAATATTGTGTTTATATACTTTCAAATTGTAATGACACATTAAATACAAATAGGAAATGTATTTTATTTATATAGGGCCAGAGTATAAACAATTTGTTAATAATAAAATTCACCCCATAGTGTATCTTCATGTTAGATATTTTACCCATTGGCTAGATTTTATCCTTAATTTTCCTGGTAAAGAAGTACATGAAAAATGGAATGAGTGACCTTGTTCGCATCGAAGTAGAATAAATCAAAAAAATAAATTTGATTGCTGCAATTTAAGTGCCTTAATATTTGAACTCTGAATGTTTTGCCTAATGTACTATGCTCAACTAACATTTAAACACATAGTCCAAAACCATTCATCTTGACAAGGTGTATGCAAGTTTGATGTCTTTAGTAAACTTTCAAATAAGAAAACATTGCAGTGATATCAATGATAAGGAAAGGTACTCAAAAACAATACATAGGAACCCCTAAGTGTTTCCCTATTGTGATCGTCGATGATAATGATGCAATACATTCCATGACAGTGACTCCTTCGATAGCCTTGATATTTTCTATGATCTCATTCGCTTATTCCTTGATGACACCCTGCTTTAGAATAACAAGAGTCTTATCCATGAGCTCCTTGTCCTCCTTCAGCCTCAAATCAATGAATTCCCTCACTTCCTTCATGACCAAGCATTTTCTGAAGTTTTATAGTGCAGCTAAATTTCCTATTGATCTAGATCCTTCAAGCAACCTTGATCCTTTTTCTACATGCTTCTTATTTCTCTAGGATACATCTAGGAACCCTAGTGGAGGAATTTCATTAACTACTACTCTTTTTGCACCATAATTGTAGATTTCATGTAACGGTAAGTTTTTTCAGACAAGAAAATGTGCTTTTTCTTTTCAAATTACAAAGAAAATGTTCTCATGTCTCAATCTCAATGTGAAATCAAGTATACAAAAAATAAGTGATATACCTCAAGAGAAGATGAGTGATGTTCCTCAAGAAAATTGGAACCGATCTATAGAATGTGATCCTGAAATTGTGAAACATTATACTGTAATCGAGTGTATGGATTAATATAATATTTTACAAGAAAATCGTTGTTTCCCATGTTGATTATGAAAATTGGTTCATGCAAAATTTTGGTGGCACTTTCAACTCATGCAACTTTCCCCAAGTTTTTCCTATATTCTTTGAAGTACTATACTTCTATCTAGAGGGGTATTATAGACTTGAACAACTAAAAACATTAAAAAAAATATTAGCATTACATGCCTCTATGTGCCATAGAATATTTAAATTTAGAAATAGAGCAGATACTATAATAAACACACAAATGCCCTGGATTTCATGTTAGCATATTCAGTGTCTGTTAATTCCAATGAGCAGATCTTGGTGGGTGAGATTTGGATCGAGATATGTTGGCATAGTTTCTTTTATGCCCAATCCTTCAGCTTCGTTGATTAATAATCAAGAAAACAAAATTCCATGGATATGTTAAACAAGGAAAACGAATTATATACATGATAAATCAAGATTGTATGTTTTGAAATATAATTGAATTCCATGATTACCTAAAAATTATGTTGTTAGCCTTCCATTTTAGAAGGGACTAGTAAGCCTATGCCCTATGAAATCTCTCCCATATGGTAGAAAATTATCCTTAAGAATTATGGATATTTAATTGTTATTTCCAATATCTACTGTTGAATCTCCGAAAAAAATCAAAGTTGGTGTCAATCATTTAACATGTCTCGATATTCGCTGCGTTGTCGAGCTTCTACAACTTGATATCAAATGTGATCTTTTCAGGCTTCTTGTCCTTGGATTTCATAGCACCAGAGGCTGAATGCGCCTTAGGGATTGTTGTTGAAGCCTCTACTGACAGCATGTCAATGTGGAGCACCCTCAACTTATCCCTCACTGTCAAGGCTCAATTTTATTTCGCTCTTCTAGGGAGATGCTGGCAATGGATTTTGTGAGCTTGAGGATTTAATTGGAGAGAGGTGACCTCAACCCGTATGGATCATAGTGAGATGGAAATTTCAGATTTTGGGTTTTGGTTTCCATAGAAAACTAGTGTGGAGTGCCAATTTGAGCTCCAAATGGAGGTACAAAAGTGATCTATGGTATTTCTTTGTGACTTCATGTTTGGAAGTGACAATGGGAAAGTTTTTATAGGATAAAGAAAACTTAATTTGTACCAGAATGGTAGTATTGTGCTTTTAAAGATGAAATAAAATTTGGGAACAGACTCGCCATTTTTTGAATATATCGAAAGGAGGAAAACTTCTTCAGGAATACAGATATTTCCAACCATGACGATAATATGTGCCTTCAAATTTTTGAACCTACAACCATCAGGCCTTCATAAAACTCTGAACCCTAACCGATTTTCTTTGAATTTGAATTATGTAATACCAACAAATGAGATTTTTGAAGGATCAACGATGAGTGATATGATCCCTCCCTCCATGTGACTTCTATTGCACAACACGAGCATTACTTTTACTACAGCATTATTATTTCTAAACCAAATCTTCAACCAGGGGATGGGGCAGAGATGTTTCATATGATTACATTCAGGAGGTTGTGAATATAGATAATTGAAATGTCAAAAATATGAGATCAAAATAAAAGAAAAAACCCCCATTTACATTTAGGCACAATTACGATTCTATGTATGTAAAGTTTCCATCTCAGTATATTTCCCTGAAAATTTATCGGAAGGTTTTAAATCCACCCGTATCTTGGTTGTAACCCAGAAATTAAAATCAATTATCATAAATTTAGACTTCATTACCATGTATCTTTTTAACTCCATCAAGTTCAATAAATAAGATTTCATTCTCGCCATAAATGTGAGGTAGAGTGGAAATTTGTTTGTGGGAAATAAGGGGTACAAAAAAAATTATGTGTAGAATCTCAAATTACCAAATATATAACTAAACCATTAAAATCACACACTTTTCTTAAGAAACTTATGAAACACCATGGAACAACTCAATTTAGAACTTATAGCCAAAGCATTAAGAGTTACATTTGACTGCTTATGTGATCATAATAAAAATAATACACATTGGAGATATCATATACGTATAGATCATACATACCAAGCTAAATGTGGTAGCTAAAGAAACCTCTTCCTCACCCGGTGTCCTATATCGCTAAGGAAAAGTGTCATCAATCCTCTTCCATAATTTATTTTTCCAGTAAAAAAAAAATCATTTTTGTTTTAATATTAATTCAATGGTGTAATTTACATCATCTAACATATATTAAATTCGCTTCACATGTATGACACAATATTCTAATATGTGAAAAATATAATGTTTAGGCAATATCAAAATCCCCATAGGGTTCCAAACAATTTCATAAAAGTCTAGTACTGATATGTTCATAATGTACGTTCAAATTACTAGATAAACAAATTGATATCCAAGTTAAAAACTTGTATCCTAAGTTTAATGGAGATGAGCCTAATAATAAAAAATGTAGATATGCATGAAAATTTAAGTGTTCAATTAAAGGAAATGTGTCCTCTCCTAATTATCCAACACTTCGCCTTGTAGGTATTCATGATAATGTATTTAACCCGGTTGTAAGTCCAGTCCCAATTTGGATAATATGTCAACTTTTGAATTTAATTCCCTATGAATGTGATCAAATGATACAACCCTAAATATTTTGATCAACTCCATAACTCTAATAATCCACTGATCCAATAAAAATGTATTTAAGTATAACCTTTTATCCAATCTATAACAACACTTGAATCCTCTATCACTTATAAGTTGATATTGTTGAAGTGACATAATTAAAATGACTAACATAAACGACAAATCCATATTATTGTAGTACTTGTTAGGTAGTCATATTTTTGTACCTAGACTAATTTAGTCATTCACGTTAGTCATTTTTAGTTGTATTATTTATTAGTTAGTCGTATATTTTAACTCGAGACCAAAATAGTCGTTTATGTTAGTCGTTTTTAGTTGGGTCACTTAATATTTCTCATTTTTTGTAGTATTTCACTTGCAAAAGTTGTGGTGACTAATATTTTTAGTCACCTAGTCACTAATTTCTCATTTTCTACTAGTGGTCCAACAAAGGCTCTAGGAATAGTAATTCAACCCAAGTTGTTACAGGGCTCCAGAGCGTTTCTCCAACCAAGGATCCAGGAACTAATAACTCAACCCACAACCAAAGGAACATGATAACCAACTGTAAAACAAAAGGGAAATACACCTACAACACCATGGTTATCTAGGAAATGGCAAGGCTAGGAAAAACCATTGCCAATCCAAGCAATCCTCCATGCCAATGACATATCATAACCAATAAACCACATGCATGTGACATGCATGCAAAAACTAGAAAGTAAACCATACGTGCAACTCAATACCTGTAAAGAAATCAAGTTTTAGTTGTTGATCATATCATCCCATTGTGCTTTCATGGTTTCCTTTGCCTTCTTTCTCCAAATCCAATGTATGCCACACTCCTCCAAGGGTGCTCCAAGAAAACTCTAATTTTCTAAGAGTATGAAAGAGGAAATAGAATGAGAGCCATAAATGAAGTGAAAAAAATTCTAAGAAAAATATTTTCAACTGATCCTTAGAATCCTTTTTATCAATGAGACCTCTATTTTCTTCATTTTCCATTATTTTCCTTCAATTTACTCCTCACATACAACTTATGTCCTTTCACCATCCTTTTCTCCTAATTTACATTATTTTCATAAATAAAATTCCAATTGATGCATCATGCCTTTCCAAATCCTTTTCCAATTCCTTTTCCAATTTCCTTCAGCCATAATAAACCGAAATGACACCCAATAGGATGTTTTTCCCACCATTCAGCTTGGCATACGTGTCCCATGACCTTGATCTTATATTTCTTTTTTACATGGATTTTTAACCAGGGTTGTTATAGAAACCTCCCCCTTGGGAGAACAACATCCTCGGTGTTCAATGACACATATAACCAGCAAGACCGTTGACAACCAAAACATACTTCCCACGGAGCTTTATAACACAACTCTTTGCACTATTTACAATGACCACTTGTGAATCGGGATGAGAACCATTTTTTGGCTTGAGGGGTCCTGACCTAGGTTCAGAGTTAAGGTTAACTAATAAAACCCTCTTACTACTAGCCCTTTCAGCATTGACCTACTTGTGCAATTCAAAGTCTCACCCGAAGAATTATTGGGGGGGGGGGGGCTGGAACTAGGTTTCCACACCCTGAGAGAGAATTAAATGATGTGGGTGTCCCTAGATCTAGACAACCGTGATCAGACCTTCGCAATATAAGCCCTAACCAGAAACCCTACCCAAACATATTTAGTTCAAATACACATAATACCTTCTTTGTGCGCTAGAATAGACTCTGTAATCCTGGTAATTGTCCTTAATACATATTCTTAAAGCTCAAGAATAATAGATCCATTCATTTATCATTCATCTAAAGCAAAAAATAGTTACGCAATAAATCTGAACACAGATAACATAGTAATCGGAAATAACATGCAGAGCAGATCATAAAGCAAATAACCAATGCATTTAGTACTCAGATATCATCCAAAATAGGTCTTCATACATTAATAATTCATATCTCCCTTACAACACCTTCAGTTCGCCTGCGCACATAGACAGCGGGGTCCGCACCACTACAAGGAAAAGACCCTCTAGCAGATGTTATTGAGGAACCCCTTATAAAAACACCCCATACATCTGTTTCTAGCAGAGGTTCCTAGAGGAGGTTGGCGGGTGGAGGGTTTTGCGGATGCTTTCTGCTCGGTGTGCTTATCATTCAACTTCGCACTAGTTCTCCTTACAAGAGAAAGCACCGGTGCGCACAAAGCATTGGCACACCGGACACCATGCACTCCATACACACCCACCCGGTGCGTCGTATTACTGTAGAGCATTGGTGCTTCATAACTCTTCCACGCCAGTGCATCATAAAACACCGCGCTAAAACTGAAACCACCTGGTGTGGTATTAAGAAACCGCACCAGTGCATCATAAAACAACACGCCAAAATAGAAATTGATCAGTGCATTCGTAAGAAACAACATCGGTGCACCTATAAACCACGTGCACCGAAAAAGGGTTAAATAAAAAAAAATTACGGCAAAAAAACCAGATTTTTCACTTTTTTCAGTGCTCTAGAGCTCTCAATTACCAGTGCGCTCTACAAGAGAAATCACTGGTGCACACAAAACATTGACACACCAGACACCGTGCGCTCCGTACACACCCGCCCGGTGCATCCTATTATTGTAACGCACTGGTGCTTCACAACTCTTCCGCGTCAATGCATCATAAAACATCGTGCCAAAACAGAAACCTCTCGGTGTGGTGTTAAGAAACCGCACCGGTGCATCATAAAACACCGTGCCAAAACATAAACGGACTCGTACATTCATATGAAACAGCACTGGTGTGCCTATAAAACGCGTGCACCAGAGCAGAGTTAAATAAAAATAAAAAAAAATTATGGCCAAAAAACTGTATTTTTCACTTTTCTTCTCTCAATCACTGGTGCGCTCTATAAGAGAAAGCACCGATTGCACAAAACATTGGCACACCAGACACTATATGCTCCGTACACACCCGCTAGGTGCATCCTATTACTGTAAAGCACCGGTGCTTCACGACTATTTCACCCCAGTGCATCATAAAACATCGTGTCAAAATAGAAACAGCTCGGTGTGGTGTTAAGGAACCGCCCCAATGCATCATAAAACAACGTGCCAAATCTAAAACCGCCCGGTGCGGTCTTAAGAAACTGCACTAGTGCACCTATAAAATCCTATGCACTAAAATATATTTAAATAAAAAATAATAATTATGGCCAAAAAACCACATTTTTCACTTTTCTCAGTACTCCAGTGCTCTCAAGCACTGGTGTAATGTCTCCTTCTCTGAGCCACCATGACATTGGTGCTCCCATTACACCCATTGCACGCACTGCTGTTGTGCATTAGCCACCAATCTCCAGCTTGCATTTTGCAAAACAGTGGACAAATTTTCTTTTTCAAATTCTCCAGCCAATATGCCTCCTCGACGACGAAATGTATAGGTATTTTTCAAGTTTTTCCATAATTAAGCTTTTTAGCAGATTAGAATTTGAAATAACCTTAAAATTAACCATTAAAAAAGAAATTTTTTTTGGTTGCGCTGTGCGCACGAGCCATTTGGCTCGCACCATTAAGCGGTGTTGCCTGTAAAATTTACAGGCCGCACTACAACCAGTGCTAACGATATCCACACCGTGTCTGGGGTGGTACCTAAAGGCGCCCTGCATTATTTTAAAATTAAAAAAAAAAAACAGTGCAGTCATTTAGCTGATCGCACCATTGACCATGGGAATAGAAACACAGTGCATTGACGGAAATATCTACCCCAATGTCTATCAACGCACCGCATTCGGCATTCTGACAGGGTCAATGGTGCGGTCAGGTAAAATACTGCATCGTTGACTATGTAATTTTTCAGGAAGTCGATGCATTGACACGACTATACGCGCAAGGTGTATATTTTAGTCAGTGCACTGCACTTCTGACACCATATATAGTCAATGATGCTTGAAAAAATTTCAGGTGCACCGCATATGGTGTGTTTTATGTCATCTGGGGCACGGCCTCCAGTGCTATACAAACAAAAGCCACACCGGAACCGGTGCATCACTATTTTTGTGGCGCACCGACTGGTCAATTTTTTTTTCCAAAAAAAATTATATATGTATATTCCTAAATACATGTCTGATTTAATAAAAAAAAATATTTAATATGTCAATGATTCAGAGAGAAGAGGAGGAACAACAACAACAACAGGTGGAGAAGTAAGATATGCTTCGCTAGTGGGAGGCACGAGAGAGGGAGAGAGATGCGTACCCTCACCCTATTACAGCAGATACCCACGGGCTCCTAAAGCAGGTAAACCTCCTCAAGTTCTATGAGGAGGCTACATCCCTAAAGGCCCATAGTGTGTTTTTGAGACATCTTATCCGCAGGTGGAATGCCCACCAATAGGCTTTCCAAATTGGTCCTGACCAGTGGTACATACCCACTGAGGAGGATATTTATTTCATTATAGGTTTATCGAGGAGAGGGGTGGATTTTCCCTTGTTCCCAGAGGTTCCAGCTGGTTGTGTATCAGGGAGTCAGTTATTTTACTCCCATAGATACATTAGAATATATGTATTGTCTCCTTCAGAGTTTCAGGTCCCTGGAGGTCAATGACGTATTGGTGCATTTGGTAGACAGGATGTGCAGTGCCTCTCACTTCTCATTTCGACCATTTCACACAACACCAGTGATGAGCAACGCATTAGTTGCCCGCTTCTATATTATGTTGATTCTTTAGTACATGAGCCACAACTTTTAAAGTGGTCTACCATTTTTTTGCGGAAGTTTTGTACGACCTTAGATAGATGTCATGCTCGTGCACAAGGGAGGGTCAACTTCCCTTTTGCTTCAGAGCTTTTTTGTTTATTTTTTGAGAGGTTTCTAGAGATGAGGCCTAATTTTGTTCGGCAACCTCGTAGCCGATGTTGGAGGCTCGGATGCACATGTGGGGGCAGATGATGCCCAAGAGGGGAGAGACTATGTTTCCAGCCAGGATATCACATGATGCACTGGACTTACTAGCCAGTGTTGACGAGTTGTATCCCTTCATTATGGTCCCCTATCCTTATGTTGTATTGGATTAGCGAGGGTGTGCCAACATCCTCTTCACAGATGATGAGCTGCCAGATGATAGAGGTAATCTTACTGTTTTATTTATATTTATTCTAACATGTTCTCTAACTTGTTTTTATTAAATTGTGTAATGAAATTGTCTAATTATTGTTGTGTACTTGTATATATTTTGTAGACATTGGCTCTTTTGATGGTGAGGAGATACCGGAACCACCACATGATCTAGGAGTGGATCCTGACTATGATCAGGACATGGTAGATGTTGAGGATCATGATCAAGAGGCCAATGCAGAGAGACATGCTTCTGCTGGTGCGTCAATACCACAATTTTCTAGGCGCGGCCAACCTGATACTAGATACATGATGGAGTTGGGCGACCAACTCAACGCATTGATTGTTGAGGGGGGCATCGAGCCTGCTCATTACAGAGACATACAAGCTGATGATAGGCTATTACAGATGTGGAGAGGCATGCCGCGTGACATGTACAGCCTGATGCAGTATGTCATAGGAGCTACGACAGCTGTTACGTGACTAAGGAGGATTGTTGCACATTATAGGCGTGGTCGATCCGCAGCACGTGATGGACAATCCATGAGCACCGACTCATCATCTCATGATCGTTCACCTCACATCATGCCTGATGAGCATGAGGCTCCAGTAGCATCTAGCAGTCATCATGGAGATGAGGCTGGACCATCGGCCATGTCTAGTCAGCAACCTACAACATCCATCAGCACTAGTCATGATCATGAGCAGGCTGGACCATCAACCGTCTAGGCTGCACCATTGACTGAGTAGGCCTCCACTAGTACTACTTATATTTATGTTGTACTACCACCAGCTGATCCATCTATCAGTACTAGTCATGATCACGAGCAGGCTCGACCATCAACTGTCGAGGCTGCACCATTGACTGAGCAGGCCTCCACTAGTACTGCTATTGATGTTGTACTACCACCAGTTGATCCATGACATTTATATTACAGTTGTGTATTTTTAACATTATTCAGTTATATATATATATATATATATGGTCCATGTATTTTACGTTCATGTTGTAGTTGTACTTAATTTACATGTTGGTGATCATCATGATGTGTATATTGTTAGGTCATGTTAGATATGTTCATTTAATGTTTAGCTTGTAGATAGATGTGTATGTGATAGCATGAGTTATTTGACATGAGATGTATATTTGATGTTTGTGTTGTGATGATATTAATATATAATGTTAATTTGATGTTTGAATGTGTTTTTTAGTCGAATATGATGTTTGTATGATGGTTATCATGATCGTGATGTTTATTAATTAATTTAATATTAAATGACCATGATATTTATTATATATTATGTCGTGATTGTAATTTTAATTTTAATATTAATTATATGTAAAATTGTATTTGTATTTGTAATTGTAATTTCAACTGTAATTGTATGTAAAAATTTAGTGTAAAATTTTAATTGTAATTGTAATATCTAATTTATTGTGAAATGATTGTAATTGTAATTTTAATTTTAATTGTATATATGACAAATTGTAAAATTGTAATTGTAATTCTAATTGTATGTAAAATCTTAAATTGTAATTGTATGTAAAATATTTGTAAAATTGTAATTGTAATTGTAATTGTAAATGTAATTCTAATTTTAATTCTAATTGTATGTAAAATATTTGTAAAGTTTTAATTGTATTATGGTGAAATGATTGTAATTGTACTTGTAATTGTATGTAAAATTTTAATTGTAAATGTAATTTTATGTAAAATTAAAATTCTAATTCTAATTGTAATCCTAATTGTATGTGAAATTGTAAAATTGTAATTCTAATTCTAATTTTATGTAAAATATTTGTAAAATTTTAATTGTATTAATGTGAAAATTTTAATTGTATTAATCTGAAATGATTTTATTAAAATAATTAAATTTGTAAATTTGTAAATAATTGTAAAATAATAAATCTAGAATAATATGAATTTTTATAACATAAAAAAGTTTAGAAAATAATGTAAATAAATTCATGTACTTTAGAATTATCATTATTTTATTATGATCTTACATACAAAAAAAAGAACTTTACATAGTCCGATGCACTTATCATCATAACACGCACCGGTGCATCTTATTACTCAGATGCACCAGTACTTCACAACTCTTCCGCACCGGTGCATCATAAAACACCGCACCAAAACAAAAACCTCAATCTTACAAACCACTCTGGTGCACCTATAAAACAGCGTGCACCAGAACAGGGTTACTCTCTAAGGTGCAGTATTGGAGTAGCGGAGGGTTCAAATCACGGTCAAGAATTTTTCTAAGGAGATGAGGGTTTGAAAGACGAAAGTTCAAATTTCGGCTGAGAAGTTTATAATAGAGAAAATGAGTGATTCAAACATAAAGACGGACAAAGATGCTTACAGGGATGCAAATGGCTACAAAGCTTGACAGAGTACAAAAGGAGAAAAGGAGTACAAGTTGAGACCAGCAGAGAGCATTCAGTTGAGGCCAGCGATAGGGTTAAGATGTCCCATGATGGAAAAATGGAGAGCAGAGTTGATGGCAGAGAAAGATCAATCGAGGCAGTCGTTAAAGCCAAGAGGCACCATGAAGGGAAGGATTCTCATTCCCTTAAGGACAACAAAGAAATATCAATTGACATTGTTGATTAGGCTGGTAGGTCCCATGAAGGGAAATATTCTCCAAAATGTGTTTAAAAGCATCTAGGAGTATTGTCTGAGCTTCGGTTGGCTTCATAAAATTTTACCAGCAAAGTTGACGTCGCATATAATCACATCTTCGGCTTTCAATTGAACTTGAATGGCATCTCTAACTTTTCTGAGCTATGGTCCTGTGGATGAAACCAGTAAAAAGTCTGCTTGTATTATAAATGGAAATCCAGTGACCATTTCTGTGGGAATAAAACATAGATACCTGCAGCTACCATATTTCCACCTGCAAATCGGTTTCCCATTGGAAAATCTAATGTAACAGCCTATTTTGCAGTGTATTTCTTCTGCACAACCCTATACTCATTTTCTATGAGAAACCATTGCCTCCACATGTAATAACTGCATCGTCTAGTCAAAAATTGGTCTTCTTCTACTAACAAATGAAGAATGAAGGACTTGTTGTCATTGCTCCCAGAACATTACCCTTCTACAGATTATATGTACTAATTACTAGCAGGCCATCCTTGTATTTACAGATTATATTCTAAAACATATTGGTTGCAAATAGTTAAGTGCCAATTATAACAGGTTCACATGCCACAATTGCCCACTTGGGCCCAATAGTATTGCATCTTCACACGCCCCACATTGCATTCTCTCCACATAATCAATGGGGACCTCCTGCAATAAACAAAATGCATTGGACGAATAGTTATTTCCATCAAGAATTTATCCAATTCCAATTCTCAATTTTAATTCTAATTCTAATTCTTAAGAATAAACAAAATTCTAATTCTCAATTTCTATGGTTGGATTTCACTAAATTTTGGTATACCCATATAAAAGTAATTTCGGTCACTTAACCGAAAATCAGTGCTATTGTACATATAACCGCACCGGTGTTGGTGTTACAAAAAGATGCATCGGTGCAGTGCTATTAAGTGACACACCGGTGACGAATAAATGCAAATAAAAAAAGCGCAACTCTATTTTCTTTAAGTGAAAAAAAATGGTGGCAAATTGAAAAATGGGCGGTAAAATATTTTCAAAAATCTAATTTCATAAAATAAATCTTTAAATACTAAACACTTTTCATTATTTCACTATTTTTTCTAAAATTTTCAGCTAGATATTTGCAAGAGACATACCTGGAGCAAGAGAGCACAAGGGCACTGTGGAGCAGTGAAATACGTTCGAAAAAAAGTATTCAAACAACTAGAAATCAAACCTCTAGTGATTTAAACCTTGTATTATAGAATTTCAAACCATCTTGTGATTAAATTTCATTATTGTTTTACTTTTTCTGCAGTTTTTTGCTTTTTCTGCAGTTTTATCCATTTTTACCCTAAACCCTTCATTTTTTTGTTTTCCCTTTCTTCTCCCCGTTTCTGTGATTTCAGAATTAGGGCTTTTCATTTTAGATTGACATCCAACCCACTAGACGACTTGCATAGTTGGATCCCAATCCATTCGGCCAATGCGTGAATTTTCGGAAAAAATGGACTTTTTTTTTATCGGTGCGCCCTGCGTAACCTAGCGCACCAGTGGACTGTATTATAAAGCGCACCACGCAAGTACTGTGTAATAAAAAACTTGAAAAAAAAAATTAAATCAGTGTGCCATATCTGAAATAGGGCATCGGTGCTCCATGTTAATAGGATAACACCGTATGGTCTATTACATTGTTTGTGCGGTGCATTTACAATACCCCACGCACCGTACAATCTATTATACTATTTTTTTGTGTGTTTTTAATATCCCCACGCACCGGCAATGGTGTGTACATCATGAAAGGAAAAGGCACACCAATGCCTTGAGATTTATTTTTTACCTGAAAAGTTGATAATTTATTTATAAATATATTAATGAATGATATAGTACATATTTCAGATTGATAAAGAAATGACTGACAAGAGATCAAGTAACAAAAATACTGATAACATATCAAGAAAAGCAAAAAAGGCAAGTTCTTTGTAAATTCTTTATAAAAAATATTATTTTTGAACTATATGTAAGTTTAACTAATATGTATTGTTTACTATGTATCATGCAGAGCCACAAAATGATGAAGTTCGATAAGATTATTTCTGATCTAGGATCAGAAGAGCATAAAAGCTTGATGGAAAAATTGCAAAAGGATGAATCAGGTGAATGAAAAAAATACTATCAATCCAATATGAGTTTCTTTTTTTAATTATCATTAATAATATACTTAAAATTATTAGATAACATGTGTCAAACAGTCTATTAATTCACATATGTTTAATGTTCTACAGGGACCAACAACTCAGAAAAGGAATGTTTTTCTAAGAAAAGAAAAAAAAATACAACATGTAAATGAAAATGAATTACTCCTTAGCTCATCTGGAGTGTTGTTGGAAGTTAACGAAAGGGAGAAAAACTTTTACAAAAGTTTGAGGGATCTAGTGGAACGAATGTATAGACGTTCTTTCCACTTACAATACAAAAATCAATCCAATGATTCCAAGAACCAAATTTTATCTAAACTACAAGAAGAGTTTCCAAAGAATTGGTCAATGAGACATGTCATACTTTTAATAGCAAAAATGTACAACAAAAAAAAAAAGAATGAAAAAAGTAATATTCCTTTAAATGTTTGTCTAGGATTATTTATAAATATCACTTTTGTTATATTTACTTTTCATATATCAATATAAAAATTAAATATTTTATTGTCATGTTACATTTTCAGGAAGACTATGAACATCTCAAAAGATGAATGAGCTGATATCAGAAATATGCCAGTAAGAATGTCCAAAAAGGTATACAAGGATATGGTCAAAGAAATGGACAAAATTGCATTGGAGGAGGATCCATCTCAATAACAACGTGCTTCAAATGTAATATGTAATCATTGAATTTTTCAATCATTAGGTACAATAAATAAACAATTTAGCATTAAATATTAATTTTCAAGAATTTTCTTGCAGAAAAGAAAAGAAAATGGAACCCATTTAGCACATAAAACATGACGACAAGGAAGAAAATGGTTGATATTTAAGTTTGTGAGTAATTGTTACTTCCTTATAACAACTTAACCAGATTTCACTTTTGTATTTTTTAAGTTGTTTTACAAAAATCATCATTGAATGTCTTCAAATAGATGATAACATACAAAGAAGAACCATCAGATGAATTGATTGAAATTGGGTTAAATATAGGTTGTGAATATATGTTGGCATATCATAAATTAATTGTGGAATTTGTAAGCATCTATCGATCTTGTTTTACTTAGCTTCATCTATAATTAATAGAACAAAAAAAAAATTATATTAAATATATAATTCGTTATGGGGTATAAAACTTGCAAGAAACAAAGTATGAAACTGCACCAACAGATGAAATTTTGAAAGATGGCATGGTACATGGTTTTGAAATAATGTGTGTAGTTTATGAGTCAATTGTTGCTATGGTACATCATTTTTCTTTTCGATTTACATTGATGTATATTATTTAATATTGCAATTTTCATTATTCTCACCAATGTATATACACTCATTTCAGTTTATTTTTATGTTTGTAGATGGAAGGTGAAGAAGAAGAAAACAATCAACATCGTAAACAAAACATTCCTGAAAATAACCCAAGTCATGGAAGTAGCTCTAGCAGAGAAAGTAGTTCAAGTGAAGAATGATGATCACTATGTTTGGATATCAAAGCAAGGCGTTGTATTTTTTGAAATATGTCTGTGAAATCAGACATTTTGTTTAATGTAATGGACATATTGTCCCAATTGAAAGACAAAGTGATACCAATAACTGTATCATTTTGTATGATAAAGACTATCTTTTATATATATATGTTTTAATTTATTCTATTGTGTTCTCCATTATCGCTATTGTGTTCTCCATTGTCGTTCTCAAATGCACTAATAAAAAATTAATTCTTATAATATTGTTATAAGATATATATGTGTCGAATTTTGATGAATAAAGAATTTTTAAAAACCACAATAATTATGATATGATATAACAAATTAATCCAAACATCACATTCAAATGCATTAATAAAAATTTAATTAATATGAATATTGTTATAAGATGTGTCGACTTTGATAAATAATGACTTTAAAACAATCATAATAATTTCACTGTCACAAGTTGATGTTTCTAAAAAATACAAAATGAAAATCGGTGCATGTCAGTAACTGTACACCAGTGCGTTTGTATTATGAAGTGTGTCGGTGCATTTCTACGACTTATGGGCGCCAAACAAGTACCAAAAATAATTATAAATATCAGTGTGTTTGTACGGTATGACGCACCGGTGCATTTATGTGTCTAGACACACCGGTGCCATTGTACGATCTATGCGCACTGCACAAATACTGATACCAATTATAAAACTCGGTGCGTTTGTGTGATACTGTGCACCGGGGCATTTATGTGTCTATAAGCACCGGTGCATTTGTAAGACCTATGGGCACCACATGAATATCGATACCAATTATACATCTCAGTGTATTTTTGTGATACTGCGCACCAGCGTGTTTCTATAAGTCTACACACTGGTGCATTGATACGACCTATGGGCACTCCACAAATCCCAAGACCAATTATAACAGCCCCATGCATTTTATCACCAACACTACACCCGGTGCAGTTTTATAGCTTAATGGCCCAGTGCATTCTCCTTCAACCGCCCCAGGGCACCTTATACATGCTCGCACTAGTACATTAAAGCCAAAGTAGCACACCGATGAAAAAAAAATTCCATAATAACCTCCAGCTGCCCATTATTTTTTAGTTGTGTTGAATTTCCGTTAAAATCTCCACCAAAACCTCTGTAACCATAAATGGATGTTGTAGCAAATGTTTTTTTGACAATTTTGGCCAATTTTATAACACTAAAAACCTCCTTTATAACCTCCGCTAGAGGGTCTTTTCCTTGTAGTGCACACAACAAGACTAAGGTCTCCACGCACACAATAAGCAGGAGCCTTCTAACCCAGACAAGTTCGCTAAAATATCAAAATTCAGTCAAATCTATATCATCAACATCCTTACTATCTCCTATCGACTCAATCTAGACTCCTATTTATACTTTTTAGCATGCACCCATCTAAGGTCCGCAAATTGTGGTTTGTGGCCCCTAGTTCTATCCTTTGACCCATTACAACTCATGAAGGGCTTTGGCCCGCCCCAAATCCCCTTGAATTTTTTTGCGCACAACTAAACTTACAAAAAATTTACAAAAATATTCCATAAATATATCAAAATTCGGTCCTAGGGGACTTCGCTCCAACACCACTACTAAAAACAAAACAACATATTGCTTACTTGAGCTTTATAACATTTCTCATTACGGTATTTACAACAACACCCACATATAATTATGCACACTTGCTTCAACCATTAAATAACCATACTCTCTAGGGAGCTTTATAAATCCAGCTCAATACATTATTTACAATAATATACACATACACATGCACATTTTCTCAACTAGCAAATAAAAGGATATGATGCATATATCTGCAACTAGGGAATCCATAGGCTCACATCTCCAACCTCAAAAGTAGTATTGGGACTCACCTCCTTCCCAAGAAGTCCAAAATCCACTACAAAAGTCAGAATATGCATCCAATGTCTAGCACTACAATCCTGTGCCATTTGTCCTCTCAGTGAACAGTTACTGGTTCATTATTCCAGATCACACTCCCAATGTGCATCTGATTCCATCTGGAAATGATATTGACGAAAAAAAATACATCCTTGGCATTCCCTTATCTGTGACACAGTCCCTCAAGAAATTGGGTCACCCCCTTCCGTGCAGTCACACACCTTCCAAGTTTCGTGGGCATCCCCTTCTCTACTACATAGTCCCTCAAGTGACACCTACCTTCACAATGCTTCCTCACATCAAAAGTGTAGAAATTGTACAAAAAATATGTATACCAATGGATTCAATCTAATCATGAAATATACCAGAGCAAGATATTGAATCCTTCTATAATTAATTTGCGGAAATTAAACACAATCGCACAATCACACCAAGTAAGAGAAAGAAAATCAATCCACAACACGAGATATTTTTCTAGGGAAAGAAAATTCTCAAAACCCCTCTATCTCTATTGTATAATGAACCAAGGAATCAAGAAACAATACAATGCACTCTTCTCACAAGAGTCTGTTGCACTCTACCAACTATCTCAAACTGATCTGGACAAAATCAACCAACAATTAGCCAATTTCCCGCCTCTGCTCAGCCTGCCTTTCTTGCGCAATTCTATGAGAATTAAATCCCTATTATTCAGGAAATTCAACCTTCCAAAACTATGCAATACATCATGGGAAATATTATGGTTGTCTAATTGCGCGCCGAAAATTTACTAATAATACAACTGATAAATAGCATCCCTTTAACCTTTGTCTAAACTAGGTCTTCATCAGAACTGACATGCATACAACTATTAATAGTAAATCATCAGTCACTTGACAGATCACTTCACATGAATTAAATCCGATTTAATTCACTTGACCTCTCACTAGTACAACAATCAGTTACAACTAGTTAGACTGACTTTAACTCACTTAATTGGGTTAACTGATTTCTCATGCATTAAACTAATACACTAACTACAACTTGGACTATAAAACAAATAGAATCACTCTACATGCCTCACCAACCACCCTCAACTCAAATTTCATGAGCTAACTGAGTCTATCACACTCAGTTAACTATTATAAGTGATTATGAGATAAGATTACAATTTATTGTTCAATTTATTTAAGGGATAAATAAATTTGACACATATTTCTTTCAATTTAATTAAGGAATAATTAAATCAAAATCCTCCATCGTAGCCATTTATGGATTCCATTTTCAAGATGTTGTTTCTAGATGTCAATTTCACTAATTTGTTGTAAATTTCAACACTCCCTCTCAACAAGAAAGGAATCAAATTGTCTCGATCAGGTACCTTTGGAATTTTCTACATGCAACACTTCTAAAACTGAATATCCTCCAAACAACTGAATCAATATAATGCATCTGTCATCAAAGTCTTCTGATTGTTGGATCCTACTGCACATGTCTACTGTACTCTCTGCGCTGCTGACATCTGCATCCATGCACTCTGCATTGCTGCCAACTCTGATCTGTGCTCCAATATCTGACACCTGTCACTCTAATTTTTATCTTCCTGACATCTGATTGCGTCAATCAAACCGATCCCTCCTACTACTATTGAAATGTGGGCTCCCTGTAGCCAGGTTCGATCCATTAGACACACCATCTCAATGGACCCTACCCAAATTTCTTCTTTGGATTAATTATGCACATCACCCCACCTCTCACCTAGAGGTATAGCTACATGTACTCCCTCTTCCCATATGGCTCGAAATTTCCCCCTCCTGGAGGTCTCTGCTTGAGTGGACTCTTCCACTCAACCTCCTCTCTGCTTCTCCAATTGTGGTTGCTCCACAACCTTTTGAGACTACTTCTGAGACTGCATGTTGAGAGATAATTGCTCCCACTCAACCACCAAGTCACTAACTACTACTTTGCTCCTAAAATATTTGCATGCATCTTCAACCTCAAGAGCATACAGGTTCTTGACTCTAAAAATGATCTACTTCACCTGTCTCGTGGTTATGTGTTTAAGGAAAACTTTTCCTTTTCTAAAAATCACTTCATAACCATGGTCTTCCAATATCGCTATGGAGACAAGATTCTTCTTTAGGCTTGGAACATACAAAACATCTACTAGTCTGAAATGGGAGCCATTCTCCCTCTAAAAGGTAACTGTACGTATGTCGGTAGCATTATACCTCTCATCATCTCCAAACTCTATGCTCCTCTGGAGGTTCTTCTCCTCCAAGTCATTGAAGAGATCTATATTCCCTATCATATGGATTGAGGAACCATTGTCTAGATACCACATGCATCCCATTACAGTGTTGGACATGCATGCAATCAGAGTAAAATCAAGCTCAAACTGTAAATCCAATGCTTCACTTATTTCAACTGCAGACTCCTTCTTGTTTGCCTTCTTCTATGGACAATTTGTAGCATAGTGCCCATGCTCATGACAGTGAAAACATCTGATATTGGACAAGTATTTCTTGCCTGCTTCACCTTGGGATTTATTTCCCTTGGCCTTATTTGTCTTACTGGCCAAGTCACAATATTACTTGTCATTAGTCTTGGATGAGGATCCATCCCTAGTATTTCACGTGAATTCTTCTTGTACCAAATCCGACCAAAGTCGCTCCCAATATGGTAACTTCTCCCTCCCATTCACCGAGTCCTAGTAACTATGCTAGCTCTTGGGAAGGCCTAGAAGTGTTAGGCTCACCAAGCCATCATCTTCTACGGTCACACCAACCCTTGCAAGCTCATCTCGACATTGAGTGAACTTCACCAAGTATGTTGGTACCATCTCGCCCTCCTCCTTCTTGATTTTATTGAGTTTGTCCTTCAATGCCAACTTCCTTTGGTCATTGTTGTTTTGAAATAGATCTGTCATGGCCTTCCACATATCATATGGAGTCGCCTTGCAATGGATACTTGAGACAATGTGATCTCGAACTCCCTCTAATAAGATCCTCCTCAGCCTTGCTACCTTCTTTTGCCAAGCATCAAGAAGAGCGGTGTTTGATGTTGTGGGCTTGGGAATACCATTATCAATGAATTATTTCAACCCGTTGTCCTCCAAAAATGCCTCCATTATGTCTTTCCATGTGATATAATTAGAACGGCCCTCAAGTTCATATTCCAATCTTAATCCATTGAAAACCATTTTGGTCTGCTTGTCGCTCCAAAGAAGGTACCTGCAAGTTTGAGTAATGTTCAACACAAACTCAATTTCATCTCCACTACTATGATTCCTGGCACTCTGAGCAAGATACTCTAATCATGCAATATACTAGAGCAAGATATTGAATCCCTATACAATTAATTTGTAGAAATTAAACATGATCGCACAATCACACTAAGTAAGAGAAAGAAAATGAATCCACAACACAAGATATTTTTCTAGGGAAATCAACTGCTCAAAACCCCTCTATCTTTATTGTATAATGAACCAAGGAATCATGAAAAAATACAATGCACTCTTCTCACAAGAGTATGTTGCACTCTACCAATTGTCTGACACTGATTCGGACAAAATCGACCAACACTTAGCCAATGTAATGTTCCAAAATTTTCATGAAGATAATTGGAAAATTAATTTTTGTTTATTTCATCTAGGAGGTGAATAAAAGGGGTAAAAGGCCCATGAATAGGAATAATATCCTTCATAATGTGAAAAGGATCCATGGAGAAGCTTGATTTTGCACCTTTCACTGTGAAAGGGGGCAAATGCATGAGGACAAGGTCAAGTTTGACCAAGTCAACAGCGTTGCCTAAGAGGTGTAGCTTGCATGAGAAGACAGCGCAATTTGAGAGGGAGGAATATTCCTTGTGGAAGAAACCCTAATGTGCGGGGTCCATGGCAAAGAGGCATTCACTTGTATAAAAGGAGGAAGGGGCAGCCATAGTAAGATATCCTTGAGCATATTGATTTTAGTCTAAAGACTAATTTGAATACTCTGGTTGTTCAGCTGAGTTGCATTGTTGCTTAGCACGAGGGATTCCTGTTTAAGATTTCCTCTCCTTCTTGAGAGGCCTCTTGAATGATTGCATTTCATTTTCTCCACATCTTGGCTCAAGGCCAAAGCCATTATTCAGTCACTACGTTATTTCTACTGAAGTCTAACGTAGTGTTGCTGGGTGTTGTAGTGGAGGGGTTCCATAACACCATTCTTCATGTGTCCATAGCTATAAGAATAACGACGTCATTCCATCATTGGTGCTTACAATTGCTGCAGTCCCTCATCGAGCATTTTCTGAGGACATCTAAGTGTGGGAGATCTTTTTAACCACCTTATAAGGATTTCTTTGGAGCCTCCTCTTGGATTCAGGTCTTATATGCATTGATCTAAGGGATCCAGGTACTAGTTTCAATTCTTGTAGCAGGCATTCCTAGAAAATGTGTTTTCTATTCATGCCTTGCTAGCTATCCTAGATTTGGAACATTACAGTGGTATCAGAGCTGCTTTCTTGGCTTAGCTTGTGAGTATAATCCCAAGAATATCAGAAGATTGAAGAGGATGGGATTTATCTCATCATATTTCAGATCCATGAAGAACCTCCCCAAGGAGAATAATCAGAAAGAGGAGGAAGAACCCTGCACTTCCTATTCTCATAAAGGAGACAAAGAAATAAGCAGGAAGAATACTCCATCTTTTAGAGAAGAAAAAGGGGATAAGCTCACAAGGATTCTTCCTAAATCTGTATATATGATTCATGAAGAGTTCAGGGAGATCAGAAGGAATATGCATAGAGAATCTCCTAGAGGGTTTGATTCTAAAGAAAAATCTAGATTTAAGGAGTGTGAGCAAGCAGCTATACATCCTAATACTCAGCACAGTCACATGCTCAGGATTTCCAGACTTGAGATGGAAATAAGAGAAGAAGTTGTTGGGGGGAAAACCCTTAGTGATTTCTTGAGGGAGTATGACTGTCAAACACAGAAATTCCGAGATCATGTCAGTTTTTCAAAGTTTTGCAAGATGAAGGTGAAAGGAAGAGAGCAGCAAGATAGATTTAATCTATCTACCTTTGAAGGTTCGCCTACATGTTCATCCAAAGCTTGGGTGGAGGAATTAGAGACCTTCTTGTAGCAAGGCCAAATACCAGAGGATGAAGTCATCACAGTTGCAGCGCTGCATTTGAGAGGTAAGGCTTATACCTGGTGGATGTTTGAATTATTTTCTTTGAGAAATATAAACATTGCATATTATGCTAGTTTCACTAAGGCATTAGTGAAAATATTTGATAGAAGGATTCATGAGACACACATGGAGGGGATAAACATGAAAACTAAAACAAAACCCTTGCATAAGAACGCAGTATCATTGCAGAAAACCATGGGGAAGAATGAAAACTTGCACTATACTTTTTCGGAAGAGAGGTTTTCACCTCACAGCTTTGAGCAAAGGAGCATGTAGGTCTCTTTTTCAAGAAGGGATCCAGTCATTGGAGATTTTCCCATACATGTTGTAGATATTGAGGGCAACAGCGCTGTCATGTCTAGAGATTATCTAGTGCCTCATGCAGAGGAAGGAGGAGCTCTTGCTCCAAATAGAGGGATGCTTGCATCTTTGCAAAGAAGTCCTCAGTATCTCATGTGTGGATATCAAGGCACAACTCATGTTTTACATGTGCCATTGTTGAGGAGGTGTAGACCCATGGAGACACAAAGAGTAGATAGGGAGAAGACCCAACATCATGAGATGAGGAGTACACACCCCTATTCATTTCTGGAGGTTGATGTACCTGAGAAGGTGATTGGATTGCACAGTGGAAGCATGGAGAGATTTCTCCATTCATCTATTCGGTCATCTCTTGAAGATGATGTCTCATTGCATGGAGACATTTTGCCGGGGAGACCACTGGATCAGCAAAGGAGGATGGATGCTTCACCTGTTGAGGCACCACTCATGGATTTCAGGAGAGTGGAGACCTTGGTAGAGCTTGATACAACGCTGGGGGTCTGGGGTAGACTCAAGGAGGGAGAGAGCATTCTCTCAACATCATCGGTACCCACTTCCATTTCATATCCTGCACTGTGGTAGAAGCAGAAGGGGAAGGATAGCAGCCTTCCAACTTTCATCTTTGGCATGGGAGATGTAAAAGAGGAGGATGACCACATGACAGATGCTCTTCATGAGAGATCATCAGCGCTGTCACTATGGAGGATAGATCCATAATGGAGCTCCCAGTTGTTGGTGGAGTATTCCAAGGATCTTTTCACTTGCATGATCTTGGATGACCAGTTGCATGAGTAGGGATACTCAATTAGAGATGGGGCCATCTACTATCATGGTAGGATATTCTTTCCTAGAGCTTCCAAGCTCAAGGAGAGGTTGCTACAAGCATCTCAGAAGGATTTCCTTTTCAGTCCCACTTGTTCTATGAGAGCCTACCACACCCTCATGGAGGGGTATTCTTGGATGGGCTTTGAGGAGGAGATATATCAACATATGAGGATATGCATGGACCAAATAGAGATGGAGAAGAGACATGAATCTTTGGAGGAGTTATCACAGCCACCTCTTTTATCTTTGAGGATGAGAGGAGACTTACTTATGAGCCACTCCACTTGTATGAGCAGAGAGTATAGTAAGGTTATTCATTGTTGTTTACACGAGAATTTATATGATGTATGTATATGTCCCTTAACCATACATGTGCAGGATGATGCTCTAAGGAGGAGCATTCTTTTTTCTAGACCACATGGTTTAGATGAGGCCATAAGCATGATTGATGGCCATTCCATAGGAGGACTTGGGGAAGATAGATATTATTGTTGAGCCTCAAGATTGTGCTTTCTTTCATCTTACTTTACCTCATTTTCCTTTGTCCATTGTTATCCCAGACCCAATTGATCAATGAATTTAGTTAATATTACTTTCAGAATGATGAACATAGCTAACTTGCTAAGTTTTGTGATTTTTGTCATTGTAATGCATTTTGACCGGAACTAGCTGCAGAATGCAGACATTCTGTAGCTAACCGGCAATTTTGCAGCTGTCTTCAAGTTCAGGCATGTTCCAGGTGGCCTCTCAAGAAAAACCGCATATGGGTATATTCCACGTCATGTCTACATTCTTCGTTTCTCACCATGAAAGAAAAACCGAATTCTGGATACGGTTTTGGTACGTGGGAACTCATTTAAGGAAGCAGATTTCTAATAGGACTGTCTTAGTCCAGATGTCCTTTTCCTTTTTACGCTGCCACTTTAAGAGTCCTAGTATGATTTCGATAAGGAAAGACAATGATCCTTGAATTGTTGCAAGTCTTGTTATGTAAATTTGTTATAAAAACACTTGGGAAACTGATAGCTAGGCTATATTTTGTTCCAGATTTTGCTTAGATTTTGTGCTACATTTCTGAAGACACAGATTGCTCCATTCAAGTTATTTCTCCTTTAATGAAGAAGACAGTGTTGTTTTGAAAAGCGTTGAGTTGATTTGGTGTTAGATTCCGTCTGGTGGTAGAGGGCCCCTGCCTCCTGCACGGTTTTACTTGCGTAATTTAGATAAGTATCTTAGTTGCCTTTACATTTTTGAAGTTTGAGTTCATAGTTAATTTCATTAGCCACTATAGTTATACTCGTTCTAAAAACTCTTCCAAAAGAAGAAACTCTTCCAAAAGATCATGATAATGAATGGGAAATGGCTATAGTGTTGTAGGATTTAATTGTAATTTCTTTTGTTCACTATCACAGTTGAACTTATACTAAGAAAACTCTTCCAAAAAATCCTTATGATGTCTAAGGCATGACTGTGATACTGAATGTTTCAGTTTTTTGTTTACACTAAGTAACATAGATGATCTTGCTCTTAAAACGCTCTTCCAAAATATCATAATGATGGGTAGGAGATAGCTGTGATATCTTAGTTTTTAAATTTCTTTCAGTCTTTATGTTTGCATTTGCACTGAATTGTACAGCCAGGATTGTTCTAAGAAGCTCTTCCAAACACCATTCATGATGGACAAAACAGGCTGTATAACCCCATAGATTAATGCATGATAACTTAGTTAGGATACTCGGAGTCAAATTGCATTTAACTCATGCTCTGTTATTTGTTTTAAGTTTGATAATGGCTTGTTAGTTCAGCACTGTTTTAGACTAGTGACATCTTAAGTTCAGTTTTAGCTTAACTCATTGCATTTTCACTCCACATTTAGTTGTCATCCATTGCATATTATATTACATTAGTTGTTGAACTTAAACAACACGTCCTTCATTATTTACAAAACCTTCTTTTTTTCCAAATCTATAATTGACTCATAACTATCTGGACAAAAGACAGTATCATCCCAAGGTCTGAAATACTTTTGCAACTTCCTTTATCATCTCACAAACAAACCTTTCCTCAAAAGACTATTCTAAAAATCTATAACCTTTGAGTGAAGTGTAGTGGTGTCAAACTAAGTTGTAGAATAGAGTTAGGAGCTAGTCTTAGAGTAGAATATCTTATGATGTTAACAATATTTTTCTCCAAATATGTTTCCACAAATCTTTAATCATGGATAAAATGTTGTCTCACTATAAGCTGATTGTTTAATTGTTTAGTTAGGAGAATTTGTATACTTAGCTGACCATTTCCCAAGCTCTCCCAAAATACTTTTGATAAAAGAATTGGACAAGTTAAGTTTATGTTTTGATTCATTTTCTTGAAGTCATTATCAAGCTTGGTATTCTGCTTAGTCATAGTTTAGGTTTGATTCTGTTTCATTATTTTCACTTGTCATTTGTCATCAACCAATTAGGCTTTACTCTGTTTTTAATCAGTAGTTTCCTTCCACCAGCATTTAGTTCTTTTTCCTGTGAACATAAAATCATCAAAGGACCAAAAACATCAGAAAACACTAAATACAACACATTAAGAAACAAACGCCTAGGCACATACAATGCACTTCACTTCAGCAGTTTACCAACCCTGGTTGACAATTAAATGAACTCAATTTAGGAGACTAGGTTGAGCGCAAACATTTTGGCGCCGTTGTCGGGGAAGTGAAAACTAGGTAACCTTTGTTTCTTAACTCCCAAAAACAATTATATGATTAGAGAGAGAGATTCAATGGGTAGATTTATAAGCAGCAGAAGCAGAAGTTTGATTCCTAGAACACCACTTGTTTCACCTAGACCCAGAGCTAGTACACCTTCAACTCAGACCCACATTCCATCCATTACAGATCCTGGACTTCTAGAGGACCTAAGATCAGATATTCTATTAGAAATACCTTCCACTTCATCCACTGAATCTGTATTAGAATAAAATTCAAGGACTCCTGTTAGGGACACAAACTTTCCTACTACTACAGAGGAACTAACCATGGCATAAGAAGGAGGAGGAGGAGTCTTTAATGGAGAACACACATTATTTTGAGGTAGAGGTAGAGGTAGAGGAGAAGGAGGTAGAGGTGCAGATGGAGGAAGAGGTAGAAGAGAAATAGGAAGCTCTTTTGGGTTCCCTATAATTGATGAAGAAACTAATACAACCATGAAAAACATTTCACCCTCTGTCCTTCCAAACTTCTATGGACTTAAAACTGAAGATCCTGAAACCTTCTTATTTGAATTTGAAGTTCTGTGTAGAACTTATGACTACTTACAAGATGCTCAAAAATTGAAATTATTCCCTTCAACTTTGAAAGGAGCAGCATTGAAGTGGTTTATGAGTCTAATCAACAGTTCTATTAGAACATGGGAAGACATGAAACAAGCATTTCTAGAGAGGTATTTGGATTATTGTATGTCGGTTAATCATAAGGAAGAAGTGTTTAATATGTTACAAAAAGAAGATGAAAACTTGGAAGATTTGTTGGAGAGATTTCATTACAACATCAAAAGAGCAAAAATGGAAAACTTAGACCAAGACACCTTAAAAGCTCTTTTGTTGAAAACAATTAGGGATGAATGGTTGGATATCCTTAACATGATGGGAAAAGGGGATATATCACAGCTCACATTACCTGAAATATCTGAGTTATGTATCAACTTTTCAAGAGGGAAATCTAAAACTGTCAAAGGTCCAAGAGATCCCGCTCTTGCAAGGGCAAGTAAGTCTGCTTCTGGGACAGTAAGTAGATCAGAAATAGGACACATGCTTGATGATTTTAAATCTGACATCTTAGGGAGTCTTAGTGAACAAATAGACACCCTTAAGATACAAAACAAGCAGAAGGTTGAATCTGATGCCTTGGCAATCTTTTGTCCCAAATGTAGAAAGAAACATGCCTTGAGAGAGTGTCCTTTGGATGTAAAAGTTGTAGAAACCTGTGTCATTTGTTCTGAAAAACATGAAACCAGGAATTTTCCTTCTCTTCCTGGTCTCAAGGCTGTTTTTTAGGAGGAAACTCCTACAGATTCCACAGAGTCTCTCAATTTTGTATCTAGAAGGCCTTGGCAGGGACCTCAAATACAAGGATTCCATGATCAAATGTATAATCAACCTCCACCTTGGAATTCTTGGCAGCAACCTTGGCCCCAATTTCAAAATCAATCTCAATCTTGGGCACAAGGAACACAAAGTCCCTATGGAAGATACTCTCCATACTATCAGTATCCACCATCCTATCCACCATACCCACATTTTTATCGTCAAAATCCTCAACAAAATTTTCCTCAAAATCTTCAACAAAATTTCAACAAAATCCTCAACAACATCATCAGAACCAACCACATCAAAATCAACCACTTTCATTACCATTCCCTCAAAAATCAAATCAATTGCATGCTCAACCCATACCAAACTCCAATAATAAAAATCCTCAGAACACATACATGATAGAAGGCCAACAGTTTCCAACTTATTTAATTACTCCTCTAGACCTTAGTGATGTTCAACTTAGGTCTGGAAGAATACTTGAAAAGAGGAAACCTTCTGTGATTATACAAGAACAAGATAACTCTAAGGAAGACTCTCTACGGGTGAATAAAAGTCTTGAGGAAGACACATCCTTTCAAGACCCAAACACTGAAAAATTAAAGCAAAAAGATCCAATAATTTCAACTCATGTATTAGAGCAACCATCCACATCTACTTCTATACCTCCCTTTCCAAAGAGATTACAAATTGATAGAGGTATAGAAAAACAAATCATGGTGCCTAATTATGATTTCCTAGATGAGCTGAGAAATGTTTGCATTAAAATTCCATTATTACAAGCCATCAAGGAAATTCCAATTTTAGCCAAAACAATAAAGGAGTTGAGCATGAAGAAAACAAAAAAAAGAATAAGAGAAACAAAGAAAATTCAACTGGCAGGACAAATAGCAGACATTATGATGGGCAAGATTTCTATTCCAAAGTATCTTGACCCAGGAAATCCAGTTGTCAAAATTCACATCAATGGAATTGAAATCCAAAACACACTCATCGATTTAGGAGCAGAAATCAATATCATGAGTAGACAAATCATGGATAAACTGAAACTTCCTAATCTTCTCTTTACACCCACACTATTACAATTAGCAGATAGATCTGTGATCAAACCAGATGGGGTAATAGAAGACATTCTAGTGTCCCTAGACTCTTGGGAGTACCCTGTGGATTTCATGATCCTAACTCCTAAGAATAATCTAGGAGGCCATCATGTTATATTAGGAAGACCTTGGTTGGCTACAGCTGATGCTTTTATTAGTTGTAGATCCGGTGATATGTATATCTCTGATGGTAGTTCAACTAAGAAATTCACTTTATATCCTCCAGCTAGGACAATTACAGATTTAGATGAAACTCAATGGATAGAGGATGAAGAAGATTTACAACCTCTCTTCACAATTTCAGAAATTAGTGAAGATAATCAAATTCTGAATACTCTAGAAAAATTTGAATCCTCTCTAGAACACAAACATGAATCATTTCAAGAGGGATCCAATATTGATTTTTTGTCATCAAGGCAGATGTCTCTTCATTCTATGGATAAATTTGGCAGCTCTACAAGTGAGATTTTTCCAGGCAAAACTTTGAACATAAACAAGAACCTAGAAAAATCTCAACAAGAAGAGTTAGTCAAAGTATTACAGAGACATTCTTCTGCATATACATGGGAGTACACTGACATGAAAGGGATAAGCCCCAAGACTTGCACTCATCACATCTATATAGAGGAAAATTGCAAACCAATCAGACAACCTCAAAGATGGATGAATCCAAATCTTAGGGAGATTGTTAAAGAAGAATTGCAAAAATTGTTAAATGTCAATTTTATCTATCCCATTTCAGATAGTCAATGGGTTTCTCCTTTGGTAATTGTGCCAAAGAAAAATGGTAAATGGAGGGTATGTGTTGACTACCGAGAACTAAACAAAGCTACTCTTAAAGACCATTTTCCCTTACCTATCATAGATCAAGTGTTAGATACATTAGCTGGAAAAAAGTACTTCTCATTCTTAGATGGGTTTAGTGGTTACAATCAAATCCAAGTAGCACTTGAAGATCAAGATAAAACCACATTTACCTGTCCTTGGGGTACCTATGCTTACCGAGTATTGCCATTTGGGTTATGCAATGCACCCGCAACATTCCAAAGGGCAGCATTAGGAATTTTTTCAGATCTAATACATGATTGTGTAGAGGTATACATGGATGATTTCACAGTTTATGGAAACACTTTTGAAGAAGCTTTAGAAAACTTGGAAAAAGTCTTAAAGAGATGTCAAGAAGCAAACCTTCCACTTAGTCATGAAAAATGTTTTATGATGTTTACTGAAGGTATTGTTTTAGGGCATCACATTTCAGGGGATGGGATTAGAGTTGATGAGTCTAAAGTTGAAGTCATCTCTAACTTATCTATTCCAAGTTGTCAAAGAGATGTTAGGAGTTTTCTAGGATTTACAGGATATTATCGGAGATTTATAGAAAACTTCACCAAAATAGCATCTCCACTCTTCAAATTACTTACCAAAGATTGTGAATTCAAATGGACTTCTGATTGCCAGTTAGCTTTTGAAACCCTGAAAACCAAAATTTCTGAAGCACCTATATTAAGGGGACCTAACTGGAAGTTACATTTTCATATCTCCACAGATGCCTCCGATACAACTCTAGGAGCAGTATTGGGGCAGAAAGACTTGATTCCCTATGCCATCTATTATACCAGTAAAAATTTGACTCCTGCAGAGTTAAACTATACTGTAACTGAAAAAGAGTTTTTAGATGTTGTTCATGCCATAAACAAATTTAGACACTATATAACAGGCTATGAAACTTTTGTTCACACTGATCATTCTGCAATTAGATATTTAATGAACAAATCAATCACTAATGGCAGAGTTATAAGATGGTTATTGCTCTTACAAGAATTCAACATTACCATTCTAGATAGGCCTGGAAAACAAAACATAGTAGCTAATTTCCTATCTAGACTCCAAAACATCAAAGATGACACTCCGGTTGAAGATCAATTTCCTGATGAATATCTTTTTGCAATTTCTACTCACACTCCATGGTTTGCTGATATTGCTAATTATTTAGTTTCAGGAAAATTTCCTTCAATAATGAATGCAAGGGATAAAAGAAAAATCATTTATGACAGTGCAAAATATTCATGGGTTGCTAATGAGTTTTACAAGACAGGTCCAGATTTGATCATTAGAAGATGTGTTCATGAAGATGAGATGCCTGAGATTCTCAAAGCATGTCATGATGAACCTTGTGGCGGACACTTTGCTGATAAGAGGACAGCCTATAAGATCCTTAATTTAGGATATTATTGGCCATCCTTGTTTAAATATGCTAAAGAGTATGTCAGAAGGTGTGACAGTTGCCAAAGGGTAGGGAAACCTTCTCCTTCAGGTGAGATGCCATTACAACCTCAGGTACATATTGAACCTTTTGAAAAATGGGCTTTGGATTTTGTAGGACCTATTAGTCCTCCATCAAGACAGAAGAGGTATATATTAGTTTGCATTGATTATGTTACTAAATGGGTAGAAGCCAAGCCATTACTTGTTGCTAATGAAGCATCTGTAGTTACTTTTCTTTTTGAGGATATTTTTACTTGTTTTGGTGTCCCAAGGGAAATTGTTACAGATCAAGGAGCTCAATTTACATCAAGGCTAGTGGAGCAAATGATGGATAATTACAAAATCAGACATAGAACATCTACTCCTTATCATCCACAAGCAAATGGTCAAGTGGAATCCACTAATAAAGTTATTGAAGGAATCCTAACAAAGACTGTTCATCTACATAGAAGAGATTGGGTAGATAGGCTTCCTGAAGCCTTGTGGGCCTATAGAACTACATGGAGAAACACAACAAGCCATACTCCTTATGAGCTTGTTTATGGAAAGCAAGTTTTGTTTCCCATAGAGTTCCAGATTCAAACTTTCAAAATGGCAGTTCAGCTAGGACTTGATTTAACGGAGGCACAAAAGCATAGACTTGAGCAAATTAATGAATTGGATGAGATCAGACAAGATGCAGTTCAGAAAACAAGTCTAGTCCAACAGCAAAGGGCTAGATGGCATGACAAGTACATCAAAGAGAAGAAATTCAAAGAAGGTGACTGGGCTCTCTTGTTTGATTCAAAATTCAAGGATTTTCAAGGTAAATTTCATACACATTGGCTTGGGCCATATGAAATTGTTGAAATTTTTGACAATGGAGCAGTAAAAATCAGAACTATAGATGAAGAAGAGGTCACTTTTCTTGTGAATGGTCATAGATTGAAGCTATATCACAAACCACTCTCAAGGGAAGAATTTGTCAAGAAGTTCCAAGAAAGCAGTAATGTAAAGTTAATGAAGAAGAATTTTTCTTCTTCATCAACTTGATTAAATTTTCTAAAGTATTTCTCTTTGGAAAATAAAAAATAATAATAAAAAATAAAAAATAATAATAATAATAAAATAAAAAATAAAAAATAATAATAATAATAATAATAAAATAAAAGTATAAACATGAAAACCAATCATTTATTGGCATGTTTATACAAAAAATATAGGGTGAAAATCAGAGTCTCTCTGACACTCTAACTTTTCCATTTTGTTTTTGCAAGCAGCTGTTACAAAATCATGAGTTCAGATCCATTGTACTTATGATCTATCTCATTTCATTTCATTCCATTCACTTATCCATCCATACTCCATTTCATTCATTCATTCATACTTTACTTCATTCCATATTTCATTCATCTCATTCCATACTCCATCCACCTCATTTCCATGTCAAAATTTAAAGTCTGATGTCTTACTGCAAATGAATAACACATGTTATGGATTGCAGGGCAGTTCTTATGTTCTTCCACTCCATTTCATAAACTGAATCCATTCCATTTCATCATCCATCTTCATTCATGCCATATAACATTTCACTTATATTCCAAAACACTCCATTCCATGATTAAAATGCTCTACAGGTACATTCTGCAACTTAACAGACATTCTGCAGCTGATCAGACTTTCCGCAGCCAAACAGTCATTCCACAGCTACAAATCCTGAAGGCACTAATCAGCAGACATTAGAATTGCAACAAAATGATCCATTGTATCCATGAATAAGAAGAATCAAGAAGGTTTATGAAGACTCTTCCAAAGGAGAACAAAGAAGACAAAGACCACAAAAAGCAAATGAAAAGTAGAGGTAACAAGTTTTAATTATAATGGCATTTCATAAAGTTTAGCATAGTTTTAGTTATGAATCATTCAAAAAATTTGTTTTGATTATTTTTATTGATCATGTCCAAAATACCCTCCACAAACTTTGGATTAAAATCTCTCATTTCAAATTCTATACCCGACATCATTTAAGCGGTTAAAAAGGCTGAAGTATTTGATTTCCTCACGTCACCCAACCAAATCATTCAATGATGATTTTCTTTTCCGTTGTAAAAAAAAAAAAATCTCCGCAGTCTTTTCAATCATTAATTCGTTTTCTCCACCTCACTTCATTAACTCATTCCATAACTACCCCCATCACTCCATTCCGTAGCCATCCCTTCATTCCGAGATATCCCTATCACCGTGAGCAGAGGTATATCAGTTTGAATATCAAACCACTATCACTGTGAGCAGAGATTAAAGAACTATCACCGTGAGCAGAGATTGAGCATTATCACTGTAAACGCAGAGGTATAGTAGTGGGGAATTTGAAGCCATTTGTCACCGAGAGACAGAGGTATAGCAGTGTGGAATTTGAAGCCATAATCACCGAGAGACAGAGGCATATCAGTTCAAAGTTTGAAGCCATTGTCACTGTCAACCAGAAGCATATCAGTCCGAAGTTTGAAACCATTGTCACCAAGAACCAGAGGTATATCAATTCGAAGGTGGAAGTTATTGTTTCCGTGGGCAGAAAGAGTATTAATCTGAACATTGAAGAAGCAATTATGGGTTTCATTGTAAGAACTGAACCAGTGGGTACAAAATACCTGGAAGGCTACCCTCAATGTAAAGAAATGTTGCAATGGTGTAGGATGGTCATATTAGGAGGTTTAATGCATTTGTTAAAGAAGTCACTAAAGATTTAAAAAGGGCCATTTCTAAGTGATTAGGCTGGTGGAGATGTTAAACTTGCTCATCATGCCAGGATTGCAGAAGTCATGATTGCTGAGAAATGGAGAGATGGTCTAAAAACAAGAATCCATAATGAATCAAGCAACTAAAATTGCAATGGATATCACCGTGTTTAAGAAGGAATTCCAAGTTCTGCATTGAAAAATAAATGGAGAACATATTATTAGTTCTTTGTATGTGTGTCTTTGTCATGAGGTTTAGATATGGCACATTTATGTTTTTTTTTATTGACTGACATGTATTTTTCTTCTGTAGAAAGCAATTAATTTGTTTTGCTTCTAAAGCTGAAAAAGATTGGCTTTTGCATCACCATATAAGGTCCAATTTTAGAGACAAATTTATACTACACGGGCTGGTTAAGATTTAACTGAAATAACATTTAGCCAAAACAAATGATACTTGGGACAATTTCTTGATAAGAAATCATTTTGAAGAGCCAAAAGAGCCCTCACCTGAACAACAGCCTACAAGGAGAAGCAGAAAATGGAGAGCTTCAAAATTTGAAATTGACAAAACAGTCCAGGAAAGTAGTGAGGAAATCATCTTAGAGAAGTTGACTCAAATCAAGAGACAACTTAAGAAAGAGAAGGTAATCAGGAAATCTTCCACAGAAAAAGGAGAGGGATCTTCCCAGCTAAGAAGAAGCCATAGACTAAAGGGGGAAATAAGGAAAACTCAGATCAAACAAACGGGGGTGATAAATATAGAATATGAGGAAACATCTATTGAAGAAGATGTTGAAGAGGATTTTAATGAAGGAACCCCTGAAATTGACCCTGCTCAGCAAGAAGTTTATGACTATGTTGAAACTTTGGAAAGGAAAGCTTCAGAGAATAGAGAGAGAACCCCTATTCCTCCACTGTCCGAAATAGATGTGTTAAGAAGGGATAGGTATGAGCTGGAAATACTTAATAGACACATCAAAAATGAGACTGACATTCTGAAGGAACAAGTCAAACTCAAAACCAATATGAACTCAACCTTATCTCTACATATAGACAAAGTGGAAAAGGCTAATGAAAAGTTGGAAAAGAGGAACAAGAAGCTAACCAGGGCACTTATCAACTTAAGGTTCAAACTTGTCATCAGAAAACCCGGAAGATCTTTAGCTTCCAGGCAAAGAAGAAGGAGAGGATTAGATGTTCTTGCAGAAGTCTCTGAGTTTATGGAATAAGTTGCATGAGGACATGCAAGAATTCAGCAGTGGGGGTATGTTGAGCCTCAAGATTGTGCTTTCTTTCATCTTACTTTACCTCATTTTCCTTTGTCCATTGTTATCCCGCACTTGTCTGATCAAATAACTGAGTGAAATTACTTTTAGAATGATAAATATAGCTAACTTCTGTTAAGTTTTTGATTTTTATTGCTGGGACAGTAATGTGACCTGAATTATTTTATGCGTACATTCCGTAGCTATAAACTCAATTTTGGCAAATGCGTCAAAGAGAATAGCGTCTTTGTGGCCTCACAAAACCATATTGGCATATTCCACGCTGCGTCTTGAGACACTTCTTCTCATGCTCACCATGAAGGAAGAACTGAATTTTGGACGTGGTTTTGGTACGTGGGAACTCATTTAAGGAGGCAGACTTCTAATAGGACCGTCTTAGTCCAGATGTCCTTTTTCCTTTTTACGATGCCACTTTAAGATTCTAAAGAAGTATTTTATATAGTGAGACAGTTTGACTTAATGAAGTTAAAGTCTTATAAATTTGTTATAAAAACACTTGGGAAACCGAGCTAGGCTAGATTTAATCGTATTTTTCAGATTTTAAAGTAGCCGAAGACGTTAGACATTGTTCTGTCAAAGTGCTTCTCCTTTAATGAAGAAGACAATGTTGTTTTGAAAAGCGTTGATTTGATTTGGTGTTAGATTCTGTCTGGTGGTGGAGGGCCCCTGGCTTCTGCACGGTTTTACTTGCGTAATTTAGATAAGTATCTTAGCTGCCTTTACGTTTTTGAAGTTTGAGTGCATAGTTAATTCCATAGCCAATATAGTTATAATCATTCTAAATACTCTTCCAAAAGAAGAAACTCTTCCAAAATATTATGATAATGTATGGGAAATGTCTATAGTGTTGTAGGATTTAATTGTAGTTTCTTTTGTTCACTATCACAGTTAAAATTGTTCTAAATACTCTTCCAAAAGAAAAAACTCTTCCAAAAAATCCTTATGATGTCCAAAGCATGACTGTGATGATGAATGTTTTAGTTGTTTGTTTTTACTAAGTAACATAGTTGTTCTTGCTCTTAAAACGCTCTTCCAAAATATCATAATGATGGGTATGAAATAGCTGTGTTATCTTAGTTTTTAAATTGCTTTCAGTCTTTAAGTTTGCATTTGCACTAAATTGTACAGTCAGGATTGTTCTAAGAAACTCTTCCAAAATATCAATCATGATGGACAAACATGTTGTATAATCCCATAGAATAATGCATGATAGCTTAGTTAGAATGCTCCGGAGTCTAATTTCATTTAACTCATGCTTTGTTATTTCGTTTTGAGTTTGATAATGACTTGCTAGTTCAGCACTGTTTTAGACTAGTGACATCTCAAGTTCAGTTTTAGCTTAACTCATTGCATTTTCACTCCACATTTATTTGTTGTCCACTGCATATTAGATTACTTCAGTTGTTAGACTTAACCAAACAGCCTTCATTATTTACAAAACCTCTTCTTGTTCCAAATCTATAATTGATTCATAACCATATGAACATAAGACAATATCATTCCAAGGCCTGAGGTACTTTTGCAATTTCCTTTATCATCTCACAAACAAACCTTTCCTCAAAAGACTATTCAAGGAAATCTATAACCTTTGAGTGAAGTGTAGAGGTGTCAAACTAAATTGCAGAATAAAGTTAGGAGCTAGTCTTAGAGTAGAAGATCTTATGATGTCAACAATATTTTTCTCCAAACATGTTTCCACAAATCTTTAAACATGGATAAAATTTTGTCTCATTATAAGCTGATTGTTTAGTTGTTTAGTTAGGAGAATTTGTATACTTAGCTGACCATCTCTCAATCTCTTTCAAAATACCTTTGACAAAAGAATTGGACAAGTTAGGTTTATGTTTTGATTCATTTTCTAGAAGTCATTATCAAGCTTGGTATTCTGCTTAGTCATAGTTTAAGTTTGATTTTGTTTCAGTATTTGCCTTTGCATTTGTCACTTGTCATCAACCAATTAGGCTTCACTCTGTTTTCAATCATTAGCTTCTTTCCACTAGCTTTCTAATCATTTTCCTTGTGAACATAAAACCACAAAAAGACCAAAAACATCATAAATCATCACAAAAGACCAAAAACATTATAAAACACTAAACACAACGCATTAAGAGACAAACACCTAGGCACATACGGTGCACTTCACTTCAGCAGTTTACCAACCCTGGTTGACAATTAAATGAACTCAATTTAGGAGACTAGGTTGAGACCAAACAATTATGGAGGAAATTCTCTTTTTACACCTTACATTATTCACTTCCTCCATACTTATGAGGATATTGGAGCAACAAGAAAGTGGTTGAGAGGCCACCCATTTTATCAGTCTCTATTGCAGTCGAGGGTCAAGCTACATTGGTTACATTTGAGGGACCATTTTCCTTCTCATTTGTTGCATATGGTAGAAAGTATGATTCTCATTTTTTCTCCCTGTGGCTCTATTGTTTCTATTCTTATGAGGATCATGCTCAGGAGAGAGGCACATTGTGTGGATGTGTCCTTTGAGGGAGAAATTCCTCACACTATTTTCACTACATGTTCTAAGGGGAGCATGGGATATGGTATGGTCACCTTGATAGCACATTTGTTTCCTTATGAGGTGGGCCATATGATGGAGATGATGCCATGTGATGATGACTTCCAACTCATCATATATGGGGATATTTGGGCTAGCATGATTTGCAGCATTGGAGGAGAGATCTTTGGAGATCTAGTCTTCATCTTGCCACATGAGGGCAAGTATTTTGCAGCCCAGGATTAGAAATTTATCTACACTTATCATAAGTGGAGAGATGGACAGTGTGGGGTAGGCTACATTGCTTACCATGTATATATTTTCATCGCACCTACTTTGTCGGAGCTAAAGGTGGATGACAGCTTTCAGGAATTGCCTAGTTGGAAGGTGACTCATTTTGCATGGCTCATAGCTTGGAGATGGAGGATCCATATGGGGGAGATAGTTCCCATTATACTTCAGATCCCCTTCTTCAAAGGGACTTCTAGACATCACTTTACTATCCTCTCGAGTATTTCACCTTTAAATGATGATGGCTTGATAGTTGACTTGCATGCTGAGGAGGAGCAATGTGGAGATTTGATTGATGAGATAACATCACTTTCCTTGGAGGAGATCATCATACATGGATGCTACAGGGAGAGGAGGAGGAAATAATTCAGTCTATCCTTGCACTTGCTTGAGGACAGGCAATCTTTAAGAGGGGAGGACTATAACGTTCCAAAATTTTCATGAAAATAATTGGAACATTAATTTTTGTTTATTTCATCTAGGAGGTGAATAAAAGGGGTAAAAGGACCATGAATAGGAATAAGATCCTTCATAATGTGAAAAGGATCCATGGAGCAGCTTGATTTTGCACCTTCCAGTGTGAAAGGGGGCAAATGCATGAGGACAAGGTCAAGTTTGACCAAGTCAACAACGCTGCCTAAGAGGTGTAACTTGCATGAGAAGACAACGCAGTTTGAGAGGGAGGAATATTCCTTGTGGAAGAAACCCTAATGTGTGGGGTCCATGGCAAAGAGGCATTCACTTGTATAAATGGAGGAAGGGGCAGCCATAGTAAGATATCTTTGAGCATATTGATTTTAGTCTAAAGACTAATTTGCATACTCTGGTTGTTCAGCTGAGTTGCAGTGCTGCTTAGCACGAGGGATTCTTGTTTAGGATTTCCTCTCCTTCTTGAGAGGCCTCTTGAAGGATTGCATTTCATTTTATCCACATCTTGGCTCAAGGCCAAAGCCATTATTCAGTCACTACGTTATTTCTGCTGAAGTATAACATAGTGTTGCTGGGTGTTGTAGTGGAGGGGTTCCACAACACCATTCCTTGTCTCATATTTCAGAGGAGGGAGTCTCTATTCCTCGGTAAGGTTAGTAAGGAAGGTTTCTGATCTGATTTTCATATCTTGGCACCAAGGCCAACATCTCCCATCATAGACAGTGAAGTCCAACCTTCATATTGTGTTATTTCAGTGCACACTTGCAGTGAGGGGTTGCACCAGCTTCTTGGAGGGTAAGATCTTTAGTGTCGGGATCAACCTTGCATTGAGAGATCCATTGGAGGAGGTTTATTTCAGATTTAGCATCATATTCATCCATCTCCATGTATTTCTAGTATTGAGTTGCAGCTGCTACCCAGCAACTCCGGCATTTCTGTAGATTTTCCATTTTCATGTATATTGTAGCCAATCCTTCCAAGGATTGTGTACTATTGTTGTATTAGTGTTTTCAGGGGTTGAGAGATTGCTCCCCCTCATTTATTTGAGCTGATATTGTCATATCATCATATTCTCATTTTGTATTATGTAGTGTCTTCTATAAACTGCGTTATTTTAGCCAGGGCTTTTCATATGTAGCAGTGCTCTTGTATTTTCTTGTATATGCTCTATTGAGGCTTCCATTCCCCAGCTAGAGTGAGAGATTCATCCACACATTGTATAATTTGCTGCTATATAATATTTTTTTTGGCTATATTTCTCTTCATCTGTCCACAGCTATAAGAATAACGTTGTCATTCCATCATTGGTGCTTACAATTGTTGCAGTCCCTCATCGGGCATTTTCTGAGGACATCTAAGTGTGGGAGATCGGTTTAACCACCTTGAAGGATTTATTTGGAGCATCCTCTTAGATTCAGGTATTAGATGCATTGATCTATGGGATCCAGGTCCTGGTTTCAATTCCTGTAGCAACCATTCCTGGAAAATGCGTTTTCCAGTCATGCCTTGCTAGCTGTCCCGGATTTGGAACATTACAGCCAATTTCCCGCCTCTGCTCAGCCTGCCTGCCTTGCGCAATTCTAAGAGAATTAAATCCCTGTTATTTAGGAAATTCAACCTTCCAAAACTACGCAATACATCATGGGAAATCCTATGGTTTTCTAATTGTGCGCTGACAATTTACTAATAATACAACTGATAGATAACATCCCTTTAACCTTTGTCTCAACTTGGTCTTCATCAGAATTGACAAGCATGCAACTATTAATAGTAAATCATCAGTCACTTGACATATCACTGCATGTGAATTAAATCTGATTTAACTCACTTGACCTCTCACTAGTACAACAATCAGTTACAACTAGTTAGACTGACTTTAACTCACTTAATTGAGTTAACTAATTTCTCGTGCATTAAACTAATAAACTAACTGCAAATTGGACTCCAAAACAATTAGAATCACTCTACATGCCTCACCAACCACCCTCAACTCAAATTTCATGAGCTAACTGAGTCTATCACACTCAATTAACTAATACAAGTGATTATGAGATAAGATTACAATTTATTGTCCAATTTATTTAAGGGATAAATAAATTTGACACATATTTCTTTCAATTTAATTAAGGAATAATTAAATCAAAATCCTCCATGGTAGCCATTTCTGGATGTTGTTTCTGGATTCCAATTTCACTATTTCTTGTTGCAAATTTCAACGCTCCCTTTCAACAAGAAAGGAATCAATCTATCTCGATCCAGTACCTTTGGAATGTTCTGAATGCAACACTTCTGAAACTGAATAGCCTCTAAACAACTGAATCGGTATAATGCATTTGTCATTAGAGTCTTCTGACTATTTGATCCTACTACACATGTCTACAGGACTCTCTGCGATGTTTACATCTGCATCCATGCACTATGCACTGCTGCCAACTCTGATCTGCACTCCAGTATCCGACACCTATCACTCAGATTTTTGTCTTCTTGAAATCTGACTGCATAAATCTAACTGATCCTTCCTACTACTATTGTACTATGGGCTCCCTAAATCCAGGTTCGATCCATGAGACACACCATCTCAATGGACCCTGCCCAAATTTCTTCTTGGGATTAATTTTGCACATCGCCCCACCTCTCACCTAGAGTTACAGCTACATGTACTCCCTCTGCCCATCTAGCTCGAAATTCCCCCCTCCTGGAGGTATCTTCTTGAGTGGACTCTTCCACTCAATCTCCTCTCTACTTCTCCAATTGTGGCTGCTCCACAACCTTATGAGACTGCTTCTGAGACTGTATGTTGAGAGATAATTTCTCCCTCTCAACCACCTAGTCATTAACCATTGTTTTGCTCCTCAAAGCTTTGCATGCATCCTCAACCTCATGAGAATATAGGTTCTTGACTCTAGAACCGATCTTCACCTGTCCTGTGGCTATATGTTTAAGGAAAACTTTTCCTTTTCTAAACATCACTTCATAACCACGGTCTTCCAATATCGCTACAGAGACAAGATTCTTCTTTGGGCCTAGAACATACAAAACATATTCTAGTCTAAGATGGGAGCCATTCTCCCTATGAAAGGTAACTGTACCTATTTTGGTGGCGCTATACCTCTCGTCATATCCAAACTCTATGTTCTTCTAGAGGTACTTCTCCTCCAATTCACTGCAGACATCTCTATTCCCTGTCATATGGAACGAGGCACCGTTGTCTAGATACCACATGCAACTCATTATAGTGATGTTCATGCATGCAATGAGAGTAAAATCAAGCTCGGACTGTGAAGCAAATGCTTCACCTACTGCAACTGCAGGTTGCTTCTTTCTTTCCTTATTTTGTGGAAAATTTGTAGTACAATGCCCATGCTTGTGACAGTGAAAACATTTGATCTTGGACAAGTCTTTCTTGCCTGCTTCGCTTTGGGATTTCTTTCCCTTTGCCTTCTTTGCCTTACCAGCCAAGGCACAATCTTCCTCTTCATTATTCTTGGATGAGGATCCATCCTGGGTATTCTGCCTAAATTCTTCTTGTACCAAATCCCACCAAAGTCGCTCCCAATCTGGTAAATTCTCCCTCCCATTCACTGAGTCCTAGTAAGTATGCCAGCTCTTGGGAAGGCCTAGAATCACTAGGCTCACTAAGTCAGCATCTCCTACAGTCACACAAACACTTCCAGGTTCATCTTGAAATTGAGTGAACTTCGCCAAGAATGTTGGTACCGTCTCACCCTCCTCCTTCTTGATTTTCCTGAGCTTTTCCTTCAGCACCAACTTCCTTTGGTCGTTTTTGTTCTGAAATAGATCTTTCAAGGCCTTCCAAATATCATATGGAGTCACCTTACCATGGAGACTCGAGACAATGTGATCTTGAACTCCCTCTAATAATATCATCCTCACCCTTGCTACCATCTTTTCAAGAAGAGCGGCATCTGCTGCTACGGGCTTAGGAATATCATTATCAATGAATTCTTTCAACTCTTTATCCTCCAGAACTACCTCCATTATGTCTTTCCATGTAATATAAATAGAACGGCCCTCAATTTCATATTTCAGTCTTAATCCATTGAAAGCCATCTTGATCCATTGTCACTCCAAAGAAGGCACCTACAAGTTTGAATATTGTTCAACACAATCTCAGTTTCTTCACCACTATTGTGATTCCTGGCACTCTGATACAATGTAGAAATTATACAAAAAATATGTATAGCAATGGATTCAATATGACCATGCAATATACTAGAGCAAGATTTTTAATCCTTCTAAAATTAATTTGTGGAAATTAAACACAATCGCACAATCACACCAAGTAAGAGAAAGCAAATTAATCTACAACACAAGATATTTTTCTAGGGAAAGCAACTGCTCAAAACCCCTCTATCTCTATTGTATAATGAACCAAGAAATCATGAAACAATACAATGCACTCTTCTCATGAGAGTCTATTGCACTCTAACAACTATCTCACACTGATCCGGATAAAATTGACCAACACTTAGCCAATTTCCTGCCTTTTCTCAGCCTGCCTTTCTTGCATAATTCTAAGAGAATTAAATCCCTATTATTTAGGAAATTAAACCTTCCAAAACTATGCAATACATCATGGGCAATTCTATGGTTGTCTAACTGCGGGCCGAAAATTTACTAATAATACAACTGATAGATAACACCCCTTTAACCTCTATCTCAACTAGGTCTTTATCAGAACTGACATGCATGCAACTGTTAATAGTAAATCATCAGTCACTTGAAATATCACTGCATGTGAATTAAATAGGATTTAATTCACTTGACCTCTCACTAGTACAACAATCAGTTACAACTAGGAGACTGACTTTAACTCACTCAATTGAGTTAATTGATTTCTCATGCATTAAACTAATACACTAACTGCAACTTGGACTCTAAAACAAATAGAATCACTCTACATGCCTCACCAACCACCCTCAACTCGAATTTCATGAGCTAACTAACTCTATCACACTCAGTTAACTATTACAAGTGATTATGAGATAAGATTACAATTTATTGTCCAATTTATTTAAGGGATAAATAAATTTGACACATATTTCTTTCAATTTAATTAAGGAATAATTAAATCAAAAGCCTCCATGGTAGCCATTTCTAGATGCCATTTTCTGGATGTTGTTTCTAGATGCCAATTTCACTATTTCTTGTTGCAAATTTTGATGGGGAGGTCAAATAACCAAGTCAAATACTTTCCTAAAAACCATCATACCAGTCATAGCATGCTCATGGAAATCAATGGACACTATTGGATACTAGTGTCCCATAATGGCATTGAACCAAAAGTGCTTTACCAACATATTGTTGTATGTTTCAATTCATTTCATTGTTGTTGCTAACTTTCTTGCAATCAATTCCGACCACCCAACCGGGAATTTTCATGCTTTCCTATACCAAACACATAATTTTCATTAGATTCAAAATGAATTGAAATAAATTCACATCATACCTCATAGTTATTTTGTCTATAAGGTACACTTGCAATGCTTTTTACTTCCTGTCACAATAAGTCAAACTAGTTCTTTGATCAAATCATCATGTAAAAACATATCACATCTAGTTAGCTCAAAAAAAAACCATCATAATCAAAATCAAGGATCATATGCAACCATCATAAACCAAAATCATAGTTCACATGCATAGTCAAAACTGAAGTAAGATACTAATACTTATTTTTTAATTGATCATTTTTGTATGCACACTGGATCGATTTGCACACCTGACAACACCCTGTGTCTTTTATTCAACCACGTACACATACATATAGTGTGCATCACACCCATACAACCACATGTGACATACAACACCATACCATACATGCACCTACAACTTACATACAACACATACACCTACACCCCGCGTACAACACAACACATACACCTACATCTAGTGTACAACACAACACATACACCTATACCCAGTGTACGACACAACACAATACATACACCTACACCCAGTGTACAACACAATGCATACATACACAAAGTACAATTCAAAGAATACACATGTCACAATACCATGACTACGCAGTGCACATACACAGTACCACACGTACATAAAACAACATGTACAACATGCACACAATACCACATGTGTACAACACAACATGTACGACATGCACACAATACCACATGTACAATATTTGCATAGTACCATATGTACAGAACACCACCTACACAACATGTACTCAGCACCACATGTACACAACACCACATGTACACAGCACCACATGCACGACATGTACACAACACCACATGCACGACATGTACATAGTACCACCTGCACACAACACCCCATGTACAACATGTGCACGACACCACATGCACACACCACCACATGTACAATCATACACACAACACCACGTGTACAACATGCACATCATTCCATATGTACACAACACCGCATATGCAACATGCACAAAGCACTATATGTGCACAATACCACATATCCAAAATGCACACACACCATATGTACACAACACCGCATATCAATATGGTTAAAACACCATATCTACAAAACACTGCATATCCAACATGTGCACAACACCATATGTACATAGTACTGAATAAACAACATGTACACAACACCATCTATACATAGTATTGCATAAACAACATTTACACCACACCATATATACACAACACCACATGCATCCTACATCAAAAGTGTAGCATGTACAACATATATACAACATTATATTGCACATTCATAGACCACACGGTGACTCTACCAAGCATCCTTACTTCTAGTTCCTTTCCACTATCCATGCTTGTCCCAGCATGCCGCAAATTACATTGCTTCCATTTAGTTGATGTATCCTTCAACATTACATGTCCATAACATAAACATAGGCATAGTACAAGCATATAATATCAATTCATATTCACATGATATTGACCTTGTAAATCTTTCAAGGTTACTCTTCCCACTTGATTCCTCATAAGACCAAGAACCTCTTCATTCCATTCACCTACATAAGTAATTATTCCTCCACAATAATGATGCTTGATGACCTTTTCAGACAATGACATACATATATACATATAAATGTTAGCATAAAACAATCATAATCATGTCAGACAATGTCATACAAACATACACGTATACATATATAGACATCAACATAATCATGATCACAACACAATTACTAGATACCGTAAGGTATAGGTTAAGAGAATTCCCTTAATTTGTGCACAACATGCACAACATTGAAAAAAATCATTCCCAACATAGTCAATACATTTGATGCAAAAATTCTATTCAATTTTACCTTACCTGATTACCTTTCTCATGATTGCTCTGACATCATCCATTTATCCCAATGGACCCAACCAACTCAACTGAATGTCATACTCTTACCTTCAGTTGCCCTTTACTCATGCACTGAGCTTAATCTGAGTCTTGCATTATCTCTTAAGTTTCATTCAGCTCTCCCCGAGCTCCACTAACTTCCTATTTCCCCAACCAATTCCCAATACCCTCAAACATAAAACGCAATAAAAAGAAAAAAACGAGAGGAAAACCATGAATACTAATAGCAATACAACATCACAAACAAAGTGGTAAGGCCTTGCACCAGACACAATCAAAACCCATAAATAAATCGCAAACAAATAATAAAATACCGAAATCACAATACTAGCAACATGCACCACAACTCAATCCCCATGGGTTCCTAATGCTTCCAAGGGAAATCTCAACCTAAGCCTTCTTCAATATTTCATGACTACCTCTTGTCATGTAATCCCCTACATCATACTTCCATAAACACATAACGCTCAGTGCATAAATAAACATAACAACATGATAGTTACCTTACCTTGTTGTTCCAAGCACATTGCCTTGTAACTAACCACATCCCTACCATCTCTCAAGGAACTCCAATTTCCTTGACGAATCCAACCATAACTGGAAACTATTTGTTATACATGTGAAATACATGTCCAAGAATATAACACAAATCCACATAATGTCAAACAAAATCAAGGTTAAGAAGACTTCATGTATGCAAAGTACTCATTCATTTGGAATTTTAATTTCCAAACATAGACAAAGTAATTTTCACCTAATTCCTTTCTTTTACCTTTTCCTTGTTGAAATTGAGCCTTACTATGAAATGTCACATCACCCAACTGTTAGTTATATAAACAAACCAACTATTACCTTTTCACACTAATTCCAAGCATGTTTCCCTGCAACTAATCACGCATGTTAGCCACATCTTCCAAATATCAATACATCATATCTAGCAATTTAAATTAACCTTTACCAAGACTATCAACCATGTCATAATCAACATTCAACTCATAGTCATAAATCATAACACTACAACTAGCACTCACTTGCACTCAAGTACTATCTGAGTTGTCTCAGCACATAATTTGTTAGTACAACCATCCTAAAGAAAAATCATTCCTTCATGCAATATTATAGACACATACTCATATCATGTAGTTAATGAAACATTTAAACAATAGATAAACGACATAATAGAGATCAAACACTAGATAAACGACATAATGAAACTCATACTTTAATGTATCTCAGGGGAGGCTATCTTGTCTGCACAATCAATCTAGTTTAGCATGATATAACTTCACAACACATCAACTCAAACATAAATAAGGCCATGATATCCATATCAGTAACTAGCTAACATTTTCACACCATAAACTCATAAACAATTATCATTCATGCATAACAATCACATATGCACAGTCAATCTAGCATAGTGCAACACAATATCACAAATAGGTCAACTCATATTTGAATGTCATAACCATAACCATATGCATAGGTAAATATATATTATCACGACACATATAACATCAATATCTTAAATGCAATGACCATAATCACCATGCATATCACTGCAATGCATATAACAAAAAATTAGTATCATTTATGACTATTTGACGCATGTAAATGTGATCACACTTATTAACTAACATCTATCATACATGTAACAATAACAATAATATACTAATATAAATGTAAATAAACTTAATGCTTATAAAAACCATTAAACACATACATGCATACCCATCATACAAGCTCGTATGACGATCTTCTCTTACCCTGAGGTCTAGTGATGCAACCTTGCTTTGATGATCTGCATGTCCTACTCTACCTCATCCAACACATTAGCATAATAACAACCAATAGAATCATGATGACACAAACTACATACAATGACCTCACAATGCATGTTTTACCTACTATACATTCATAACTATAACCATGACAATTCATGCATAATAACATACATATACTGACATGCATAACAATTGCATATAAATTCGACATGCATTCATGACAAACACATCCCAACAACAACATCGCCAACTTTCAAATGGTGACACTACTACAACTATGACCAACTTCATGAATATGCAACAAGAACATAGACCACAAGCATAAGGAACACATATGCAACTGGCATATATGCATGAAAAACATATTCCACCCATCTAGTCCAAGTGTTGAACAATGCTCTGATACCACTTTGTAACACCCTCCTCCCACTTCTACCCAAGTAACCGGCCAACTAGGGTAAATATATGATGAAGAGTTACTATGATATGATTCCACTCTCTAATTGAAGTGAAGGAAGTGGAACCGATGAGCCAACACTTTACAAACCTCCCTCGGGTGCTACAGGACCCTCATTAGCTAATTTACCACTCCAAGTTCCCAATCCCTGAGTCAAATTTCCTTTTCACTGAAAAAACCCCCAGTAGCTCGAGCATAACAACGCATGCATGCGACTATAACCCTATAGTCACTCTCCCACAATGCATACAAGGGAGAGACTGAAATCTTTTTTGGCCATTTTTGTGCCATATACTACGAGATTTAAGTCACTTTTTCAGGGCTAGTCTCCAACCACTTCTCAGAACTTGATGAGACTTTCTGAGACAATGAATGACACGAGGACAAAGCCTCTAACACAAAACTTGATCAATAAATTGACCTAACCAAGCCCAACCATGACGGTCATTTTTTCAAACATGTCACAAATATACATCCTACAGATCATAATAACATCCGATCATAGGGGTCTCATACTTATCTAATAATCACTAAGAAGCATTGATGCCTTATCACATTAGCTACATTATCATATATTAGGTCATATATTCATTTTTCATTCATTTATAGATCAAAACATGATGAGAGCCATACATCATCATTCTCATAAAACATTCTTATAACTAGCATATAACCAACAGAAATAGCAAGGATATAACAACCATAAAAAACACATATAAAAAAGTATATTTACCCATCAATACACGAGGAAAGAAGATCTTATTAACATATGAAAATTAAACCAGGTTTGGGACTTCCAATTACCACCCAACCATAGACTCGACTGAACAAAATCTCTCTTTCAACCAGTCACCCCCAAGCCATATTCCAAGCATGAACATGGGATATCGTGGAATAAACCAACCAAAAACAAGCCAGGGCTTCCAGAGTCCAACCACCTCAACCCTCCACCAGTGATTTCACCTCATGGTCGGACATCACTAACCATCATCGGATCGGTCTCTACCCAAATTTTCCATGGCTCCGAAGCATTTGTTCCAACCAAGGCTCCAGGACTAGTAACTCAACACATAGTTGTTGTTGGGCTCTAGAGCATTTGTCCAACCAAGGCTCCAGGACTAGTAACTCAACCCACCAAGGGCTCCAGACCTTTTTTCCAACCAAGGCTCTAGTACTAGTAAGTAAACCCAAGTTGTTACAGGGCTCTAGAGTGTTTGTCCAACCAAGGCTCCAAGAACTAATAACTCAACCCATAGCCAAAAGAATATGAGAACCAACCGTAAAAGAAAATGGAAAGACACCGACAACAACATGGCTATCCAGTAAAATGGAAAGGCTAGGCAAAACCATTGTCAATCCAATAAATCCTCCATGCCAATGACATATAATAACCAAGAAACCACATGCATATGCACTGCATGCCAAAACTAGCAAGGAAACCATACATGCAACTCGATACCTACAAAGAAATCTAGTTGCAGTTGTTGATCTTGTTTTCCCCTTGTGGTTTCTTTCTTTCCTTTTTCTTCTTTTTCCAAATCCAATGTACGTCACACTCCTCCAAGAGTGATCCAAGAAAACTCTAAGTGTCCAAGAGTATGAGAGAGAGAATAGAATGACAACCATAAGTGAAGTAATGAAAGTCTAAGAAAAATCTTTCCAACTGACCCTCGGAAGCCTTTTTATCAATGAGGCCTCTATTTTCTTCATTTTCCATTATTTTCCTTCAATTTCCTCCTCACATGAAACCTGTGTCCTTTCACCTTCATTTTCTCCTAATTTCCATTATTTTCATAAATAAAATGTCAGTTAATGTATCATGCCTTTCCAAATCCTTTTTCTTTTCCTTTTCCAGTTTCATTTAGCCATAATAAACCAAAATGACACCCACTAAGATGTTTTTCCCACCATTCATCTTGGAATATGTGTCCAATGACCTTGGTCTTATATTTTTTTTTACATGGATTTTTAACTAGTGTTGTTACAACAAGCTGATAAATGATGATGATTAACCTGATTTATAGGCCATTAGGTCCAACATAATAGTATAACTCAAGTATTACAAGTAACCGAAGTGTGAAAAAATAGTGAAATTGCGACACTTACGTGCGACAAGTATGACAAATGCGACAAGTGCGACAAAATGGTCTATAACAGATTTCCCCCCAAAGTAAAAATTCAAAAATCACGATTGAGGATTGAAGTGCTTTTCCATGAGATAAGTCTGGAGCACAAGTAGCAAGCTTGAGATCTTCATCTGTTACAATACATATTACATCATGATATCATTGTTGAGGGAGGCACACCCATACTCAACATATAAGCCATATTACATGTAAAATGATCAAAAAGTCTCGTCCACTAATGAAAAAGTGTGGACCCATGCTTGGATGACCTTTGGAACGATCATGGCCATCATACTCTATGATATTGGTATGAATCCTGAAAAAATGCATCCCAAATGGATGAAATTAGATTCGGGGTCTTCTACCTCATTCACTCGATAGTACGAGTGTAACCATGTGATTAAATGTGTTGGAGTTGAACATGGCAGACACTATCTGATCACCGACCAATGATGTAATTCATTAACATATGTAACATATGTAAGTTACTGCATTAAAATATATGTAGTGTGAATGAATGTGTTGAAGTTGAACACCATAGAGAATCTTCTGGTCGAAGGCCAATGATGTAAGCATGTTGCTGAAAGTGAGAAAACTTACCATTGAGGTTTGCATGTTCCAAGGTACTTAAGTAAGTTTCTAAGTAAAATTCATGTATAATGAGTTGACGTCGATAGGAAGCGACCCGTCACATGAGGGCCTTGATGTATCCCCCATCAACGAGATGAAACAGGTATCAATATTTTGAGACAGAATCATGTTGATGTAGAACTAGTTCAGGAAAAGCAGACATGAAATAAGGCTTAAGAGCATTGTAGAAGATGTCAACTGAAGGAATTCTCTTGAAAATTCGACGACATTGTATGGAGTTGGAAGCATTGACCCAAAACCAATTACGAATGCTTTTGATATGGTGTGATTAACCAAAGAGGAAAGCAGATTTCCCAACCCAATAGTCATGGAGATGAAGTCAAAGAGTGTCATGTTCAAGAGTGACTCGCTGCCATTAATAGGTTAAGTACCCTATTTTCCAAATTTCCCAACCATTTTTAGCTAGTACTTCTTTATTTTTGAAAATATTGACGAGGATAGCATATGCTTGATCTATAAGTTCATCCTTCAGATGAATTCTTCTTAGTATATTTAACAAACCCTGAGAAGGAATGGTTCGATATTGTCATGTTTGACACGTCCAACATTGTTTGATGATTTTGCGAGTCCGATGAAGGTATAACTCGACTTATTTTTCATGTTTAGAGAGTTTGAAAAATAGGAGAAAAAGAAAACTCCAAAGGTTCCTTTTCATAAATTTGTCTCTTGGGCTCGAAAAGGTGAAAACAATACCCAGGAGAACCTTTTGGTCATGTTCGACTAAAGTATTCCTTTTTCATAAATATTCTATCCCAGTTTGGAAAAGGGTTAGCTTATACTATAAATGCATTTTCGCTCACTATGACAAGTTTGAAAATGCAAGTGTCTGGCGATATTTTCATGTTTTGGGAGTTTGAAAAGAGTTGAAAGAGGACTCCTCCTAACTGATTCCGGTCATGGTGGAACTTCTCAAAACATGTAAAGGTCAAGAGATAGGATAGTAATACCAATCAGTGTAGCGGTTCATTGGGTTAGGGTAAAAAACCAAGTGAAATCGTATGATCAGCCAAGAAGATGGTGATGATGGAAAGAGAAAACCATGGCTCATCTAGCAAAAAAAGGCTGATAAAATGGTAATTATGGGATAGGATGAGAATGGTTTAATTTTTACACAAGCTTAAAACATGGGAAACTATGCTTGAAATACTTGAAGATGGTTTCATTTTTACACAAGCTTGAAACATGGAGAAATTGTGCTTGAAATTGGTTTTGATGCCCCCAAAATAATAACGTAATTCTAAGGACATGCCCCCCAAGGTTCATTTCATTCACCTAATTATACTATTGATTACTAATAGGCAGATGGAATGAAGGTTTATTTATGAGATCAAGTGAAATACTTGACTTGGAGGGTGATTTGTTTCATTTTTTAATGAGCATGACACAGGAAAAGAACTCTGCTCATGGGAACCTTGTTTCATTTTTTAACAGGTTTGACACAATAAAAGGAACTATGCTATGTGACCTTATTTCATTTTTTAACGAGCTTGACACAAGAAAAGGAACTCTACTATGTTACCTTGTTTCATTTTTTTAATTAACTTGACACAAGAAAAAGAAATATGCTTCGTGACCTTGATCATGACCTGTAGAATGCCATGGCTTCAAAGAGGTTCTCATCGGATGGGAGAATAACTCTCTAGAAGGTATCAAGGGATACAATTGAAATATTAGGCTCCAAGGCTCCCATTAAATTATTTACCATATCACCTACTAGATCTAAGTCAAAAGAAGTTGAGAAAACAATGAAAGGATCATCTTCATCAGTAGGTATGGGCATGGGATAGGTTGCCACATAATTAACATGTGGCAAGTGAGATACTGCCTACATATAAGGAACATGTAGGGAAGTTGGATGATTGGGAGTCAAATTAGGACTAACGAACAAAAGTTGGTCAATGGTTACATATCACACGAAAGAGTAGAGAAACAAGAGCTCCCATGTCATAAACATAGTCACACCCAAGGAGTAAATTAAAATCCAAATGGCCTTAGACTACCATCACATCGATGTATAAAAACTTTCCTCCCAAAGTAATAGGAAACTAAGGAAGGATCCCTAATGATTGACTGGTTCCTCTGTTAAAGGCCAACATATTCTAGGTAATGGGAACAAGATGTGGAGAACCGAAATCTTTCCAAGAAGTTAAGGATAATATACTAACAAACACACCTTTTTCTATGATTTTTCTTGGTATGACCACATTACAATATCGTACTATGATCTAGAAATGCGTGTAAAGAAGAAGACAATATCCTGCTGGTCGACTCCAATTGAAGGAAGTGACCATACTACTTGGAGGGGGTGTCATGGGAACATGAGAATTACTCCCATGTGTTGTAGGAATGGTGGGATTTCCCCCCTGTGTCATGGGAATGGGAGGATTGTCCCCATGTTTTGTTGGAATGGGATGATTTCCCCCTAGTTCATTGGAATCTGAAGAAATGAGAAGAACTCATGGTATGAGACTCAATATCTACAGGAAAAGTACGATCAACGAAAGGTGGAATCGATTTAACCATTTTCTCAACCAATGGATTTTTAGGAATGAACTCATGGGATTCATGTTTAGAGAGAGTGGGATTGGTAGGATTTATACTCTAATCAATCACTTCATCAACTAGTGGAGGATTGGGAGGAAAGATTTTGATAACTAGCCGGAAGACGAGGTTGAGAAGCTGTAAGGTTTTCCAACACTTTTGAGGCTTCATCAATGTAAATACAAAGGTGAATAGGATGATTCCGTTCACATAACCTATAGGGAAACTTAACTTTACCCTTTTTCCATGGATCTTACTATCACTAGTCGATGGATTGTCACCATCATGATCAACAAAGGCTAATGACAAGCGCTGATGTGAGCCTGTGGACCACGCTTCTAATAATTGTGGAATTGTAGGGAAATATCTAAGAAGTTTGTTACCCTTACATAAATTTCAAGGAAATTTAACTTTGTGGGGTTGCTTGGTAGGTTTCTCCATACTAGTTGCATTGGTAGCAATGTTTGCTTAGTTTCCCCCTTGCTTATTTTTCTTCTTCTTCTTCATATGTTTCTTCTTCTTATTAGCTTCTTGGTTACTATAATCAAGACTTTCACCAGGTGAGGAGGAAGAAAGAGATGAAGAAACAATAGGTGAAGAAGGAAAAGGGTGAACTTTAGTATCAACTTGAGGTTGATGTTGCTCATGTGGAGGAGAACTTGGTTCATGAGAAGTTTGGACATTCTGAACCATAGGGGTAGAAAACAACCAAACTGGAAAACCAATGGTAAATCTGAGAAGGGACAATGTTGCCATATAAGGAGCACCAATATTTCCAAAAGAAGTAAAAGTACTAAGATTCCTTTCAGAGGGGTTTCCTTGATTGGTAGACTTAGGAATTGTCTCCATTGGTCTCAACCTAAGATCCACTAAGGATTTGTTCCACAGTGAGGATGTTGTTACGCAATCAATTAATTGATTTTAGAAATTAAAGACATGAAATAAAACAAATGGGTAAATGGGAAGATAAGGATTTCCAAATCACTGTGAACTGTGATATGCCACCTTGGTAAACCAATGATTTACGTATGTGTAGTAAATATCCCTGAATGTTGCGTTCAGTGTATCACGAGTAACAAGGTGACTGACTTAGATTCCTAAGGTTGGCTTGCATCCTATGTAGACTTCCAAAATATACCTGGAGGTACGTGGAAGTGTAGTCAGTATTAGTGTTGTCTAATGTGTAATCATTCGATGAGATCGTTATGATATCCTCAAAGCACATGGAGCGTCGTCCGATATACCCAAAGGTACGTGGAGAACGATCTAATATAACTAGCGTACATGGAATGAGATATCACCCTAGAATGTAACGCTGGAAAGTAAAGACAACTCCTATGTTTGTTGTTAAGTTTCAAATTCTCCTTAGGTTAATTGAGTGAATTTTAGATCTTTTCTTGAATTATGTTTCAATTTCAAGGCTCAAAACTTGATGTCGTCGAAACACACCTATGATGAAACTAATATGACAAAAATATCTATTTCATTTTATTTTTAACAATGAAAGACCTATCTAAGTAGGCGAAGAAGAAATCAATCAACAATGCAACGAACAAGTGATGTAACAATCGATCTCCTCAACTTCATTATTCCAATCAAATTCAAGTTTTTATATGCAATGCAAATAATTGTTTTTATTTTCTTTTCTTTTAATGTTTCAAATGAAAAGAAACATATGAATGAAACTTGATCACTAACGAAAATAAATCACACATACTTTAACTATAATGTAAAAATTACTTTTCAAATTCAACAACCAATCTATGTATACAAGCCCGAATTGACAAAAAGAAAGAAAGAACGAAAAAAAAAATCTTATCAAAAAGGTGATGACACTCAGAGGTGGTTGAAAAAATGAAAGCAAAAAAACTCAAAAAATTTTAAGAAATTGAAGCAAACCTCCTAGTAATGACCAAAGGAAAATTCACCTAATTTCATGCAAAATCAAGTGTTGTATTGGCTTCAAACAGACACTAGTATGTTCAACAGGTCAAAAAGGGACTAAAAACTAAGAAAAAAGTCAAAAAAAGGAAAGTTAGCACTCAAACACAGATCAACATAGACTCTGAGAGAGAGACAAAGTGTTGGGGTGTTGGTTGTCAAGGCAAAAAAAGCGCTGACAACACAACTTGTTAATGGAACAACCGCTCTAAGGCACAGGTTCTTATTTATATATAGTGTGTTGGGCCTGAAGTAGATGAAAACACAAACAAGGGGCCCTGCCAATATTTGACACGTATCTACCAATGACCAATGATTTTCTGAACAATACTAATTAGCAAAAAATTGTAGAGAAAAAAAGAAAAAAAAAGGAAACCACTAACAAAGCCTATGGTCCCAAATGAAGTCGCCAAGGTTTTTTACGAAAATTTATCCTCTGCGAACAAAGGAAAACACCCTAGACCTAGTGGCTAGCCTAGTAACAACAAGGGGGAAAAGCACACTTGTATTCCTTTAAAGAAATTAACATGAAGAAGAAGGAGGACTTGGATTTCTAAGTCTCTTTCTCCTTGCTTGAACTCTTTTGCTCCTGCTCCAAGTGCTTTGATCTACACCTGCAACACAAGAAAGACAAGCAAACACTACACAAAAAAGTAGATATATGCTAATTCCTCCATTCAATGAATCATAAACATTGAAATACAATTGTAATTTTATATGGTGCAAATGTATAAGGAAACAAGATAAATTTTCATTAAATAGATTAGGAGAAGTTACAATCCAGTTATCAATGACTTGTATATGTCTCCCCATGCTGATGTAGTCCTTCCTTTGTCTCAAGTAAATATCCAATCCTCCACCCAAAGATCATAAGTGATATGTCTTTTAGTTTAATCCGGTAGCATAAGGATGCAAGTAAGGTCCTCTAAAGGCAACCCTAAGCTCCTAGAAGAGGGTAAATTTATAAGATGAAATGGTAGTTTTGGGTTTTACCAATCTAGGCTTGAGATCTGTGAAAGGTGGGAAATCACCGTAAGAGATTAAGGTAATTCCATGATCATTAGATTTTGAGGTCATTTTTTATATTAAATGGTTGAAACTACTTCAGAAGATTCTAGAAGAAAAATATTTGAGATAAAATATCTTGTTTCCTGAAAATCCAGAGCTAGTGCACCTGCAATAACTATAAGACTTCACTGGAAGCACATTTGCTCAGTTCTTCAACTGCTTTGGGGCACAGGAGCACAGTGATGGTACCTGTGTTGGCCCTAGAACCATGGATTTTGACCTCAGTTTCCAATTTGTCTTGTATTTCCAAAAGATAATGATTAAAGCTTTGTGGGGGATGATTACAAGTTGATAAAGGATGGTAATTAACCTAATTTATAGGTCATTAGGTCCAACATAATAGTATAACTCAAGTATGCCAACTAACCTAAGTGTGACAAAATAGTGAAAGTGTGACTCTTAAGTGCGACACATGCGATAAGTGTGACAAAATGGTCTATAACATGGTTATAACATGTTATCTTCCCCATGGTTAGATGAACTCATAACTTTTCTTGACTTAGAAACTAGCCTTTTCGCCATGTACACACATGAAAAGTATTCAAAAGTACAAAAAAGTAAGAAGAAACTCACTTTTAAGGAAAATTTTCACTTCAAGATCACGAAGACTTGTTCTTGTGTTGAGCGCACTACTTTGGGATGAGCTTCCTTGTTGCATGTGGGCACATTCCTAAAAAATAGGAGCCCACTTAACTTCTCTTAACTAACTCATTCACTTGTTGACAAGTGGCGAGGATGCATGAGATAGATTTGCATGTAATATCTTTTAAATTAACCCAGTTAATCATTCATTCTCATAATCATTCTCGTCTAGGTTGGGCACACATATTTGGATCAAGAAAATATTCATCAATCTACATGCCAAGCAAGTTTTGCATGTTAAATCTATTTTTTTACTTTCATGGTTTTTTTGTTGATCTTTCTTTCCTTGCGATCATTTCTTTTATTTTTAGTTTATTTACTGGTGTTTCAATTAATTATTACATCTACAAGTGTTAATTTTTTGTCACATGTTGTGACTCTGCATATTCCTTAACTCTTCACATCCTAATCATGATTGCGATAGCACCCATAAAATCTTTTAGATATTTCCTCTCCGCATTTTTATCATGCAATATTTCTACTAGACTTGTCCTTGAGCCATTTTGTGATAGAGTGCACTTCTAGAACATGAATCCCCAACTAACTCATAAAATTCCGCCCAGAAAATACAAATCTTCCTCTTGAATGCACTCATTTGTCACAAAGCATTGCGCCCTCCTTGAGCGCATGAACGCACACCAAGGGTTTGAATGTTTTCCCTGCGTCCCTTCAGCATGCGCTAGTGAACCTTTTTGGACTCCTTGAGCACATGAGCACACCCCGAAGGTTCGAGTGTTTTCCCTTCATCCCTTCATCATGCACCAGTGTACCCTCCTTGTTCCCTTAAGTGTTGTGAGCGCACCTCGAAGCCCTAAAGGCCTGGAGCTCCATTCCTTCGCCTCTTTGGAGTGTGCAAGTGCACCCTCCTGGTCTCCTTGAGTGCATGAGCGCACCTTGAAGGCTCGAATAAACTCCCTCCATGCTTTGTTAGTGAGCCCTGCGCCATTGATGTTTTCTACCTCTTGCTTGAGCACATGAGCACACTCCAAAGCCCTGAATGACCCTTGAAATGGCTTCATGCTTTGAAAGACTTGTGCCCTCCTTGTTTGCATGCAAATTTCTTAACCATGCAAGTAACTATGTTCCATTGATAGGATTACATTCCCAGTTACATTTAACGACTCTTTGAATATGATTTTCTAAGTTTTTTCTTGTAATAGTTAGGAGATTTCATTAAGCTAATCATTGTTGCCATGAATTTTCTTCCACAAATAGCTGTTCGAGCTACAAATATTGTTACTCTTTCATCTTATGTTGGAACCATGCCTCCCGCTACATGAAAAGTGGTCTCCAAAAAATCCTTAGAGGAAAGCACTAAGGAATCATTTAAAGTTACAAAGCCTACCATTCCCATTTATGCAGATACATAGTGCTTCATAGATAAGTCCATTGAGGTCACATGAAATGACATAAAAGACACATTCATGCAAAAACAATTTGAAGAAAAATTGTAAGATTTGCATGCATACATCAACATCAAGCAGTTCAGGATACAAAGGATTGCATGTAGGTTCCTAGTCATCAGAAGTGATTGAGTGGATTCTTATACACATGGATGATTTCCATCTTGTGCTTTGTAGTGAAAGCGGTGGTCATCTTTCCACCTATTATGGAGAAGACATGCATACTTACTATAAGATGCTTAGGCCCATAGAATATGCCAATAGAAACGTTTACACTAGATAGGATGATCTTGACACACGTGACATCATTAAATATTGGTGTCGGGAGCCTGATAAGTTCTGTCACCGCCCATCTGCAGTTTACCAGACCAATATTCTCAAGGATATATATCAATATCTCATTTCTATGTGTTTTCGGTTACATGGGCGGAAGAACACTAAGGTGTTTGAAGAAAAATGGATATATCTGCTCAACATGGTAGTTACCAGAGGTAAGATCTTCGATTTGACAGATATATTGTCAATTGATTTGTAGTGTCATATGGGGCGGGAAAAAGCATCTTCAAGGATGAACGAAGTATCATAATTCTATATTTTTGCATTTCTATTATATGGAATATGCACACGATATGATTTCCCAGGAATGTATTGGAAATGGATATCAAAAAACAAGTTTCCAGTTTACTTCCACTGTAGGGTGTTGTCAGAATCAAGTTTTAGAGGTGCATACGACATGCTAGCAAAGCACTTCTCCGCAGTCATATTCCATTTTTTATATGATATTGATCCTCCTTGCATGAATGATCAGGTGGAGTCACTACATGATATCGTGGATTGGTTTTCAGTGCCTGAGGGTATACATATTAGGTGTTTTTTATGTTAGATATCCCCTCAACTTATGTCATGATATGTGAACAATAATTCGGTCTTGCAAGAAGTAGCATATCAGTTGGACAAGTGGTTTTCAGGAGTTCTTCACGGGAGGAAGAAAGCCCCTTGACCCATCTTCCCTTTGAGGTTCAGATTGTATGAACTGAAAAACCACAAGGTAACAAGTGTAGAAACATAGGACTTAGACCAGTTAGACTGTTTACACTTTGCAGTTAAGGACTTTCATGGATGTGATCCCAGGAGAGTGTACATGTAGCATTGTGAAAGTGTTGGTTTCAATTGGGGATATTCATCAATGTCTACCACAGAAGATGAGAAAGTGAAGAACTGGTACAATGCAGTTAGACAAACACATCTAGGAATAGAAGTTAGTTCACCGCAAGATCCACCAACTCCATATATGCAAATACAAGAGGTAGAATAGATAAATTCTCAAGCAAGGAGTGTAGCTCCCAGGAAAAGGATGAAATATGATTTGATAGGAGAAAGCAACATGAAATGGAAATTTGATCCTTTGAACATAGGATCTACTCAAGTTGAACATGAAAGGAGAGAATTAGAAGAAGAAGAAGAGAAGATGAAGCAAAATGAGTTGATCACGAAGGGAAAAGAAGAAGAAGAGGAAAGGAGGATAGGAAGAGGAGTAGCAAAGGTTTTCCTAGGAGGAGGAAGAAACACAAAAACTCGAGGAACAATAGTTGACTCAGGAGATAGAAGAATATTTGGAGGATGACACCCTCCATCCCATAGATGATGAACCAGGTTCCCCGGAGGAACCTCCTCTCACAGGTGGTCATCTCACATTAGATGAAATGGGAATCACACCTCCACCTAAAGATGGATCTATGAATGTCTGTGTTAGCCACCTATAAAAAATTTCATATCAAATGGTGGCTAAAACATTTTTTGGAGCCTTCAAGGAACAAATTTTATTGCTAAAAAGTGTTATCTCTTGAATACTCTTAAAGACGTCATCTCCTCTGTCCAAATCTTCGTTGTTGTTTCCATTTCACACTTTGAAATTCTGTTGTTTCCATAAGATAAAATACTACTCCAAAGGCCATCTTTCCTTCCCCTCCACCACAAGACTAACCTCATTTTTTACCCCTTTCATTCTCATAAAATCCTTCTATTTTTCATAATTCCCCTTCTTCCATTCATGAAGATCATTTTACATATTTTAAAACTGATTTTTAAACTATACCGAGACCCCCAAATACATCAAAAACTATGAAAAAATCATAAAAATACACCTTTTTGTATTACAGACTTAAGCCCCCTTGGGCTAAGTCCTAACCACTTCCCCACCGTATGCCCATGGCGCTAAGACCAAGCGCTAAGTCCTTTTCGGCGCTTATCGCATCGCACAAATCCAAGCGCACAAGTCTTTGTTCCATGCCGAAAAGTTCCGATGCGATTAAGCCTTACACTTATGCCCTCCGATCACATTATTACCTCATAAAACCTTTTTGCCCACACTCGGTGCTTAAAACTTTGAAATAATCCGTCACCGATGTGTTTTTCCCTTTGCAAAATCAAAAACCCACTTACCTAAGTTTTTGGTCTAACCCGCCAGAGCCATGTGTTATAATCAAAAAGGGTAAATGGAAAAATCCTGAAGCGCAATCGCATCGGAGAAATTCACAAATGGGTTGATTGAAAGACCGCATCAAAAGTTCCGATGTGATTGGCCCTTTATCATATAAGACCCTGGGCCTATTATCATTTCATATAGTCAAAGGTCCCGCAATCGGGCGCCATGACCATTCCATATATATATATCCTACCCCCCAAGCGTAAAAACCTTTGTATTTTATTAAATATTGGGTTTTCATTTATTATAAATGTTTCCGCCGGTGTGTGTTTTAAACACGATCTTCGTCATTGATCATTGAGCCGATCCAACGGCCCGCGCATTATTGCATTGCAATGTTTCATCGGGCGCGTTTGTTGTTCCCCCCGATTGGCCATCCCTCTGATTCATTCCCCACCATTGATCTGATCCTCAGATCAACGGTTAACATGCAATCGCATCACCCTCCCCGATCGCGCAATCGCATTAGCGATTTCCATCACACCCTTATTCTCTCCCCGCCAATTGTGATCCTCTGATTGAATCTGGACCACCCACGTGTCTAGATCGGACGGCCTAGATCTTTCCCGCATGCTTTCATCACCTTTCGCCCTTCCACTTTATATTTTTTGATTAATCCCCACCGTCGATCTCCGTGAGATCGACGGATCTGATTTATTCTTTTCCTCCGCTCTCCTTTTTTACTATCTCTAAAAAATCTTGACCATTAGATGTTGCCATCAAACGGCTATGCTCCTCCTACGCCTTCTAAAGCATTTTACCCAAAAATGTAGGATTTCATAATATAGTTTTGTATTTTACAGGGATTAAAATTTTATCCATTATAATTAAAGAAAGTCCGAAGGTCGGGAAAGACATTTTTCGTGCCTTTGATTCATCAAAGGAAACCATTCGCAGGGTTTGCATTCTACGTTTCATCAATGTTTCATAGGCATTGATGCCTTGAGAGCCCTGCGCGGCCTGCACATCAACAAGACATAGTGACTTTAAATCACAAATTAAAGAGTATCAGTGTTGAAAACAAAACACAGCAGAACAAAAGATAGAAGACAAATTTGGGGATTACGACTAAGATTGATTATCAAAAGCCTAATCCTCCAAATTAAATCAGAATTAAAGGAAATCATAAAGATCTACAGACAAAAATGCCTCCACCACCACATCTGAGGCAAATTGATTCCTCCCAGCTACCACAAAGACACCTAAGCCTCAAAGCATTCAGACAGAGGCCGAAGTGATTGATCAAATCAGATATTTTGCCTCGACGTAGCCAAAGAACTAATTCTGCTAAGGGAACTTAATGCAAAAAATATCCACAGAGTTACTACAGCATGACACAGAGCCTTAAAGTCAACATGAGCTTCCAGCGAGCTTAATTATTTAATGCAAACCAACTAATACAGAAGAAATGTCAGAATGTTCTCCATTGAGCCCCTCAAAGACCGAGAAACAGTAAATTGTATTAATTGAACTTAGAAGATATTTTACCCCATTCCACCTCCTCATTCTTCTATAAATACTTCTATAGAAGATGTGAGTTGGGGGTTTGTTGGTTGATCACTAGTTGTAATATTGGAACTCTCTGAAATAATACATAGTCTGTTGAAGTTGAAGAAGAAATTGAACTCTTGGAAGCCCTAATGATGTTGTTGCATGCTTTTTACTGAGAAGGCTCTATCATTGGATCCATGAGCTTGGCTGTTGGTGAAGTATTTTGAATTGTTTAATGTTTTTTCCCTGTTTTCATTATGTTCCATAACTTCTTACTATAGTAGGTTGAAATTTTTAGGCTAAGAAATGACTCGTGGAAGCACCTTAGACCTATTCATCCTTCACTATTTTATTTTTTCTTCTGTTGAAGTATTTTAGATTCTTTAATCTCTCTCTTTAGTCTTCATGCTCGTTTATTTCCTTAATAGTTCGAATAGTTGGTTTTAGCATGATTTATGGTTTTCCCTGCTTGTCTACGCGATTTAAAAACTATTATTGAAGTCTCCCTTTGAAAGTTTCTTGTTTACAGTGAATCAAGGAGGTCTGTTCCGATCTTGCCCTTTGTCCTTGCTTAAACAGTTGCCTTGAAGGTCTTAATAGTTCTAATCATAGATGTGTTGGGTGTTCCCTCTTCTATGACCGCAATTATCAGTGAATCTTTTGTGTTTTCTAAGTCATTTGAAATAAAATCTTTGAGGAAATAGGGTGTTCCCCGAATCTTAGATTTCATTTTAAAAGTTGTTTTGGAATCATTGTTTGCTTAAAGGTGTGATTTGTAGAATTCATGGGTTTAGCTCCCCATGTATCGAAAGCTCTTTATTGTTCAAATTGTGTTTTCAAATTCCCTTTGTTGAGAATTAAACTTCTCTTTCCAAATCATTGATGTCCATCTCATTCCAAAAACCAAAGGATCCTATGGCCAAGTTAGATTTTCCCTCTGATATCCCATATCCATTGATGAGTATGTTATGACCTCTTTTTGACTCCATTGCCTAATGAACCAAATGTTTCTCCATTCTATATATCTTTCTTAGATCTTTCATTTTCTGCTATGTCAACCCAACCAACCAAACAAACAAACAAACACCTGCACTTGATAACTATTCTAAAATCCATATGCTAAGCACACAAGATAAACCTTTGCAAACAAACATTTGAGAGATCCCTCTCTGAGAACAAGAGGACTAGATCCTGGAACTCTAAAGATTGGTTCTGATGTTGCCTTGTCTTTTGATTTTCCAAACTATCAAAACACGGGACACCAACATCATGGCGATCACGGTGGGATGTTGAGTAAATCTTCAAAACAAAACACTCGCTATCTAGTATAACATAAGTAACCTCCCTCAGGCACTACCAAGCAATGGTAATCATGATAGAACGTTTTGAATCAGTGACAAACTAAGTAACCCTTAGGGTTCTCATAAAGCCTTATCAAACCTTGAAGGATTCAGTTACCAAGCCTTAAGAGTGAACTCTGTATGTTTTGACACCCTAGCTAAGTGTTAATTCATATTTAGGACACTCTCATAACCTATAAGACCAGAATAACTCAGAAAAACCCAAAAAAAATTCAGTTTGGCTTCACAAATAAACATGGTGGTGGAACCATCCAATATCTTACCCTCATAAAAGCTAAAAAGTTTCCACCTGGCGACTCCACTAGCCCCAGTAGGCCTATTATTGATCTAGGTCTCCAGGTCTCTTTAGGACTGTGTTAACCAGCCTTGAAGAAGTTTAGGAGCCTAGTCCCATACTAGATAAGACATCGTGAGAGGTAAAAAATTCCAAAAATAGTCCCTAAAACCTCAACCTCTCTCTCATTTTGAAAAACAGTCTGGCTTCACATAGGGTCAACACTAGATCCCATCCAGGCCCAAATCCTCCTTTAATCGTTGACAATCTTGAGAGAATTCTGTGGCAGAATTCTAACTCTGGAAAATCAGCTGCTAATAGGAGCCTCTTAAGAACAAATTCCATCCCTGAAAACCTTTTTTTCCTACAGGATTCACACTTTGATTTACATCATACAAATAACATCTTTAGAACTAGATCTCAAGGTGATTTAAACCAAACTGATCTTGAAATTGTAGATTTACAACAAAGCTTTAGTAGATAAGCTTCACCTTCCACTCCTCCTGATTCCCAGCTTCTTCATCACTTTAGTCTTTTCCATAACAAGTCTGCTCAAAATCAGTTTGTTGGCCCAAGTATTTCTTCCACTCCAATCCCTACTACCACTGTGCAAAACACTCCTGTTCAGCCCACTTTTACTCTTTTAAATCCACCTCTTTTAAATCCACCCTTATTTCCAGCCATGGCAACATGGTATGCCCCATTAGTGTTACCACAACCTCTACTTCCCTTACCAAATGACTACCAATCCAAAATATCTCACTTCACTGGAAAAGAGTCTACAACAGCTCAAAATCATGTAGATAGGATGGAAGATGCATTTGATTACATGGAGATAGAAGAAGAGATTGTGAAGATGAGGATCTTCGCCCAAATTTTAGGAGGAGATGTAAAGAAATGGTTTAAAAACTTACCTCCTAACAGTATAAATGATCTCCCTGCCTTGCATCAAACATTTACCAACAAATGGGAACTCAAAAGGAACCCTCTCCAAATACTAGCAGAGTATAGCAGCCTCAAGAGAAATAAAGGGGAGAGTGTCCATGATTACTCCACTAGGTTCAATAGCGTTTACAATGCTCTCCCACCTCACATGAAACCTCCTCAAGGTATGGCCTTGGTAAGGTATCCTGAAGGCCTTGATGCTGAAATGACCTATGAGTTAAGGGGGAGAGATTACTTAACCTTAGAAGAAATGCAGAAAGGAGCTTTGAGTGTAGAAGCAAACATAATCGAGAAAAGAAATAGGTTGAGATCAGAGAAGAGGGTAACTTATAATGATGACCCACTGCCCTCAACCTCAGCTTCTGACACAAAAATAGACAACCTAGTGAAGGTGATGGAGAGGATGCTTGAAAAGATAAATTTAAATGAGAGACTGCCACCAAGAGAACCTCAAAACAATCAAAACAGAAATATAAATCAGAATTATAGAAGAGAAAACAATCAAGACAAGCAAAAGGAAAGCGACCAACAGATTAGACCTCCCTTCCAACAGAACTATGTAGATCAATATGAGGAAGATAGGGAGTTGGAAAGGTTGGAAGAATCTCATGTAAAATTGATTGGATCAGACAGTGAGGATGATGTTTTCCTCACTAAGGAAGAACAAGCTTTTTCCTCTTATGATCAAAATACAAACACCTATGAAGATTTTGATGACTATAGATTGGGTTTTGAAAATGCAATCATGGAGGTGCATAAACAGTATGATCTTAGGAGCAAGGGAAGCATAGATAATTCAAGAGATAAGAACACTAGCATTGCTATCAAGAAAAACGCAGACAACCAGCCCAAAAAGATAGCAGAGAAAACCAACATTTTGGCCAAGAAACCAGACTTAAACAAAGACAAAAATGTCCAGCCAAATGTTGAGCAGAGTACCCCTAGCACTTCAACTGGTGGTCCTAGTAAAACTGTCCCAATTACCAGTCTAAACAAGGTTCAGCAAATCAAAATCGCTGAAAAGAATTCAATTGAAAAGACAGATGTAAATATGAACAAGTCAATTGTTCCTTTAGTCTTGAGGGAGAGATTGCTAAGATAAAAATTACCATTCCCCTAGCCGAACTGGTGACCCAATAAGCATACAAAAACCAAGTTTTGAAAGCTTTTAACTTAGGAAGTGATACTGACACCTTGAACTTGACAGATTACAAACCTGAGCTGTTGTTTGGCCCGGAAGTTGAAGGAAAATACCAAGAAGGGGTTGTCCCTCCCTTCTATGTTAGTTTGAACATACATGACAAAATTTTACACAATGCCATGTTAGATTCTGGAGCTTCACACAATCTAATGCCCAAGGTAGTAATGGAAAGCTTAGGCTTAGAAATTACTAAACCATACAAAGATTTGTATTCCTTTGACTCAAGCAGAGTCAAATGTCTGGGTTTAATCAAATATTTATGTGTTAATTTAGCTCAAATCCCTGCTAAGAGTCTAGTAATGGATATAGTTGTAGCTGACATTCCCCCTAAGTATGGCATGCTCTTATCAAGATCTTGGGGAGACTAACTTCAGAGAAGCCTTCAAATGGACATGTCTTATGCCACCATCCACGTTTTCAATCAAAACAGAAGACTATACAGGGAATCCCACATGAAGTACATGGTGAGCAACATAGACAAACCAAAAAAATCTCCAATCTATTCTATTTAATCAAGTTTAGATTCCTTTATCTATGTAGCGAAGATGAAATTACTCAACAAGATAAGAAAAACATCGACCAAATCAGTTCACCAGAACAATCAAATCTTCCCTCGAATCAAATTCAAAACATTGACAATCAATAGCAACAAGAAAATGAAAATGAGGCAAATATACTTTGGAAAATAAACTTCGATGGATCCTGTAATAAAACAAGCACAGGGGCAGGTGTCTGGATTCAAAATACGAATCAAAGTTTTTCATATAAGTTATATTTTCCATGCACTAACAATATTGCTGAGTATGAAGCCCTTCTCCTAGGCTTACAATTGCTTAAACAATTAGAAGCCCAAAAGATATCCATCTTAGGGGATTCTGAACTTATCATAAAAAAATCAAAGGAGAATACTCAACTAGAAATCCAAGGCTTATGGAATATCGGAATGCCGCCCTTGATCTATTAAAAACCTTCGAAAAATATGAACCCATTTTTCATCCCTAGAGCACTGAATCATCATGCAAATGAACTCGCCTTCAATGCCAGCAACTGCCAAGTACCTGAGATAAATGAACAACTCAGCGTAAAGGTAAAACACAGGCCTGTTGTGCCTGATAACGAAGATCAATGGCAAGTGTTTGATTCTGACAAACACATAGATGATTTCTTGAAATCAGAAAATGATTTCAGCATACCAAAATCAGAAATCAGCCAAAAAGAAAACTGTTTATATATTGAACAAATCCCAGAAGTTGAAATGACATATTCTGCTGATGTAAATCATTATGAGAATCCTTTTGAAGAAGAGATAATTGACAATGCAAACCAAGAAGACTTGGAAGTTTTACAATGCAAAAATGATAAAATTCCAAGAGGTCTCACACCTTTAGAACACCTTTTTTATTTTAACAATGTAGCCAAAGAACCGAGAATGGAACCTGTGGAAACGAATGTAGAAGAGCATAACATAGGTAGTCTGGCAGAACCCAAGATGATCAAACTGTCTGGCACTCTCCCAGCTCACATAAAATTGCAATACATAGAGTTGTTCAAAGAGTTTAAAGATGTATTTGCTTGGCGATACAAAGACTTAAAATCATATGATACCAGCATCATCCAGCATAAGATCCCCCTAAAGGAAAATCAGAAGCCTTTTAAACAAAAACTAAGAAGAATAAACCCTGTTTTATTACCTTTAGTTAAGGCAGAGATTGAAAAAATGCATGATGCTGGAATCATAGTACCCATTAGATTTTCAGAATGGGTATCAAACTTAGTTTCTGTTAGAAAGAAAACAAGGGAAATCAGGCTCTGTATTGACTTCAGAAATTTAAACAAAGCCTCTTTAAATGAAAACTACCCCTTACCCAAGATGGACCATATACTTCAAAGGGTAGTAGGGTCAAGAAGGATATCCCTCTTAGATGGGTTCTCAGGTTACAACCAGGTGTTAGTGCTCCCAAGTAATCAAATTAAAACTGCTTTTACTACACCTTGGGGCACATTTATGTATGTCAAAATGCCTTTCGGATTAATGAATGCAGGGGCCACCTTCCAAAGGGCCATGGACATAGCATTTTATGAAGACATTGGCTATTTCATAATTATTTACCTTGATGACATAACCGTTTTCTCAAAAACTGACCAAGAACATTTGATTCACCTGAGAAAAGTTTTTGAGAAGTGTAGGAAGTTTGGCTTATCTTTGAATCCTAAGAAAACACTCTTTGGTCTCCAAGAAGGTAAACTCCTTGGTCACATAATTTCAGAAGAAGGAATCAGAATAGACCCTACAAGGATAGATGGCATATTACAAATCACTCATCCAAGAAGCCTCAAAGAGTTGCAATCTTTCATCGGAAAGATTAATTTTCTGAGGAGGTTTATCCCTAATCTTGCTGAGCTATTAAAAAATATTACAAACATGCTTAAGAAATATGTTGGGGTAAAATGGACTGTACCAGCTAAACAATCATTCGAATTGGTCAAACAAGCTCTTACTCAAACACTGGTCTTGATTAGTCCAGATTTTACCAAAGACTTTTACATCTTTTCTTTTGCATCTGAACATACAATAGTTTCAGTTTTACTTCAAAAGAATGATTTGGGGCAGGAACAACCAATATCCTTCTTTAGTAGGGCCTTAAGAGATGCTCCTCTCAAATATAACATCATGGAGAAGCAAGCCTTAGCATTAGTGAAAGCTTTAAAAGACTTTAGGGTCTATATTTTACACTCTCACATAATTGCTTTTGTTCCACATACTGTTGTCAAGGACATTCTAAGTCAAGACCCCGATGGTAAAAGGGGAAAATGGATTGCAACTATTCTTGAATATGACTTAGAAATCAGGCCCACCAAACTAGTTAAAGGGCAAGGATTAGCAAAACTTATGGCTGAGTCTAACTTCCAAGCACTAGATATGAATATGGTAGATGTGTTGCAAGAGATAGAAGAATCTACTGCTCCTTTTATTGAAGAAACATTTTTGAATTCTCCTTGGTATGCTGACATTATTTATGTGATTTTATATTTAAATGCTCCTCCTTCTTTGTCTAAAACTAAAGCTAGATTTTTGAAACAAAAAGCTTTGAGTTTTTTCCTCTTAGATGGGGTATTATATTGGAAAAATTTTGTTGGAATTTTGCTTAAATGTTTACTTGAAGATGATGCAGGGAAAATCATGCATGAATTGCATGACGGAGAATGTGGAGGACACCTCTACTAAAAGGCCACAACAAAAAAAAATTTCAGATCAGGTTACTATTGGCCTACCCTTTTCCCAGACACTCAGAAGTTGGTCATGTCCTACCATAAGTGTCAAATCTTTGATGGCAAGAGAAAACTTCTTCCCTTACCCTTACATCCTATCAGAGTTGAGGCACCTTTTCAACAATGGGGGCTGGACTTCATTGGGGAAATTCACCCATCCTCCTCAGCTCAACATATGTGAATCGTCATGGCCACTGACTTCTTTACCAAGTGGATAGAAGCTATACCCTCCAAAAATGCCAATGACTCTGTCATTATCAAGTTTCTTGAAACTAATGTCCTATCTAGATTTGGTTGTCCTCGAAAAATCATAACAAACAATGCTGCTGCTTTTAAATCTAAAAATATGGTTGAATTCTGTTACAAATACCACATAACCTTGGGCCATTCCACTGCTTACTATCCCCAAGGAAATGGATTAGCTGAATCTTCCAACAAGAGCCTCATCGATATCATTAAAAAACTGTTGGAACAAAATCAGAGATCATGGCATAGTAAACTGGTTCATGCCTTATGGGCTGATAGGTTAACTACAAAGAAATCAATAAATATGTCTCCCTATCAGCTAGTTTATGGCATGGATGCAGTATTTCCCACCTCATTGGGAGTGCCAGTCATAAAGCTATTTCAAGAATTGCAGGTTGAAGAGAATGATATGCAAAGGAGAATCAATCAAACCATCCATTTGCAGTAGACCAAAGAAGAAGTTTATGAAAGAACACAGTTAGTCCAAGAAAATATGAAGAAGCTATTTGACAAGAGGACTAAGGCAAACAATTTCCAAATTGGAAACGTTGTTCTTAAATGGGATTCAAGGAGAGAAGAGAAGGGAAAACATGGCAAGTTTGAAAACTTGTGGAAAGGGCCCTATATTATTCATGCTGAAAGGGGTCACAATGCATTCTTCCTGAAAGAACTAAATGGAGAAGACTTATATGGGAGTCCTGTCAATGGCAAGATGCTAAAGCATTACTTCTGCCAAGAGTCTTGAGTTTAAAGCATTTTATTTTTCATTATAAATATCATAGTTTGGACATTGCATTCAAAGTTGGAAAATATATATATACAAAAACAAAGAAAAGAAAGAAAAGAGGGCAGATTATAAAAAACAAGAAAGGTATAGCCCCATACCAAAAAAGAGAAACAAATTCTGAAAGTGTGCAAGCTTAAATGCCACTCCTGAAGAACACACTTCTAGTTAGTCAAACAGCTTAATCATGACTAATTAGTTTTCAATTTACTGCTGATAGGTTAGTGAATTAGATTTTCCAAACAGCTCAATCTTGGCTTATCAGTTAGGTAGATTAGGATAGAAAAATAAAGGTTCAAAAAAGCTCAAAATCTGAACCTAAATGTCCAAAGAGAAGAATGAATCCAATCTGTTTCAAATTCTGAGTCAAAATAGAAGTAAAATTGGTTATAATCAGTTCAAAATCTGAACCAAAAAACAAGCAAAGAACAGCTCAAACAGAAGTAAAAATAGAGCTAAAAAAGGATGAAGGAAGTGCTTGAACTTTCAAATCTTAAGCCTTCCATTTTGATTTAATTTTCTGCAAAATAATATCTAGGTGCAGCTTGTTTTTCATGCCATAGATCACAGCAAGTCAAACAGCATAATCTTGACTTGACTGTTTTTAAATTTCTGTTATAGAATTTAGAGAAATAAAAATCTGTTGGACAGCTTAATCCCAACAGATGGTAGATTAGGTAGAGAATCATATGAACTCAACTGCCTAATCTGAGTTCATGGAGGAAATAGATTAGACTTAGATTAGTTTTTGTTTTTCAAAAGAATAAGATGTTGTAAGAGAGTTTTCCAATCCAAGTGCACTCTAAAAAAAAAAAACGTTAGATCAGTAGGATTGGGTAGGTAGAAAGCTTGTTGATGAAAGATCCATTGTTTTCCATGGTTGTTAGCATTTCCAGGGCAAAAGAAGATCATTCAATCAAAGAAAGGTAGCCCAATGGATGAGGCACTAATCAACCTCCCAAAGAATGCAGGTCTGAAGTTCTTGATGCCTTCAAGAAGGCACCATCCCCAAGTGGAGCCACTGTTAGCCACCTATAAAATTTGTCATATCAAATGGTGGCTAAAACATTTTTTGGAGCCTTCAAGGAACAAATTTTATTGCTAAAAAGTGTTATCTCTTGAATACTCTTAAAGACGTCATCTCCTCTGTCCAAATCTTCATTGTTGTTTCCATTTCATACTCTGAAATTATGTTGTTTCCATAAGATAAAATACTGCTCCAAAGGCCATCTTTCCTTCCCCTCCACCACAAGACTAACCTCATTTTTTACCCCTTTCATTCTCATAAAATCCTTCTATTTTTCATAATTCCCCTTCTTCCATTCAAGAAGATCATTTTACATAGTTTAAAACTGATTTTTAAACTATACCGAGACCCCCAAATACATCAAAAACTATGAAAAAATCATAAAAATACACCCTTTTGTATTACAGACTTACGCCCCCTTGGGCTAAGTCCTAACCACTTCCCCAACGTATGCCCATGGCACTAAGACCAAGCACTTAGTCCTTTTCGACACTTATCACATCGCACAAATCCAAGCGCACAAGTCTTTGTGCCATGCCGAAAAGTTCCGATGCGATTAAGCCTTACACTTATGCCCTCCGATCACATTATTACCTCATAAACCCTTTCTGCCCACACCCGGCGCTTAAAACTTTGAAATAATCCGTCTCCGATGTGTTTTTCCCTTTGCAAAATCAAAAACCTACTTACCTAAGTTTTTGGTCTAACCCGCTAGAGCCATGTGTTATAATCAAAAAGGGTAAATAGAAAAATCCCGAAGCCTAATCGCATCGGAGAAATTCACAAATGGGTTGATTGAAATAATGCATCAAAAGTTTCGATGCAATTGGCCCTTTATCATATAAGACCCTGGGCCTATTATCATTTCATATAGTCAAAGGCCCCACAATCGGGCGCCATGACCATTCCATATATATATATATATATATATATATATATATATATATATATATATATATATATATATATATATATATATATATATATATATATATATATATATATCCCGCACCCAAAGCATAAAAACCTTTGTATTTTATTAAATATTGGGTTTTCATTTATTATAAATGTTTCCACCAGTGTGTGTTTTAAACACGATCTCTGTCGTTGATCATTGAGCCGATCCAACGGCCTGCGCATTATCGCATCGCAATGTTTCATCGGGCGCGTTTGTTGTTCCCCTCGATCGGCCATCCCTCTGATTCATTCCCCACCGTTGATCTGATCCTCAGATCAACGGTTAACGCGCAATCGCATTTCCCTCCCCGATTGTGCAATTGCATCACCCTCCCCGATTGCACAATCGCATCAGTGATTTCCATCGCACCCTTATTCTCTCCCTGCCGATTGCAATCCTCCGATTGAATCTGGACCGCCCACGTGTCCAGATCGGATGGCCCAGATCTTTCCCGCATGCTTTCATCACCTTTTGCCCTCCACTTTATATTTTTCGATTAATCCCCACAGTCGATCTCCGCGAGATCGACAGATCTGATTTATTATTTTCCTCCGCTCTCCTTTTTTACTATCTCTAACAAATCTTGACCGTTGGATGCTGCCAACCAACGGCTACACTCCTATGCCTTCTAAAGCAGTTTACCCAAAAATGCAGGATTTCATAATATAGTTTTGTATTTTACAGGGATTAAAAGTTTATCCATTATAATTAAAGAAAGGCCAAAGGCCGGGAAAGACATTTTCCGTGCCTTTGATTCATCAAAGGAAACCATTCGTGGGGTTCGCATTCTACGTTTCATCAATGTTTCATATGCATTGATGCCTTGAGAGCCCTGCGCGACCTGCACATCAACAAGACACAGTGATTTTAAATCACAAATTAAAGAGTATCAGTGTTGAAAACAAAACATAGCAGAACAGAAGATAGAAGAAAAATTTGGGGATTACGGCTAAGATTGATTATCAAAAGCCTAATCCTTCAAATTAAATCAGAATTAAAGGAAATCATAAAGATCTACAGACAGAAAGGCCTCCACCGCCACATCTGAGGCAAATTGATTCCTCCCATCTACCACAAAGCCACCTATGCCTCAAAGCATTCATACAAAGGCCGAAGTGATTGATCAAATCAGATATTTTGCCTCGACACAGCCAAAGAATTAATTCTGCTAAGGGAACTTAATGCAAAAAATATCCGTAGAGTTACTACAGCATGACACAGAGCCTTAAAGTCAACATGAGCTTCCAGCGAGCTTAATTATTTAATGCAAACCAATTAATACAGAAGAAATGTCAGAATGTTCTCCATTGAGCCCCTCAAAGGCCGAGAAATAGTAAACTATATTAATTGAACTTAGAAGATATTTTACCCCATTCCACCTCCTCATTCTTCTATAAATACTTCTGTAGAAGATGTGAGTTGGGGGGTTGTTGGTTGATCACTAGTTGTAATATTGGAACTCTCTGAAATAATACATAGTCTGTTGAAGTTGAAGAAGAAATTGAACTCTTGGAAGCCCTGATGATGTTGTTGTATGCTTGTTACTGAGAAGGCTCTATCATTGGATCCATGAGCTTGGCTATTGGTGAAGTATTCTGAATTGTTTAATGTTTTTTCCCTATTTTCATTATGTTCCATAACTTCTTACTATAGTAGGTTGAAAGTTTTAGGCTAAGAAATGACTCCTGGAAGCACCTTAGACCTGTTCATCCTTCACTGTTTTATGTTTTCTTCTGCTGAAGTATTTTAGAGTCTTTAATCTCTCTCTTTAGTCTTCATGCTTGTTTATTTACTTAATAGTTTGAATAGTTGGTTTCACCATGATTTATGGTTTTCTCTGCTTGTCTACTGCCACTTAAAAACTGTTATTGAAGTCTCCCTTTGAAAGTTTCTTGTTTACAGTGAATCAAGGAGGTCTGTTCCGATCTTGCCCTTTGTCCTTGCTTAAATGGTTGCCTTGAAGGTCTTTATAGTTGTAATCATAGATGTGTTGGGTGTTCCCTCTTCTATGACCACAATTATCAGTGAATCTTTTATGTTTTCTAAGTCATTTGAAATAAAATCTTTGAGGAAATAGGGTGTTCCCTGAATTTTAGATTTCATTTTAAAAGTTGTTTTGGAATCATTTTTTGCTTAAAGGTGTGATTTGTAGAATTCATGGTTAGCCCTGTCTATCAGAAAGCTCTTTATTGTTCAAATTGTGTTTCCCAATTCCCTTTGTTGAGAATTAAACTTGTTTGTCCAAATCATTGATGTCCACCTCATTCCAAAAACCAAAGGATCCTGTGGCCAAGTTAGATTTTCCCTATGATATCCCATATCCATTGATGAGTATGTTATGACCTCTTTTTGACTCCATTGCCCAATGAACCAAATGTTTCTCCATTCTATATATCTTTCCTAGATCTTTCATTTTCTGCTATGTCAACCCAACCAACCTAACAAACAAACAAACACCTGCACTTGATAACTAGTCTAAAATCCATATGCTAAGCACACAAGATAAACCTTTGCAAACAAACATTTGAGAGATCCCTCTCTGAGAACAAGAGGACTAGATCCTAGAACTCTAAAGATTGGTTATGATGTTGCCTTGTCTTTTGATTTTCCAAACTATCAAAACACGGGACACCAAAAGTGTGCAATGTCATGTTTTATTATCTCAAGAAGAGGATCATGCAACAGAGGCGACGATACTTCCCAAATGATCCTCAAAATCTAGTCTCAGTATCTGCATAAAGGTGATAACTTCCAATACCATAAGGAATCCCAGGGAAATCATGGCAGCAAATGTTGATTTTTCTACAACAACACAGGGCAACTCTAAATATATTTTGAATGAAAATAAACGATTAAGGAGAGAGTTAGCTATATTGAAGCAACAGGTGAAACACTTTGCTATGTAAAATCAACGGTTATCTTCACACAACTTCAATACAACATAATGGGAGTTAGCCATGCAGGAGGAACTGGGGCCAATGGAGGATACCATGGCGCGATTACATGATGAGATTATACTTCTACAACAAGTAGTGGCTCCTCTCATTATCATTCAAAATAAAGAACAAGAATTCTTGAAGCTCCTGAAAGTGGAAAACAAAGCGGTTGATCAACTTTAGGAATGGGTTTCCAAGTATCTAAATGATCTGCAACGGCTGGTTAGAAAGGACAGGAATACCACTGAAATGGACCGAGTGCAGCTGAGACTCCACCATCGAAACTATATGCGTCTTGGAGAAAAGTATATTAACATTATTGTCGATTACAATCGACTGCACAATGGTTTCGAGTCTCTAACACAGAAGCATGGGATGCCTTCAATATGATCGCTTCAAGAAATAAAAGGCAGGGAAATCATCTTCTAGGAGATTAGGCAGTACATAGAACAAATTAAGCAAGCATAAAAACATGAAGGCTTGGAGATCACCAAAGACATTATTCTATAATGTGTCATTGCGTTATTCAAATCTCACATGAAACTATCATGGATATGGAATATTGTACAATCAAGCTCCAAGACCATCATACTAATGAAGGCACTGGAGTTGAAGATGTTGCATGCAACGAACTTGTTGATTCAAGTCAGAGTGATCTCTATGGAGTTCATAGCATGGAACACATACATCACCAATGACCTCCATGAGGAAGCAAATGATTTGTCAATTTGATAACAATTTGTCCTATTAGCTATTTTCTCTCATATAACCATTGTCTTGTATGTAATTTGTCTTTTTTAATAAGTTGTATGTAATGGAGTCCAAGAGACACATGTGGAATGTGAAAAGCCACATATGGAATGTAAAGAGATATATATAATATTAAAAGTAATATGAGTTGAAGAGTCATGAGGAATCCCAAAGGTCATTGTCATTTGTTATAAATAACTCATCATAACTCAAGAAAAGGGCTTTTTGGAAGCTTGTATTCTTGGATTCTTTTCTTGGCCTCTCTTGTAGTAAATAGGAGATAGATCATTCTTTGGAGAAGCAAGTTGTGGCTTCATGTTCCACTACTGGATCTAGTGTTTCATCCATGTAATAACAGTGTACTTGGGATCTTTCATTCATAATCAAAAGCTCTATGAGCTAACACTTCTTCATGCATCTATCATGGATATAGTATGACTATTGTTGTTATGTTTGCGGTATGTGTTGGTTTAATTACATACTAATTCTAATGAACTAATTCGTTGCTTAGATATGGCTATTGTTGAATGAGTGTTGTTATGTTTTCATGATTGTTGTTTATCATGTGGACTAATCTACAAGTGATCAACAAACCTTTCTCTTAATTCCTAGATTTCTCTTAGGATAGTACTATTAATTCCCTAACCAGAGGCTTGTTTTCCTTTACCATTCATGGAAGTTACATGTACATATTACATTTGGTGTCATACAAAGCTTACATACTTGATGCCCCAGAGAGATGTTTGTGATCTCTTATGCATGTGTTGTAACCAAGGTATATCTTTGAAACCTTTCCAAATGGTGGTCAGACCATACGGCCCGATGGGACTACTACGCCAAACATGTGAGGTCTAATTGGAACCACACATCAGGGAGATCCCCTTACTTTTGGTGGCATCCAGCACAATCAACAAGTTGTTGCTCCTACTTTTTTATTTCTAGCAAAATGACCATATTCATGGCATACTTTGCATTTTAAGGGGAATTGGTCATAGTCAACTTCTTGTATGTGAGACCAACTATCTAAGTTTATATTGATTTTGACTAAAAGTTCCTTTTCTAAATATACCTCCGTGCAGATCCGTCCACAAAAGAGTAATCCTTTGTGAGGTTCATCTTGATCAATATATTTCCCTAGGGTGTTGCCAATGTTCCTAAAAGTGGCATCATTCCAGCAATGCAAAGAGTGAAAGGAGAGTTTCACCACAACAGGGATTGTTGTAGGGACATCGTTATTAGGGTTAAAGTTTGGGCTCCATTGGTCCAGATACAGTCCTTGGGCTCTCATGAAATAAGGCTTGCTTTGGAAAATCAAATCTCTATTTGCTTTATTTTTTAAAAAGAAGGTAAAAAAACCCTTCCCATAGAAGGAGGAGGATATCTCACCCTTAATTAAGGGTCTCTAGTTCTTTTCCACCCATAATATATAACAAAGATAGGGGAGGGTAATAAACCCATAAACTAGCCAACAAATCCTCTCTTTGCTAGTTGCAAAGTTGTCATTCTAGCATGAGGTGCAGAGACTTCTACCTTTTGAATCTCCTCTAATTTCTTGACAAGGCGAGAGGGCTTAGCTTTCTGGCATTTGGGGCCATTTGATACGAACAGGTTGAAGGCCTCGATGTCATTTTCATGTGAGGTGGAGGAGGCTGGATTGACCATAGTTGACCACCCAGCCTACCAATCGTGGAACGAGCATAGAGCTAGTCATTATAGGGTCAATCTGAAGGCACAAGATCTAGATTTCATAAGTCTGGGACACAACAGTAAATCAATTGTTAGGGTTTTGTGGTCATGTCAAATATTTGTTCAAGTAGAGAAGATTGTGCACCAAGTATTATTATGAAGTTAATAATTTGAAAAAAATAGAATTAAAGTACGGGGACAAATATTATAGGATTTAACTCATAATAAAGGAAATGAAATATAAACAGTTATGATGATAATAACACAGAAGAAGGGGTAATGAATGAATTAAAGGGGAGATAAAAATAAACAATGTTAATAATTAAAAATAAATTTAAAATTTAGAGAAAATTTTGAGGAAGAAGGATTAGATAAAGAAGGGTGGGGGCACAAACCGAGAAAAAACATAAAACATATAAAGATAAAAAATAGCAAAAGAGAATGATAGAGAAAAGAGGGAGAATATGAGGAAGCCCTAGGTTAGTCATCTTCCCAATTAAATTTGTCTCGATGTTTTTCTATTTCAAGAGATTCACGTATGATGCATGAAGAATAATGTGGCGCAACAACTAATATTTGGGTTTGGTCGAAACAAATAAGATGATTGGAGTGTTCGGAAATGGTTGATTTGGAAATGTGATTGTGGTTCATGTTTGCGATGTGTTCTTTGATACAAGCTTTAAAGGACCAACCAAATTGGCCAATGTATGGTTTTTCGAGGAGTGGGGAATTTAATATACCCCTTATTCCATGATACGATTAGAATTATCCTTTGCAAATAAGAATAATTATTGAAGATTTTTGTGGGGTTTGAATTAAAATCTTGATAAGATTTTTGGCTAAGAATTTGGAAATAATATCAGTGGTGCCTTTGATGTAGGGAAGTGAGATAAAAACGCACAGGGGAGAGGAGGTGGAGGCTCTAGTTTTGCAATTCTTAGCTTTGTGATAAGATTTGTTGATTTGGGAAAAAGGATTAGTCATTGGCCATAAGTGCTTTAATTAGTTGTGATCATTCTCTTTCCAAGAATTGGGGGATAGAAATTCAATTTCAGAGTGAACTGAGTTTTTAAAGCAACTAACTTTTGTGTTTGGTGATGATGAGAGTAGGCATGGAGGTATTAGTCAATGTAGGTCGTTTTGCTATAAAATTGGTGGGTAAGGGATCCAATAGGAATTTGGGAGACGAGGATGTCCAAGAAGGAGGATCTTTATCTTTTTCAAGGTCCATGGTGAATTGAATATTGGGAGAGATGTTGAGATTCAACAAGATGATGAGCTTAGTGAAAAGAGTCGCCTTCACTAAGTGGGCCCGCAGGCTATTTTTGGCGCAAGTCTATTTTTAGACTATGTCTATTTTTAGACATGATGATCATATTTCAGAAGTTGCAGGATGCTATTTGTGGAGGGTTGATCAAGTTGGAAAAATAGACGAAATTCTATTTTTAGAATATTGGGTGAAGTCTATTTATAGATCATTGATCTAAAAATAGATGCATGTCGATTATTATTAACTCTTAATAATAATCAGACTCTAAACAGCAACTTATTCTCTTGGAGCACTTCAGTTCAGTGCACAGATGTGGCATAGTAGCTGACAGAAGGAATTACGCTATTCCTAAGGGTTTACTGGAGCTAATGCATGGAGGACTCAGTTAGAACTCAAGTGGCAGAGTTATGACACAGTTGGAAGAAGTAGTTATGGAGTTGTATTCAGTTTAACTTAGTTAGACTTAGTTGAGCTAGTTGTAATGAATGAATTAAGGAATACACACTAGTGATAGTGATAATAATTAGTAAATGGACTCACAACATTAACTCACAAATCAATCAACAATACATCGCTAATCATAGTAAAGTGAAAGAAGCCAAAGGAGACCTAGTGGAGAGATAGGTGAAAGGGCAAGATAGACTATATGTTGTGATTATAGTGATGCATTGATTGTATCACACACACATTGGAGTTGCCAATGAGGATTGTGCAGTCAAGGCAAGGGTAATTCGAATTCATTCAGAGCTATTCTTCACTAGAGATTGTGTAGTGGAGGCAGGCTAGCAGGAGGCAAAGATCGGTGCATGGATTTGCAAGATTGGTCCTGATTAGTGTATAACGATTGTACTGTACTGAGAGCTTGTGATAAGCTTTGTATGCTTTGTATGAGATTGTCGTATGATCTCCATGTTACATAATATATAGTTGGGGTTTTCAGCTTCAGGATTTCCCGGTTAAAAATTGTGTTATGTGCGATTGATTATTTTTTTTTATGATTCACATGTGTGTGTAATTAATTTTTCCGCAAAAGATTAACAAGTGGAATAGATTCAATATCTTGCATAAAGTTAAATAGTGTGAGATCAAGTGGATCTAGGACATATGCATGCTTAGTGCATATAATTTCTACATGGTATCAGAGCATTTTGTATTGAAGATTGCAATTATGAAGTGAGTTTGTGTTGGTGGACAATTAGAATTCGCTACAGAAGATTCTTGGTGCAGAAATCGAGTATACATTGAAATTTCTTTCAACAGGTTGAGATTGGAGTATGCCCTTGATGGGAGCTCGAATTACATAGCTTGGAAGGACAAGATGGAGGCAGTGCTGGAGGATAATGGGTTGAAGGATTTCATTGATAGCAATGTTCCTAAGTCGGTATCTAGCGATGTTGCATTACTTGATGCATGGCAAAAGAAGACAGCAAAGATGAGAAGGATTTTGTTGGAAGGTGTGAAGGACCATATTGTGTTTAGCCTTCATGGGAAAAGGCTTTGACAGACTTGTTCCAAAGCAAAAGTGACCAGAGGAAGTTGGCGCTTAAAGACAAGCCCAGAAAATTAAAAATGGAGAAAGGCGACAGTATTCCAAAATACCTCACGAAGTTTGTCCACTACAAGGATGAGCTGGGAAGTGTGGGGGGTTATTGTTGATGAAGAAGACTTGGTGAGCTTGGCTCTCCTTGGGCTTCCGAAGAGTTGGCATAGCTACGAAGACTTTGTCAATGGACGGGAGAAACTGCCTAGATGGGTGCGATTTTGGTTGGATCTTGTGCAGGAGGAGATAAGGCGGGGTACCAAGGATGGATATTCATCGAAGAATGAAGATGAAGAGAATTTTGCTTTGGCTGCCAAAGCAAGGAAAGGGAAGGGGAAGAAATCTTCTTCAAAATCTAGTGCTAAAGGCAAGAAGCAGGATTTGTCCAAAGTGAAGTGTTTTCACAGTCACGAGCATGGACATTTCGCCACTAACTGTCCACAGAAGAAGAAGAACAAGCAGGTTGTTGGATCTGTAGCTGGAGAGGCCTTAGCCTCGCAATTTGAGCTTGATTTCTCCTTTATCACTTGCTTGGTTTCAAGCTGCATGGGATCGGTGTGGTATCTTGATAGTGGTGCGTCTTTCCATATGATGGGAGACAAAGAGTTATTTAGTGACTTGGAGGAGAAGGACCTCCAGATGCATATAGAGATGGGCAACGATTGTCAGTACAGTGCAACTGGCATTAGGACCATTACCTTTGAGAGGGATTTCGGTAATCCATTCTTGTTGAAGAATGTTATGCATGTTCCAAGTCTAAAGAAGAACTTGGTCTCAGTCGCAATGCTGGAAGACAAGGGTTATGATGTTGTTTTTAGTGAGGGAAAAGCCTTCCTTGGACATAAAACAATGGGTCAAACCAAGAAGATAGGGGTTCGAATTAAGAATCTCTACAAGCTAGAGGTAGATGGCTGCGCTGCAATGGTGGGCAAAGCAGAAGAATTGGTGAGCCGAGATGAGGGCGAATTATGGCGCAGGAGATTGGGCCATCTTCAACATGGCGCTTTGAAGATTTTGCAGCAAGTTTCTACTGGACTTCCCAAGGGTACTCTTGCGCAGTCAGATCAGTGCAAGGGATGTACTATGGGTAAGTTTGTGAAGACCACCTTTCATGAGAAGGATAACCATGCTTCAGTGATCCTGGAGAGAATCCACACAAACGTGTGTGGACCATTCTCGGTTTATTCAACAGCAAAACACAGGTATTATGTGATATTTGTTGATGACTATTCTCATAGATGTTGGATCTTCTTCATGCAGAAGAAGAGTGAAACATTCTCAAAGTTTTGTGAGTTCAAGGCATTGGTGGAGAAGGAGTCGGGGAAGCAAGTGAAAGCACTACGGAGCGATAATGGTGGTGAATACATCTCAGGCGAATTCAAAGACTTATGTAGCAAAGAAGGAATTCGAAGAGAACTCATAGCGCCTCATAACCCACAGAAGAATGGGGTCGCGGAGAGAAAGAATAGAAGGATCGTGGGTGCTGCACAAGTTATGCTTGAGAGGGAGCTAGACTTGCATGCAGTGAAGGAACTACTTGTTCCGAAAGATTAGCCTCCGGATGTGGATCAACCACAAGAGGAGATTCATGGAGTGGAGGAGTCCACTCATGCAGAACCAAACATTATACAAGGAAGAAAGCGTACCATAGAAGCTGAGAGACTGAAGCTTGATGCAGCACAGAATGTAGGAGTCCCTACATCACAGCACAGATAGAGACAGTCACTTGACCGATATACTAGATACATGGCTCTTATGAGCAAGTGTATCGTGACAAAGCCATCTTCTTTCAAAGAAGCAATGCAGGAGCCTACATGGGTAGATGCCATGGTGGAGGAGTATGACTCCATTGTCAGAAACAGTGCTTGGGAGATTGTTCCAAGGCTGGTGGGAAAATCAGTTGTAGGATCAAGATGGATCTATAAGGTAAAGCAAGCTGATGATGGGAGTGTCGAGAAGTATAAGGCAAGATTTGTTGCTCGGGGATTCTCACAGATTGAGGGGATTGAATATGAAGAAACCTTTGCACCACCGCACGATATTCTTCCATACGAACCATCCTTGCTCTCTCAGCGCAGATGGGTTGGCACATTCATTAGATGGATGTGAAGACTGTGTTCCTTAATGGGATCATTGAGGAAGAGGTGTACATTGAGCAGCCTGAAGGATTTGAGATCTTCAGCAGCGAATCGCATGTGTGCTCAAAAGAGCGTTGTAAGGGTTAAAACAAGCTCCCAAAGGCTTGGTACACTCGGATCGACAACATTTCACTGACTTGGCCGCCCAAGAGTAAGTGGGTGGATAAACCCTGGCATCGCATTGGGGAGAGTGCTTAATCATTGTATTTTATGTTGATGATTTAATACTAATAAAGATGAGCAGTTGATACACTCATGCAAGGTAGATCTTGCAAAGGAGTTTGAGATGAAGGATTTAGGCCTCCTTCATTATTTCCTTGGATTGGAAATATGGCAGCGGGAAGGTGAACTGTTTGTGTCTCAAGGCAAGTATGCTCAGGAGATATTGGAGAATTTTCACATGCAAGGTTGCAAGCCTATCGACACTCCTCTTCCAGGAAATTGGAAGAAAGAGGATGCTACATCGGTAGAGGTAGTGGATGCCACTGTTTATCGGCAGTTGGTGGGTTCGCTCATGTATGTAGTCAATACAAGACCGGACATATGCTATGCAGTGAACCAACTTTCACAAGCAATGGTTAAGCCTACCAAGCTCTTTTGGAAGGCAGGCAAGCATGTTTTGAGATATCTCAGGGGCACATATAAGTATGGTTTATGGTACAGACAGACGGATGAGGTGAAGTTGCATGGCTTCACGGATGCAGATTGGGCAGGAAGCCCAACAGACAGAAAGAGCACAACAGGAGGGATTTTCAGTATCAGATCTACGGCAGTTTCTTGGTACAGGAGGAAACAAAGATCCGTGGCACTCAGTTCAACGGAAGCAGAATACATGGCAGCAAGTCAAGCTGCATGTGAGGCTATATGGATGAGGAAGATTCTGGTTGGTTTGTTCGGTTCACATTTAGATCCCACGGTGATTCATTGCGATAATCAGAGTTGCATTAAACTCTCGGTTAATCTTGTGTTTCATGATAGTCTAAACATATTGATATCCAGTATCATCATATCAGAGATTGTGTGCAGCGGAAGATCATGTTGCTTCAGTACATTCCTACGGAGGATCAGGATGCAGATATTCTGATGAAGGCGCTCATCGGGAGAAAATTTGAATACCATAGAGACATGATCGGGGTGAAGGATAACCCCTATCTTGTTGAGAGGGAGTGTTGAAATTCAACAAGATGATGAGCTTAGTGAAAAGAGTCGCCTTCAATAAGTGGGCCCGCAGGTTATTTTTGGTGCAAGTCTATTTTTAGACTATGTCTATTTTTAGACATGATGATCATATTTCAGAAGTTGCAGGATGTTATTTGTGGAGGGTTGATCAAGTTGGAAAAATAGATGAAATTATATTTTTAGAATATTGGGTGAAGTCTATTTATAGATCGTTGATCTAAAAATAGATGCATGTCGATTATTATTAGCTCTTAATAATAATCAGACTCTAAACAACAACTTATTCTCTTGGAGCACTTCAGCTTCAAGGTACGTATGGCACATCACCGACCGAGGGAATTACGCAATTCCCAAGGGTTTACCGAAGCTAATGCATGGAGGTGATCAACAGACTATGCGTAGATAAGGGGACACGCTAAAAGAAGTAGTTATGGAGCGTATTCATTAATCCAATAGATCTAATGAGCTAGTTGTATCTAGTCTAACCGATTGATACACTAGTGACAAGTGGAGTGAATTAATTAGTAAATTAATTCACAAATAATAACTCATAAATCAACCTAACAATGGTGCAAATAGCCAATTCAGGGCAGCATGGTGTGTCATGAGGATCCAGAGGAGAGATAGGTGAAAGGGCAAGATAGACTATATGTTGTGACTATAGTGATGCATTGATTGTATCACACCCACATTGGAGTTGCCAATGAGGATTGTGCAGTCAAGGCAAGGGTAATTCGAATTCACTAGGAGCTATTCTTCAACAGAGATTGTGTAGTGGAGGCAGGCTAGCAGGAGGCAAAGATCGGTGCATGGATTTGCAAGATTGGTCCTGATTAGTGTATGACGATTGTACTGTACTGAGAGCTTGTGATAAGCTTTGTATGCTTTGTATGAGATTGTCATATGATCTCCATGTTACATAATATATAGTTGGGGTTTTCAGCTTCAGGTTTTCCTAGTTAAAAACGGTGTTATGTGCGATTGATTATTTTTGTTTATGATTGACATGTGTATGCAATTAATTTTTCCGCAAAAGATTAACAAGTGGAATAGATTCAGTGTCTTGCATAAATTTAAATAGTGTGAGATCAGGTGGATCTAGGACATATGCATGCTTAGTGCATATAATTTTTACAAGAGATGTTATTAAGATGGAGGATGAAGGTGGTGAGGGATGAAAGGCCATGAGGCCAAATGACGAAGGTGTCATCTAAAAAACATAACTAGTATTTTAGTTTTAGGTGATAAGTGTTCAAAACTCAAGTTTCTAAGTGTTCCACAAATATATTGGCAACCACTAGGGATAAGGAGGAACTCATGGTTGTGTCGACATTCTGCGCATAGAAGATGTCTTTAAAGGAGAAGAAAGTGGAGGAAAGGTATACTTGAATGAGATTAAGGGGTTCTGGATCAACCAATTTTGAGATTAGATTAATAACTTCGGAAATAGGGATCTTGGTGAATAGAGATACTACATCAAAGTTGATCATGATATATTTTTTTAACACGTATTATTATTTATAACAAAAACAACAATAATATTAAACAAATTTTTTGGTCATGGTCAGACCATAAACAAAATTGGTGTACAATACTTATTTGTGGGACAAGAGACCCGCCCCTATGCAATGATTCGACTGCTAAAATCTATGGAAGCGTACACAATTTACTCCTCTATATTTGAATTAAAATTAATATAAACATTACACATATAACTCCTACACTAATGTCAATACCATTTTCATTAAAATAAATAGTATGGCTATAATTGCTGCACTAATGGAATTTGAAGCAATATTACAATCAAAACAATTTGCTTTGGGCATGCAATGCTCTTGAAAAAAAATACCATGACCATGTTGCACAATTGTACTAGAAGCGTACACACATTACCCCTCTATATTTGAATTAAAATTAATATAAACACTACACATATAACTCCTGTGCTAACTTTACTCCTCTAAATTTGAATTAAAATTAATATAAACACTACACATATAACTCCTGCAATAACGTCAATACCATTTTCATTAAAATAAATATTATGAGTATAATTGTTGCACTAATGGAATTTGAAGCAATATTACAATCAAAACAATTTGCATTGGGCATGTAATGCTCTTGAAAAAAAATATCATGACCATGTTGCACAATTGTACTAGTAGATTTGGCCAAACATTTAAGATCCAAGGATGGAGTTTCAAACATGGATTGGGTATATGACACTTAACTATGGTGACAAACATACTGTAGTATGCGAGGGGCTTCTTCACTTTATAAACTAGCACAATCATATTAGCAAATGTGATTTATATACATAAATTGACATTATTTGTCATTTGATAATTTACGTAATAATAATTTGCATCAGTCTTATAATTTGCATCATTTGTTATTTGATAATTTATATGGTAATTTTATTAATATTTAATTGTATTAGTTAAATGTGAAAAATAGAAAAATTTAAAAATACAATGTAATTAATATTTTTAAAATTCTATTTGTGAATTAGATTAATATTTAAAATTCTATTTGTGAATATAGATGAGATGACAAAAATACATCAAACATCATTCCTTTATGATAATAAATAAGACAGATCTCATTTATTAATAAGACAGATTTGAATTTAAATATAAATTAATTAACCAATATTCAATAGGGAGACGCCTATCTGCATAATTAGCTATATCTTTGTGGTCACCGGTAATTTAAGAGTTTAGAATTTCAAATTACAACTTTTGATTTTTTAGATGTCAAATTTTAAGTTATTAATTATCAAAATTCAATGGTTGAAGTTCAAATGCTTAAAATTCACTGGTTACTAGGGCTTCAGGATGTAAGCAGAATTGGACCATGCATCTTATTGACTCTGACAAGCTATTCACTGGTTACTAGGGCTTCAGGATGTAAGCAGAATTGGACCATGCATCTTATTGACTCTGACAAGCTATAAGAATTTGGAAATCTTCACCTTCTATCTCAATTCCAAAACAATAGTCAGAATATGCAGTACGGAGTATCACCTGAAACAGGGTGGTGATGCTGGCCTTAATTTGGATGAGAATGTAGATAAATGGACAGATGACCTCATCCAGGATAATCAAGGTCAGCCTAATGGCTCGGAAGTCTCTAGAATCTGAATGTGAATATCAGTTGTTTGTGTATTGGTATGTTTATAAATCTATAAACTATTACGATGTGAATGGGAGTTGTTTGAGGTTAATTAAGGTAAAGTATAATGATGTGAAATTGCAAATCCAATTTCATTTACATATAGGTCCTAGAATGGATCTAATTCATAGTGGAGAAAGTAGTTGGTTTACATACAGGTCTTAGAATGGATCTAATTCATAGTGGAGAAAGTAGTTGGCTCTAGGATATTTATGTATGGGTCTTTATTCTATTTAGTACAAGTTGTATATATGTGCTTTAGATTAAACCAATGTTCCACCGAGTTTCTGGGACGGGGAAACGTGAGAGCGGGGATATGCACAAGGGGGACGTATATAAGCAACCCCAAAATTTAGGGAAATTTTGGGGAAACGGGGGGACGCTAGAGCCATAAAACTTTAATGTATAAAAATAAAAAAATAAAATCCCAACAATATTTTAATAACTAAATTAGTAGATAGTAAATCTTATTAATTATGAAATGCACATATATGATCATCATTTCGTATTAGACTATTGTGAAGTAAAATTATCATTTGACATTTCTGCAATCATCGATGTAAATCTAAAAATAAATTACTAAATTGAATATATCATTTGACATTATGCAATGTTCCATCTAAATTCATTATTTGGCAATGGGCATTAATATTATGCAAGGTACATCAAAATTAAATTCATCATTTGACAATTGAAACTACACAATGCACATCAAAAATTAAATTCATCATTTGACAATGACATTTGAAGACTAAAAGAGCCATAGAAAACTGAACTAAAAATAAACATAGAAAGCAGTGAAATACAATTTTTTTTTTTTTTTTTATTAGCAAAAAAATTTGGGGGATGCATCCCTCTTGAATCCCCCTGCATCCCCTTGTCCCCCCACAAGAGCCCCACAAGAGAGACGCATTTCATCACCGGAAAAACACCCCCCTAGAGTTTCCCCAAGTTTTCCAAAAAAGGAGACGTGGGAAAGTTTCCCCATCTTGGGAGCATGGAGAGCGGGGGAGCGGGGAAGCGCGTTCCCACCTTGGGGGACGCATCCCCGTGGAACACTGGATTAAACTGATATAGCTCTGTTAGCTGTTTTTCGTGTTGTTTATTGGCCCACTGGTAAACTGGATATCCTCTATTTTGTCTAAGTAGGAGGAAGCGATGATATCAAGTCCTCAAATCTGACAGGTTTCTCTCCTTAAGAAACAAATAATATTATGCTAAGATTGTGATTTTATAAATGTTTTAATTATATCAAATAACCTTTGTGAATAGCCACGAGACTTATCAAGTTTCTCAGGATAGCACTTTATTTTTGTACTCATGAACCCCAAAAACTGTGTGTTCAAAGTATTACATAAAACGGTGATTGCAAATTTATGTGCAAAACAACTAAAAAAATCTAATTAGAATTGACCTGAGATTTCAGAGTTACAGCAACATTAATAGAATGTTTATTGATTTGTAATGTCCACAATACAACTCTTGACCATACTTGCCACTTTATCCAATTCCTTTGGATTCCATGAATACTGCAAACAGCTAAGTAATTTTAGCTTTGTGATGTAGGTTCATCATGGGGGTACCAATATCTGTTATAAAGCCACTGGGAATCACCAACTACAGCTTCTCCATCTTGATTACGATGCCAGTGGTAGTGAGCATGTGTTTTGTTTTTGATTTCAAGGATTGCATGGCCAAAGCTAGCTTCGCGGAATGCTGAATACTGGGGCTGTGGTTCAGTAAAGCTACAGCCAATTACCACACAAGTCATTGAAATATTCATAGAGACTAGAGAACTTCATTGATGTGATTAAAGTTATAAAATAGATGGTGATAGAAAAATCTAAGTGTTGTAGTAGCACAATAATATTGAAAAGGACAAATTGTTTCACTGGAAGAATGAGCAAACATGTTCAACTTACTTGTCTGCAAGGCCTTCGATATTTCCTCCATCACCAACATTAAGGTAAACAGGTGAAGATTGATCAAACACAGGTGTGCACTCCCCATTTACTATGTTGTAGGCAAAATTTGATACACGTTTCTGCAAACCCAATTGCTCTATTCAATCATTCATATTTTTGAAAGCCACGCATAAGAACAGGAATTAATTGATCCTATAAAAATAAATTCAATTTGAAAATGTAGAATAGTTTGAAGCTTACAGATCTTTCATAAGCATGAACATGACCAGCGAAGACAATGTCAACCTTGTATTTTGTAAACCATGATTCAAATTGGACTCGCATAGTCTCCCCTTCCATGTAATGGTAATTGTTGCTATTGTACCATGGGCTGTGCATGAGTACAATCAACCATGGAGTCTCTTTTCTGTTAACCTTGGGAAATTCCTGCTCAAGCCAATTATATTGGGGAGTATATTTTCCTGCACATTGATTAAACAGAATTTAGAAAATACGAAGAGATGCAAGCACGTAGAAGTTAGTCTTTAGCCGAAGTTAATTAGCTTCAATACCAAAATTCCATTTGCATTTATAAACATCTTTCATATAGAGCATTTGTATTTATAAACATCTTTCATATAGAGTTTTAGGAAATAGCAGTTTTCTAGCCTCTTCAATTCAGTGGCAAATTCCAATCCTTTTGTTGTACTTATTGGGATGTTTTCTTTCCAACATATAAGCCTTTTGAAGGTGGCTAGAACTCTTCCCATCAACCTTCTTCAGAGGTATATTGGAATCAATCAATGCCTACTACTTCAAATAAGTCATTCGGTTTGATGCAAACTCTAAATGCTATCAGGCCTGTGTGTGTCTTATCATTTTCAATTAGATCATTCATTGAACCTTATCATCTAAGGAAGGGGCAGTCTTAACAAGGTTACCATAGGTAAATCTGTGGTCGGATCATTGACAACAGCAATATGAAAACCTTTGTGAACTGTTACAAGAGTCAAGGAGTGTTCACCTCAGCCGGCCACTGGATGACCCATCTATTATCAAAGGTGCTCAATGAGGCAACAAGAGCAGAGCACCTGGATGGATAGTTAGGTTGGTGGCATTGGAAAATTTTATTCTGGTACTTGATAACTATTATCATCAGACTAATAAGATGTACTGTGGTTTTTTATTGCAGCATTTGAATTATCAACCGTACTTTGTCTCCCTACTATTAGCAGATTGTGAATACAAATGGCTGATTGATAAATATCTGACAAAGTTGGATCCCTTGTTCTCGGGAACTTAGATGAACTGTAATTAGTCCTCTCCAAGATGGCTTTAACACATCCTTCGCACCATATTTTGTTGGAGCAAACACATTTAGAGTAGTCTATGCTTGTAATATTGGTCTATCGAATCCTATATTGCAAGAAACATCTGGGCAGGGTCATAATAGGCTTGTTTTCATATATAAATGTGGAAATGCTTATGTTATGGCCTTGAAACACATTTCCAACCATACAAATGTGCCCCACATGTGGAAAATGCATATCTTACCATACAAATTTGTCCCATGTGTGGGAAATGCATTTCATATGGCCAGAAACACATTTCCAAGTCATACTAACATCCATGTGATGCATTTCCAACACTAAATCTGCCTACTTTGACTTGATTTAGCTCTATTTTTTAATAGGTTTGACCATAAATGCTGGCAATTAATAGTAATGTTAAGAGTAAAAGTTAATATTTCCTTTATCTTTCCATTTTATACTTTTACCTAAATTTGTTAACATTACCATTAATTGTTTTACGATGTTTACGGGTGGTTCCAACCTCATCAAGCTTCATATGGAGAAAATCGAATTTCATATCCCATTCAAAATTCAGAAAACTTAATAGTTTTTAGTATTTCAGGATTGGAAGGATTGTAGCATTTTCATTGAATTATATCATGTATGAGGATATGGGATTGGCATTTAATCAAGAGCACCAAGCTCTTTATGTGCCCAATATTGGTAGTGTTGATTGTTGAGATACTTTATCGTGGCCTTAACAAAAACAGTACTTGTTACCCACCGAGTGGGTAACCCATAGGAAAAATAAAATTCTCCCATTCTAATCAGCTTGACAACTAGTAGCTCTATGATGATTTACAAATAGATAACCTCAAAGGCCCTCCATTCATGCTCTGATCAATTTTTATAACATCTAGCCTACTCATCAGATGAAGGTGGTTCATCCATTATAAGGTACACAAATATTTTTCTAATCAAGTGCTTTCATTTAATGTATTAGGGCATACTAGTATGAATCATAGGTTGAATTGGATGATAGACCACTTTTGGTTGTATTCTTGTTCCCATGCTTCACCTTGGTGACTATCCCCTTCCCCTAGTCCCATGTGACCTAGGCCACTTTTGGTTGTATTCTTGTTCCTATGCTTCACCTTGGCGACTATCCCTTGCCCCTAGTCTCATGTGACCTTCCTTGTGGCCTTTCTTTCACAATCTAGGAGGAGCACAAATAGGAGGCAGTAATCGATTTTGCATGTCTATGTTAATACTTAATCATTTCCATCTATCCCTTGTATCTAGATCCCATCTTCAGGTTGATTGTTGCCTGTCACCAGTGTTGGCTCCCTATTTTCCTCATTCTTGAGTAGGGACTTGGAAACTTTGCCTTAAGAGGTTGATGTAGTAGAAAGAAAAGAAAAAGCATACTCCATGTAGATAAAATGCAAAAAAATGGATAGGATATAATAAAGTACGTGGACAAAAGCCTAGCCTAAGTGTTACCTCCCTCATTAGACCTCACCCAATTCTTGGCTAATGCATGAGCAATCAAAATGAAATGAACCTTGAATATAAAAAACCCAATGAGAAATAAACCACTTCATCTTTAAGGGGTAACTGATGCATAAATCAAGCTTGTATCCCAAGCTATGTAAGAAAAAGAATATCAATGAAGGAAAAGGCACACAAGAGGGGTGGTAAAAATAAGCCTAGGAATGGGGTAACTCAAGTCCCACGATTGTTTCCTTTTCACATTATACTCGCTCAGGAATGTTGTAATTTCATAGCCGATACAAAGACTATGGCATCCTCCATGATGTAAACTCCCACCATTCCACTAACCACTTACAACTATTGATTAATGGGGTAGCCTAGGAATTGTTCCTCCCCTTATGGTTGGAAGCACCTAATAGGGCCTTTGGATAACCCTCCCATATATAACCATGGTAACTTGTTTACAAACCATAAGCTAGGAATAAATTTGAATATGATGCTTGTGTGAAGTAATTTAGTGCCTTTTGCAATAGATATGGCCCACTGTCATACTCTTATGGTTATTTTACCTATGACGATGATCTCACTTTATTTTCAAGGTATGTTTCAGAAGCTTTCTCGTAGGTACAACTGCCATCTCTTGATGGATTGATTGAGAATTTGAGACTTCTCCAACACTTCAAAGAAGATGTCCATGTGAAAAATCCTAAATCTCGATTCCTACTGCAACAAATCTGAATTACTTCTCCTATTATTTTTCATAATTATTTCATTATAGTGAAATACCGAAGTAATTATTGAAGCAGTCTACACAAATAATGCTACAGAATAAATCCAAGTGTTGAAACAAACTGAACAAAATACAATGAAAAACATCCACATTTGACACAGTTATTTTTGGACTAAGTCCTCGGAAAAACCTAACTCGGGAAAACCGGTGCAGCAGATTTGAGGGTTTTGTATTATTAAGTAGCAGAATCTTGAGTACAACTAGGGTGCCAATATCCGGCTCACCCTTCAGATAAATCTAGACAACTGATGAAATTGTGAGATATACCTCACTCTGCAAGTCCTCGGTTGATCTAAACAGCGTTGGTGAATCCCCTCTCTGCCTCTGCGTGATTGCCTACGCTGGAACTGCGTAAGATTGCGTGGGCAAGCTAAGGAACTGCGTCACCTCTCCTCTACAACTGATCAAGCTGATCTGAGACTGAGTTTTGGCCCTCCTAGCTCAGAAACCTCAGCCTCTAGCTATCTCTGGATTGACTCTGGAAGGCACTACATCACTTCTGTGTGATTCCCTTCAGGGACTGTGGCACCCCTTCAGAAAACTGCGCTGCCTCTCTCTGTGTCACTGCTGCCTCTCTCTGAAATGTACTCCTGGTCCTCCTGACTAGTTACTGCATCAACCCCTCTTTGGAACTGATCACTGAATCAAATCACTTAGCAAACCCAACCCTAGTGATTCGATCTTGATCAAAAATTTGTGTCCCTCTCACAAGCTCGAAAATGCCAAATGCTCAATGTCACAATGTGTTTTCCATAGGCCCCTCACCCTCCTTCTTATATTCTTCCGTTGACCCTTCAACGGCCAAGATTAAAACATAATCAAGGGCTAAGATTAAGTTGGAGGTGATCCATGACTTTATCTAGAAGATTCACACTTAGTTTAATTAATACCCTTTATTAATCAGTTTCCCTAAGTTTAGACTTAGGAAAACATTAAAAAACGATTAATTATTTTAATTAAACCATCTCTAAGTGGAATTTTCCAAAACCATTTCTGGGTATTATGGAATACACGTGTCTTAGCCTACATACAAACTTACAAGGATATAGCACATCCGATGCTACCATAAATCACCACTCCCTCTTAGCGAGGAAAGTGCTCTAGCAAGACAATTCAATGTGTTGATTTTCTGACTTCTGGAACATCTACTGTTGTGTTGTTGATGCTTCTCACCAACACTGCACAAGAAAATGTTGCATCTGTACTATTGTTGATTTTGCCAACTGCCAATGTACGGCAACTCCCTCTGAATTCTGCAACCATGCTGTTGCACTGCGTGAGCACTACTCTGCACTGCGCTGCACTTCTTGTGCACTGCACTGTTGCTGCTGCATTGTTTCTAATTGCAACAGAAAAACATCCGAAATTGGATAAGTAAATCTGCAACTGAAAAATAAGACTGACTGTTGCTAGCTTCTGCACTAGCTCTCTGAAAATACTGCATTGTTGCTGCTCCGCACTACGTGAGCACTACACCAGTGTGCATTGCGTTGTTGCTGCTCAACTATTGATGTTGTTGCTCCTTCTCTGCGTTGATCAGGCTCTAGTATTGCTAGCTACTGCATTGTCTTCTCATCTTCCACTGCAACTGTCCATCCTGCTACTGTCTTTAGGCTGCCGTAGCTCACATGTGATCCAAGAGTCCAGAAATACTCAAGGATCCTGCCACTTGTAGATCCTGGATCTACATCTCCAAGTCAACCCATTTCTCTCCTTTCGGAATATGAGCTAACATACCACAATCTCCTTCTGCCTCAATCTTGGCAGCTCTGGCTCAAGGATCTTGCCTCTTCTCCTTATCCTTTTTCTTAAGAGGACATTGTGTGGCATAATGTCCCATTTCCCCACACCTGAAGCACTTGATCTTGAAAAGATCTTTCTTCTTTTGCTTCTGTTGCCCCTTTGATGCAAGGGCAGTGTTATCTTCTTCCTTCTTCTTGACTTTCAAACCGCTGCTGCCATCCTCCATATGGATTTTGAGGAGGTCTCTCCTCGACTCTTCTTGCTGCAAGGCAGCCCACATCACATCCCATCCTGGAAGCCTTTCTCTGCCCAGAATGCTCTGGACAAAGTCCTGATAGTCTTCTGAAACAAAGTTCAGAGTGAGCCTTACCAGCTCTGAGTCTCTAGGTGCTGACCCCACTGCTGACAGCTGGTCTCAGTTATCCTGAATACGAGACAGGAAGGAGTCAAAATGCTCTCCCTTCTTCATCCTGGTATTACACATCTTTTCCTCCAGATACATCTTCCATTGCTCAGAAGATCCTTGGTATAGCTTTTCCAGCCCAACCCACATTCCTTTAGCAGTGCCTTTTGCTGCTATGTGAGGTACGATGTGATCCTTCACACCATCTAGGATCAAACGCTTGGCTCTTGCCATGTTCTTCTTGAAGGCTCTCAGATGTGCTGCATCAAGTGGCTCTGCAACTGCGTCATCAATGAGGGCCTTTAGATCATGCTCATCAAGGAGAAACTCAGTCCTTAATTTCCAAATAACATAGTTGGAGGCACCCTCCAATCTGTCTTGGTCACGCAATCCGTTGTTGGCCATCTCCTCAACTGTCGATTTCTTCCTCTAACCCTCTGCTCAGCTAGACTTACACACTCCTTGTGGAGTAAGTCACTGCTTCTACTGTTGCACGGGAGAAATTGAGCTTCTTTGAGTAAGAAACTTTCTGAGGTCAAGAAATCCCCAATCTGTGTTTTTCAGAAATTTTCTGACGCTTACGCACCAACTCTTATTGTTGTGCAGTAACTGCATCCTTCAGCTACGCTAGTCTGCTACGCTGCCTCTTCTGCAACTGAAAAAAGCTTACCCCTCTATCAACTCTCTTAGAGGGAGCCTTTTCTGCGCTAGATTGCCCTCCTGGCTTGGACAGTGTAATTTCTGGGAGGATTTGTCGTTGCTTACGCAGATCCCAATCTCTCCTGCGCTAATCTGCTAGTTCACCCTTGTTTCTCCTACACTTCAACTTGAATAAGCTTTGATACCATGTGAAAAATCCTAAATCTAGATTCCTCCTACAGCAAATATGAATTACTTCTCCTATTATTTTTCATAATTATTTCATTACAGTGAAATATCGAAGTAATTACTGAAGCAGTCTACACAAATAATGCTGCAGAATAAATCTAATTGTTGAAACAAACTGAACAAAATACAATGAAAAACATCCACATTTGACACAATTATTTTTGGACTAAGTCCCCGGAAAAACCCAACTCGGGAAACTGGTGCAGCAGATCTGAGGGTTTTGTATTATTAAGCAGCAGAATCTCGAGTACAACTACGGTGCCAATATTCGGCTCACCCTTAAGAGAAATCTATACAATTGATGAAATTGTGAGATATACCTCACTCTGCAAGTCCCCCGCTTATCTAAACAGTGCTAGTGAAGCCCCTCTTTGCCTCTGCGTGATTGCCTATTCTGGAACTACGTAAGCATGCGTGGGCAAGCTGAGGAACTGCGTCACCTCTCCTTTGCAACTGATCAAGCTGATCTGAGACTGAGTTTTGGCCCTCCTGGCTCAGAAACCCCAATGTCTTGCTATCTTCGGATTGACTCTGGAAGGCACTGCTTCACTTCTGCGTGATTCCCTTTAGGGACTGCGTCACACCTTCAGAAAATTGTGCTGCCTATCTCTGAAATGTACTCCTGGTCCTCCTAACCAGTTACTGCATCTGCCCCTCTCTGGAACTGATCAATGAATCAAATCACTTAGCAAACCCAGCCCTAGTGATTCAATCTTGATCAAAAAGCTATGTCCCTCTCACAGGCTCAAAAATGCCAAATGCTCAATGTCACAATGTGTTTTCCATAGGCCCCTCACCCTCCTCCTTATATTCTTCCGTTGACTCTTCAACGGCCAAGATTAAAACATAATCAAGGGCTAAGATTAACTTGGAGGTGATCCATGACTTTATCTAGAAGATTCACATTTAGTTTAATTAATCAATTTCCCTAAGTTTAGACTTAGGAAAACATTAAAAAACGATTAATTATTTTAATTAAACCATCTCTAAATGGAATTTTCCAAAACCATTTCTGGGTATTATGGAATACATGTGTCTTAGCCTTTATACAAAGTTACAAGGCTAGAACACATCTGATGCTACCATAAATCAACAGTCCAACCCCACTTGATGACCCTTTAGGGCACCATAGCTTGGATGTTGACCACTTTATGCGGAACACTAACCTTGGGATGTATCAAACACTAATGATGACTTTCTACTCTCCCTCCAGATCTTGGAACATTGCACATCAAATCCAAGACATTTCCTAGAAAGAAGGTGTACCCTAGAGACCATAGGATGCCCCCAGATTGGCATCGTACCTTCTTGATGGGCATTGACCTATTTATGGATCTGATTGATGATGATGATGACTTGAGATCCTTCTGGAAGGGATGGTACACATTTTTTGGATGATGACATCATGCCCTAACCTTGAGATGCTACCCTCATGAAGCTTGGAGTGATGACATGGCCTTGGTTGATGATGACATATTGATGACAAGGGTTTTTCTTGATGAAGAGAATGATGAGGAGATGGCCTTTGAGTGAGGAGCACTCTTTTGACTCATACATGGCACTTTTGATGGAAATCTTCACCTTTGGAGGATGATGTCACCCTTGCAGGATCTCAGACATGTAGGCTAAAAGGATGTTTTTTGTTATGTTTTATCATAAAGATAGCTATCTTTAGGTTGGCTTGTGACCTACTTAACTTGTAATTACTCAAAAAGTATTATTTTTGGGAATTTTACTTAAATTTTCCCTAAATCGATTTGTTTTCCCTCCTATAAATAAAGGGAAGTTGATTTAGGTGTATTCATGGTCACATATAGTCATTTTACTCATCTATAGAGAGTGTGCACTAGTCTTCTTTTCTCTTGGATGCAATGGAGCACTAAGGTGGCGAATTATTTTTGGGAGGATATTATTGCTTGGAGGGATTGGTGAAGTGATTTTATGGTGAATTTTGCTATTTCATTGTGAGTATCTTCTTCCATTTTGCAAATGTTGTAGAATTAGGGTTTGCATTAAGTTTTCATCTTAATATATGGAATCATTATGACTCTAACATCTCCTTTGCAAAATTTGTCACCAAGTATCCAACAAGGAAACTCAGTATAGCATTCCTTGACCTTAAATCTCCAATTTATTGTGCTGCTAGTGTTTAGATTGAGAGGTTTTCTCTATCTTAACTTGCTCCAATCAAGGTATTCCACCATTGACCTCACCATTTTTTATTCCATATACCCAAGACTAATAAAGGCACTATTATTTTCTGTGTCAACCTTTATAAATAATCTTTTCCTTTTTTTAACTTTTATTAGGATAAAACTTGGGTTAAGTTACGAAACAAATATGCATTTAATAGCATAAAACATCTTGGACTTCATGTTCTTAATATTAGGCTTTGCATATATTATATTGAAAAGTCAAAATATGATTTTATTGTGCAATTTTTAGCTACCATTTTGGGGTTGATGTCTAGGGTTTAGTATCATTTTAATGCATTTTCAGCCATTGAAAAATTGTTGTGAACTCTTGCTTCATTTACTCATTCAACAAACTTATTTATTTATTGTTTATCATTAATTATAGGTTTTTTTTCTATTGCTATCATATATTTTGCATCTTGTAAATTGTTCATATTATAAGCCCTAATTTATAACAACAATCATTAAATTAAAGGTAACAATTGTTTGGAATCTATTTGAGCATCTCTAAGACTATCTTAGCCCCCCTATAGACTTAGCCATAGGTCCTTTGAAATCATTACCTTATCTCACCTGGAGCCCTACCTTAAATAATAATATCCTTGGGCGGTTATTTAGAAGAATCCTTGGAGGTATTTATGCTAAGAATTCTTGGGTTAGTCTACAAGGTATGCTAGGGAAGCCTCCCCTTTGGTGATAGCATCCATCCACAAAATAACAGGGGAGAAACTACTAAGCTGATAGTGGTGGTTGATCTCATTGTTGTTGTTAATCTAGAGTATTGAGTGAGGCTAAGGTGATAGATTTTGCTGTAATAATACTCTTTAGTCAAGCCAAAATCATTGATTATGCATGTTAAGTTTTTCCTACCATATCCTAGGGCTCGGATTTGGAAATTTCATCAAAATTGGATGGTGTTGACGGATTTCCTTCGAGAATCGAGGTAGAGGAAAATACTAGACAAGAGGAAAAATATGATACTAATGATGAGGATCCCGATATAAGTTATGGGGGAACATTTCTTGTTATTTATATTTTTCATTTAAATATTCTTGATCAAGTCTCCATAATTATTTCTTGCAAAGTTTCAATATAATCTACTATTTATAAAATAACACTATATGTACATGTATGTATGTATGTAAATCGCATTTCACATTTCCAAATTTTTGGGTTGTGTTTCCAATGTTGCTCACCTATATTGGGGAGTGTACTTTCCTACACATTGATTAAACAACAATTAGAATAGACGAAGAGGGTCATGCAGTTAGTCTTTAGAAAAAGTTAATTAGCTTCAACACCCAAATTTCATTTGCATTTATAAACATCTTTGATATATAGTTCTAGGAAATAGCACCTTTTCTATCCCCTTCAATTTAGTGGCAGAGTGAATTCCAATAATTTTGTTGCAATTATTGGGATGTCTTGTTTCCAAAACATAATCCTTTCGAAGGTGACTTGAACTCTTCCCATCAATATTCTTCAAAGGTGTATTGGAATCAATCAATGCCTGCAATTACCAATGCTTGGAACTCTTCCCCATTTGCAAATTTTTGAGGGGTCATGTTCCTAGTGCACTTCCACTTATCTGGTTAGTGCACTTTTCTACACATTGATTAAACAACATTTAAAATAAATGAATAGGTGAACGCATTCAATCTTTAGCAGTGGTTAATTAGATTCAATACCAAAATTCCATTTGCATTTATAAACTTCTTTGATATAGTTCTAGGATATAGTACCTTTTTATCCCCTTTAATTTTAAAGAAGTAGGTTAAATTCCAACCTTTTTCTTGTACTTCTTAGGATTCCTTGTTTCCAACATATAAGACTTTTGAACGTGACTAGAACTCTTCTAATTAATCTTCCTCAAAGGTATATCGGAGAACGTGACTAGAACTCTTCTAATTAATCTTCCTCAAAGGTATATCGGAATCAATCAATGCCTACTACTTTAAATAGGTGATTTGATTTAAGGTGAACTCTAAATGTTGTTAGGCCTATTCATGTCTTATCATTTTTTATTAGTTCATTCATTGAACCTTATCATCCAAGGTAGGGTAATTCCTAACAAGGTTACCATAGGTGAACCTCTGGTAGGATCTTTAGCAATAGTGATACGCAACCCTTAGTGAAATTTTATAGGAATCAATGATTGTACACATTGGTCGACCATTGGGTGACCCATTTATCGAAGGTAAGAAATGATGCGACAAAAGCAAAGAAACTAGATGGACAACTGGGTTGTTTGCATTGGAATATTTTATGTTGGTATTTGATAGCTATCATCATTATAGTACTAAGATATATTATGATTTTGTATTTAAGTATTTAATTTATCAACTATATTTGTCTCCCTACTAGTGGTAGATTATGAATGTGAATGGGTGGTTGGTAAATGGTTAATAGTAATGGGTCACTTATTCTCAAGAATTTATATGAACTATAGTTAGTCCCCTCCAAAAGGGGCTTTAACAAATCCTCTACACCAGTATTATGTTTGAATCAAACAAATTTAGAGTAATCTATGCTTGTAATATTGGTATATTGAATGCTATATTGTACGAAATGTCTAGCATAGGGCCATGCCAAGCTAAGTTTTGTACAAAAAGATGGAAATGCATGTCTTATGGCCTTGAAACATGTTTTTGGCTATACAAACACATCCCAAAAGATCCAAATTGGATCAATATATAATTTTCCATCCATTGAGATGCTTTTAGAGTGGAAAAATTGAAGAAATCAACTTACAAGAGAAGTTTTATCAATGGGACCAAGTTTGGAGAATTGGGGTCTAAAACCTTTTGAGGTCATTTTTAGGACATAACTGACATTTTTTTGGGGTAATACTTTCCCTCTTAATCTTTTGGCCATATGACATTGTTCTACACTCAAATATCTTTCCAACTGTGCAAGAATCGTGTCAATTGGAGTTTGGATGAAAAAGTTATGCCTCCCAGAGGTTGACCTATTGTGATTGACCACCATAATTCAAGAGGATGTCACATCAACCCCTATTACTCATGTAAAATGGGCTAGCCATGTGGGAACTATGAAGAATACTCTAGAAGAGTCGAGTTGTAACTCATGTTGAGGGTTGAGTGGGTCCAATTGATCCGAATTTATGCGGGAATGCAATAAAATACAGAAATAGAGATAAACACGGAGATGCAGTGGAAATAAAACTTCATTTCATTAAAATCAAATCACTGGAATATGTTTACACATAATGGAAATAAACTAGCTAGGGCGCTGGTAGCTTATCTCTGAGAAGAGATGTGGCGGCTACAGGCCTCTAAACTGTGTTACAATGAGGTTCGAAGGCCTATTTATTGTTGAGAAACAATGGAAAACCCTAAACATCCAAAAACCTAACCCTAGGAGATGAAGCACCAAAACTATGGGCCCCGTTTGGGTAAATTGGTACATCAACTTCTCGGAGATGTAACTTTGGCATATGATCTCCGTTTGATGTGCTCAATACCTCGTTAGAAAGATCTATACGAGGAATACAACTTTTGATGTGACCATGTTCCTCCTGGTTTTCCAAAAAAAAAAGTCGTTTGGGGCCTCAAAAAGGCTCCAGAAGTTCAAGACCCGAAAAATTGCTAAAAATAGTAAGTTGTGTTGAAACTTAAAAACTGAAAGAACCAATGGTGGGGGTCCAAATGGAATAGGTGGGTGGCCACCAATATCTAGTTAGATCATTCCTCCCCCTTAGGAAGCAATGGTCCCCATTGAGTTGATTTCCTCCGTGAGACGAGGCAAATTCTACTGAACTTGGTATTGGATTTGTCGAAGATGTCATGGACCTACTGGCAGACGTGTTGGATGCGTTCAATAAATTTGGTTCCTTTATCAGCCTCAGACAGTATATGTGTGGATTCTGTCTGTGTAGCAACATGAGGTATGGAAACATCAGGCAGCAGCACGCCTAGGGTCAGATCAATGGAGTGCTTGACCTGATAGTGTAGAGGAACCTCTATGGGTGAGAAGAAAATGTCCTCATATTCCTCCACGACTTTGTCCATCTATTGTTTCCGTGTAGGGGAGCCCTGTTTCGAGGTTGTGGCCACAATCTTCTTCTTTCCCTGAATTGTAATGAAAATTAATTTCCTGGTTTGGGAAACAATCTTTCTGCGTTGTTTTGCAGTAGTCAAAGAGATGGCAAGAGGCGGTACTACCTCCGGTATCCTATAAAATTTATTTCCCAAAGTAATAACAACAGCACGAGGCCTAGACTCATACATAGCATGTCGCTTCCACAAGTATGGTTGGCCCAATAATACATCAAACACATCAAGAGGAGCAACATTACATAGTACCTCATCCGTGAATGGCTTGATGCTGTACAGAAGGCGGCACTGCTGGTGGATGCGGAGATCTCTTCCTTGGTAAAGCCACCCAATGGTATACGGTTGCGGGGGTGCTATGGTCAGTAGGCCGAGCCGCTTCATGACCTATGCTGAAATGAGGTTCTTTTGGCTTCCACTATCGACAAGGAATTGCAATGGAGAACCCTTCACCCACATCTGTGAATGGAAGAGGTGCTCCCCCTCCTCTAGATCCTCGAGATCCTCCCTTTGGTGCTTGGTGGTGGCAACAATGGCATTGGGATCCGCATCAATGATCTGCTTCCCTTTGTCATTTCCCTTGTCTAGTTTTGACTCAGGTTCAGAACATGCATCTGAATCGGGTGCCTTCAGTTCAACCACCAGCAACTGTTTGGCCGAACACTCATTTGTGTTGAGTTGGGTTGTTATGAAATTCACACCACTTCCCCATGTCCTTCTTTGGATTTGTGGTGTTGTTCTGAGTCACCCCGCTTTGGCTTTGCCCCTTGTTCTGCGGTTTGGGGACACCTTTCCCTGGCTTCTGATTCGCGGATCCAAAGTCTCGCTTCTTCTACTTAAATTTCTACTCGATCTTGGCGGTATAGCGATATGTCGTACCAAGCAAGGTAATGTCAAGGAAATCCATTTCCTCCTTAATGTACTGTGCAAATAGCTGCAGTAATTGAGCACCAAATGTCTCTCTGAATCTTTATAACCCAACTTTGTGCACAAGGTATGGAAAAAATTCATCAATTCATGCACATCTTGATCCCTTTGTTGCCGCAACGTGGTCCATTGGATATATTTGTCCTCATAGCTCCCCACGGTGTAATATTGTTCCTTGATTCCGTCTCGGAACGAATTCCAAGTGGGTGCGACCGAGAACAGAGAGGGTCCCCTCGCGTCCTTTTGCTCACAGTAGCTTTCCCACTAGTCTTTGTCATGGGGGGCGACTTTGAGGAGTGCAAAAATAATATTTTCTCGGTCAAAGAAATCATGGACCGAGAAATACCCTTCCAGAAAATTCAACCATCTATCTACAACGTTTGCATCTATATGGCCTTCAAATACAGGAATGTCAAAGTTGACTTGTACCTTGAAAGGAGTGGTGCCTCCAGAGTGGCTGCTGGATGTAGATGCGCCGCTGGTGGGCAGCCGTTGAAGGATCTGGGCAAAGTTATCCATCATCACGTTCTTTGTTTCTCGAGGGCCTCCTCGAGCAATATTTTGATAGGATCTCTTGCTCCTTCATCTCTCTTTTCTTCCGCCATGGGAGGTCGTCAGGGTTTGCGAGGCTGATCTTGCAAGGGTTCAACCAGATCGAGCCCTAACTCCTTATACTCTGACCTTGTTGGGGACATGCAAAGAAAAACAGAGAAAGAGCAGTCCGCTCTCATACCACTGATTCGGATTTATGTAGGAACGCAATAAAATACAGAAATACACATAAACACAGAGATGCAGTGGAAATAAAACTTCATTTCATTAAAATCAAATCACTGAAATATGTTTACAGAAATAATGGAAATAAACTAGCTAGGGCGCTGGTAGCTTATCTCTGAGAAGAGATGTGACGGCTATAGGCCTCTGAACTGTGTTACAATGAGGCTCGAAGGTCTATTTATTGTTGAGAAACAATGGAAAACCCTAAACATGCAAAATCCTAACCCTAGGAGATGAAGTGCCAAAACTATGGGCCCCATTTGGGTAAATTGGTATATCAACTTCTCGGGGATGTATCTTTGGCATATGATCTTCGTTTGACGCGCTCAATACCTCGTTAGAAAGATCTACCAGAGGACTACAACTTTTGACGTGAGCACTATTCCAATTCTAGAAATATTCTGGAATAGTGCTACAATAGCATCCCACATTTCTTTGGTTGTATTCTTGGCCGCTAAGTGTGAGACTATATGATCCCGAACTCCATCAATGATCAACCGCTTCGCCTTGGCCACCTCTTTATTATAATAGTCTAGCTGCTGCAGATTTGTAGGTACGGCTATGGCTCGTTCTGCGTATGTCTTCAGACCAAACTCATCAAGCAGAAAGGACATCCTGGCCTTCCAAATAAAGTAGTTCGATGTACCATACAATCTGTCTTGTTCTCTAAGCCCTACTAAGGCCATTTTCTGCAAAACTCACAACTAGTAAATAAACAGGAATCTCCTCCTCTCCTTACTACGGTACCTACTCTGCTACACGCACTTCCTTTAGGAAATATGCAAATTTTCTTTATTGTTTCCTTCTGCTACTGGAAATTTCAGATTTCCTTCAAGGCTGAAACTGGAAACCCTCTGAGGAAAATCCCTAAGTGTGCAATTTATCTTCCACCTAGCGTTGATTTTTCTACTGCAAAAAACAAATGCACCCAAATCAAGAATTTTCTCTGTGAAAAATATTGATTTGCTCACCTATTGCCTACTGGAATCACTTCCAGACAAATTCGAACTTTTCTGACCACCTGCCTCTGGAAATCGAACCCCTGTCCAGTAATTTTCACTACCTAGAAAGGCCCTGCGCAGACTTGGAAATTGAGCTACTAGACTCCCTCTAAATCTGGATGGTTTCCTCCTTTCGCCTTTGAGCTTCCTATCTAATCAAATTTGCTCTAATACCATGTGAAAATTCGCTTGAAAATGTAGCAACTGGAAATTATTCTTTTAACTAGATAATTATTAAGCAACTAATAATTCACACTACAATTGCTTCACAAATGTGATTCAGTGTATCTTACTGCAACCCCATCGACATCCTTTTATAATCTCCAATTGGATCACCAACAACCATGATTAAGTGCTCATTGATGGCTGAGATCATTTCTAAGTTGATCCATGTGACTTTCTAGAGAAATCTCACCTTTCTCAATTAATTGTTGTTAATTAATCATTTCCCCCAAGTTAGACTTCAAAAAATTTAATTACTGACTAATTAACTTAATTGAGGTACTTCTAGGTGGATTTTCCATAAACTTTTTTTGGGTTATGGAGTCCTAGTGTTTCTTAGCCTCTCTAACCAAAGTCAAGACTAGAACACCTTTCAATGCTACAAAAACTAACAAGCCCAATTCAGGCAGTTCAAGTAACCCGCTAGTTTGTTTCTACAACTAGAATATTTGGGAAGATGAACGCATCTTCTTGGTGCGGATACTTGTCTTTGTTTAAGCCTACAATTCTCCTCTCACTCGTGTTGCAATATTAGTTCCTCTCTTCCATGTTTTCTTATCCTTTCCTTTCCCATTCGATTGTGTGGTTGTGTCTCATCCTTTGTTCCATGCCTTTGTTTATATATATGGGACTTGGGATGCCTAAGGGTTGTGTCCCTTGGATTGCCACCATATGTTCCGCCCTTTCATATTATAGCCCATGTCCAACCTATTCCACTCACTCCACGACTCATGTCAACCCCTCACGCCTTTAGTTAGCCTTTCACTTTGGTCAGGCCGACCTCGGTGATTCCATGCTTACCCATGTTTGGTTGCAATTGTTCCAACTGAATTGATTCATTGTCTCGTTGTGTGGTGAAACGGGGCGCACACCCATCGCACGTCATATGTCTTGGCCCATATGCGCCTGCATAGTGTTGTAAGTCCACTCATCTTGGGTGGACACACCTTGTCACACCCAACTTCCTAAGCCGATTTATCTGTGAAAATTTCAACTTGAAATCCTACTGCATTTTCTGATGTTATTTCTTCTACTTATTATTCATAAATAAGTTATTTGCTGAAATCTCTTCAGTAAATATTGAAATAAATTCGAATGCAGACTTCACCATAATTACTGAGCAAAACAATAAGGAAAATACTAGCACATAAATGACACAAATATTTTGGACAATTGTCCCCAGAAAAACCCAATGCGGAAAAATCCGTGCAGGAGATGAGGGTTTCTATTATTCAGTGGAATCTTCTTGTACAATTTACAGTCAGAAGTAACGAAGAGAAATTATGATAACACTGGAGAAATTCCTCAGAAAATAGAAAGGTGAGAAATAACCCCAGAAGGACCCTCTTGAGCCCCCTGCATCATCACTACACTGGCTCTGCGTGAGGACGGCGCAGAACTGCGTCACCCCTTTGCGCTGCTCCCTCCTAGCCTCTGCGTTGTCTCTTCCTTGTGCTACGTCACCTTCCCCTGCACCTCGGATCGCTGTTGAACCCTCTCTGCTTCTCCTCCACTTGCAACAATCCCTCTGAGTCGATTCTCTTGCCAAAATTCGACCACTAACAAAATCGTTTAACTCGAGCAAATGAGTATCTTCACCGATGTGTTTCCCACATGACCCTCAAGCCTTTCTTTATAGTCTTCTCGTTGAGAAATCAACGGCCCAGATTAGATCTCTAATCAATGTCTAAGATCATAACATGAATTGATCCATGTCCTCTAGAAGATTCACACCCTGTTTTATTTAATACCCTTTAAATATTTAATTTCCTTAAGTTTAGACTTAGGGTCCTCATTAAAATAATTAATTTTTCAAATTAAACAACATCCGAGTGGAATTTCCACAAACGCTTTCTGGGTTCTTTTGAATACAAATGTCTAAGCCTCTACGCCAAATTTGAGACTTAGAGCACATTTTGATGCTAAAAAAATCAACACTCCCTCTTAGCAATAATGCCTGCTGCATATTGCTCTATCCCTGAAGCATCCTTTGCACTATTGAAGTCCATCAGTCTCTGCGTTGTTGCTGCCATTGTACCGCTGCCCATGATACTTCCATTATCACTGCTGCATCTATACTGCAACTCCCTCTAAAGTGCCGCATTATTCACTTCTACTGAAACGGATTCTCAACCATCCCCATTTTCTCCCTGAAACAAGCAAACTTTGTTCTCCCTAGGGCCTCGGTGAGAATGTCTTACACTTGTTCTCCTGGAGGACTGTATTGTAACTGTACCGCACCCCGTTGGACACAATCTCTGATAAAGTGACACCTAATGTCAATGTGCTTTGAACGATCATGAAAAACCGGATTCTTAGAGAGCTTGACGCAACTATGATTATCACACAGAATGCTGGTCGCTTCCATCTTTGTCCTGGATAGATTCACAAGTAGCTTTCTAAGTCATATGGCTTCAGACGATGTCGTTCTTGCCACCATATATTCGGCTTCAGCTGAGTTCAGTGCTACGGACTTTTGTTTCCTACTCCACCAACAGGTCATTCCTGATCCAATACTAAAATAGTACCCTGTGGTACTTTTCCGACCTACTGAACTTCCTACCCAATATAAATCAGTGAATCCACTTAGTCTGATGTCATTGCCTCTAAGGTACTTTAATCCATGCTCGACTGTTCCCCATATATATCTGAGAACGTGCTTGGTTGTTGCCCAGTGTGCCCTCTTTGGTTCCACCATGAACTGACTAAGGGTGTTGAACGCATAGCAAATGTCTGGCCTAGTGTTGATCGGATACATAAGAGATCCTATGAGTTGTCTGTATAAGGTGGGGTCTACTTCTTTGTCATCAAATGCATCAATATTTTTCCAGTTGGTAATTATTGAAGTCACCATGGGTCTACAATCCTGCATCCTGAATCTCTTCAGAATTTCTGTAGCATATCTTTGTTATCCAAGGAAGATTTCACCCTTCTGTTGCCAAACTTCCAACCCCATGAAATAATGCATCAGCCCCAAGTCCATGTCGAATTCTGATGCCAAGTTCTTCTTGCAATCATTGATGAGCTTAAATGAACCTGTCAAAAATAAGTCATCTACATATAATACCAGAATTAAAGACTCATTCTCTACTATCAGATAGTAGAGATTGGGATCTACGTCACCCTTGACAAATCCCATCTTCTGCAAGTAACCATCAATTCGACCATACCAAGCTCTAGGTGCTTGCTTAAGCCCATACAAGGCTTTCTTCAGCGTGCATACATGAGTTTTCTTCTCATGTGTCTCAAAGCCCTCTGGTTGTTCAATATATAATTCTTCTTTTATCACCCCATTTAAGAATGCAGTCTTGACGTCCATCTGGTGAATCTCCCATCCCATCTGCACTGCAAGGGGTATTATGGATTTGATAGAAGTATACCTGGATATAGGGTCAAAGGTAACCTTGTAGTCGATTCCTTCCTTCTGAGCATACCCCTTAGCCACGAACCTGGCCTTGTACATTTCTACGCTGCCATATGCAGCATACTTACTCTTATAGATCCATCTCGAACATACAATTGATCTTTCCTGAGGTCTAGGTACAACTTCCTATACATCATTAATCATTGTAGAGCGATATTCCTCCACCATGGAATCTACCCAAACTTGATGTTGTATGGCCTCTAGAAAGCTAGTTGTTTCCTCAACCTGTGCTACCAATGCTTAGTACCTGTCTGGTTGTCTACGTTGTCGTTTTCCGATTCTAGGAGCACCAAAAAACTCCACTGCGTCCCTTAGCGTCTGTCATACCTCTCTATTGATCCTGCCATTGGTGGTAGGAGGCTCAATCATCTCCTCTTCCTATTGTCCCATCTGCTGCGAGCTATCTAGATTTTCTTCTCTTGAAAAAATATTAGTACTAGCCATAGTGCTAGATGCTGATGGTTGTCCATCTGCTGGACACTCTCCTAGCTTCCACTGGACAAGAGGCACATCCTCAGACTGTTCTTCGATAGGCATTTCACGGAATCTTCTAAAGGCTCGATCCTCCATGAATTTCACATCCCTCCTTACTACCACTTTCTTATTCCTTGGAATGTAGATTCTGTATGCCTTGGATGTCTCGCTATATCCTACGAGGTGCCCTTCTCAGCAGTATGATCTAGTTTGCTTCGTTTCTCACTTGGAACATGACAATATGCCATGCTCCCAAAAACCCTAAGGTGATTTACCTCCAGCTTCACCCCTGTGAATACACTCTCGGGCATTATCTTGCCCAATGCTCTGTGAGGAGTCCTGTTATGGATATATACAGTTGTGATGCATGCTTCTGCCCACAGAAATCTAGGTAGATCTGTATCAAACAACATTGCCTTTGCTGCCCCAACAATAGTCCTGTTCTTCCGTTCTGCAACTCCATTTTTCTCTGGATTGTAATGAATTGTCCATTCTCTTATGATGCCTTCCCTTGCACAGAATTTTGTGAATTCCTTATCATTATATTCACCTCTGTTATCTGAGCACAACACTTTGATTTTCTTCCTAGTCAGGTTTTCTACCAAAGCTTTGAATTCTCTAAACTGATCAAAGACCTCATCCTTGGTCTTTATGAAGTAAATCCAAGTCTTCCTGGAATGGTCATCTATGAAAGTGACACAATATTCACTTCCACCAAGAACTCCAGTGAACATTGGTCCGCAAATATCTGAGTGTATTAGTCCCAATACACTTTTCGCCCTATTGTTGCTCCTGGAATATGATGCCTTAGCGTACTTTTCTAGTACACACCCTTTGCACATGTCATCATGTTTGGTGCTAAGAATTGGAACTCCCGTAACAATTTCTCTGAGTATTTTGAGAGCTCCATGATGTAAATGCCCCGTTCGTCTGTGCCATAGCTCATTCATATCTAATTCTCCACTTAGGTTGTTGCCTACTAGTGCCATTGGAGACTCGAGCTGCAACTTGTATAGCTTTTTGCTTCGAGCCCCAATCTGAGCCTTCTTCTTCCAGCTTGGATGCTTGACACATACTTTTCTTTAGATAAAGTATACATCATATCCCTTCTCCTGCAATTGAAACACTGAAAGTAAATTCATTCTCATGCCTGGCACATGCAGCACATCTTTGGCTCGGAGACTGTCTCTTGCTTATATTTGAAATGCTACGGTCCCTTTTTCTACATGGGTACACTTTGTCATGTTTCCCATAGTAATCTGGAAGTTCATCCATTCTTCTTAATAGCTGGAGAAATGATCTCTTTCTCCGGTCATATGGGCTGAAGCCCCACTATCAATATACCAATCATTTGATGATGCAGTTCTTGATAAGAAAGCAAATTCCTTTTCCAGCCTAGAGGCCAACTCTGACGAAACTCAATCTTCCATCTTTTTTGTGCTTTTCCTTTCTCGGACAATTTCTATAGAGGGAATGCGTAAGCCCTTGGGTGTACAATTTTCCACCAAGGCAACACCACGAAACCCCTTTGGCGTAGACCCTCCTGCTTTCTTGCATAGCCTTTCTCGGATACCATGTGAAAATTTCAACTTGAAATCCTACTGCATTATTTGATGTTATTTCTTCTACATATTATTCAAAAATAAGTAATCTGCAAAAATCTCTTCAGTAAATATTGAAATAAATTCGAATGCAGACTTCACCATATAATTACTGAGTAGAACAATAAGGAAAATACTAGCACATAAATGACACTGATATTTTGGACAATTGTCCCCCCAAAAACCCAATGCAAGAAAACTGGTGCAGCAGATGAGGGTTTCTATTATTCATTAGAATCTTCTTGTACAATTTACGATCAGAAGTGACGAAGAGAAATTATGATAACACTGGAGAAATTCCTCACAAAATAGACAGAGATAAATAACCCCGGAAGGACCCCCCTGAGCCTCCTGTGTCATCGTTGCACTGGCTCTACGTGAGGACTACGCAAAACTACGTCAGCCCTTTGCCTTACTCCCTCCCAGCCTCTGCGTTGTCTCTTCCTTGTGCTGCATCACCTACCCCTGCACCCCGGATCGTTGCTCTTTTCTTCTTCTTCACCTGCAACTCTCCCTCTAAGTCGATTTTCTCTTGCCGAACTTCGACCACTGAGAAAATCGATTTACTCGGGCAACTGAGTATCTACACTAGTGTGTTTTCCAAATGACCCTCAATCCTTTGTTTATAGTCTTCTCGTTGAGAAATCAACGACCGAGATTAGATCTCTAACCAATGGCTAAGATCATAACATGACTTGATCCATGTCCTTTAGAAGATTCACACACTGTTTTATTTAATGCGCCTTAATTATTTAATTTCCCTAAGTTTAGACTTAGGGTCCTTATTAAAATAATTAATTTTTCAAAAAAAACAACATTCGAGTGGACTTTCCACAAACGCTTTCTGAGTTCTTTGGAATACAAGTGTCTAAGCCTCTACACCAAATTTGAGACTTAGAGCACTTTCTGATGCTACAAAAATCAACATTATATTGGTTGGGCATCCACGTCTGCATCCCTATTTGTGCCACTCGGTTCATTTGTGCACCCATGATTCATGAAAGCCCCAAATTTCCCCAAAATGTTGCAAATATCAACATATTTCTACAATGTCCATGTCGTCATGCTTACACACCTTCATCTAAGTGTGCACTCAACCTGAGAGCCTTATAATCACAAATCAAGGACAAAAAATAAATGCAGATTCCAAGGGTTTACCTCTACTTTAGATAAATAGTCATAGCTATGATTTTCTTCTACATGGAGAAGCACATGTAGATAGGCCTCCAATGTGTGTATTTTCAATGAATGGGTTTCAAATTCTCCATTATCACTCCTTCACGCACAACTCCATGTTTCAACAAATATTTCAAATCTTCCTCTATCCTTCTATGTGCACCACTCTATGGGCCACTTCTCTTTCTCTACATGAGGATTTCACGCTCAGTTGTATGTGATTTTCTTTGCACGGTGAACAAAAAAAAGGCTAAATTCTTCTCATCGTAGTCAATAACACTAAAAATCTAACTTAATGTCACCACACAATAGAAAGGATCTCTACTATACAAACTTCCTCCTCTCAATGTTGTTGGCCTAGTCACTACTCGACAGCTAGGGTTTTGCTAGATGTGTGGATAATAGATCGATACTTCCACACATGAATTCATAAATCACTGGATAGAACACCTTACCCCCTCCCTCACCTCCCTCCCCTTGACATGATCAAATAACCTCTATGGCATGAATAAACCTTTGACCTTCCTCAGACCAGCGTTGTGATACCACTTGTTGGTAATTGGATCATGGACAAACTTAAATGGAAAAAAACTAATGACATAAAAATAACATGAATCACTTGCACAACATGGAATTTACATGGTAAAACCCTAACAATGTGTCAAGGAAACATACACAGGGCAAGGCATTTTGTCAATCAAGAAGAAATTACTCTTACAACTAATTCAACCCATCTCTCAAGCTACATGGATATATCTATCTTGGCATTTTTTCATGAGTTACACGAATTGCCACTAATGTAGTAAACCAACACCATTATACAAACTTCCAAAAAAATTATGTGAAGTAAATTTAGGTTTTTACAATATCTTAATTTATTAATTTTTTTCATGAATCTAATATTGACTAATGTCCCTGGAGAATCAAGGTCAAGGCAAAGGCTAGACAAGAGGAAAAGGGTAATACCAATAATGAGAGTCCCAATATAAGTGACAGTGGAATCTTGCTTGACATTTAATGAAGAGCCTCGGGCCCCCTTGTACCCTAATGTTGGTGGTGTTGATTGTTGGACTCCTATGTCATGACCTTAGCAAAAATCTACACTTCACTCAATCCAAAATCATTGATTAGGCCCACTGATATTTTTCTACCATATTGTAAGTCATGGATTATGAAATTTCATGAAAAAATAAAATTGGATAGTGTTGACTAATGTCCCTAGATTATCATGGTCGAGGAAAAGGCTAGATAAGAGGCAAAGGGTGATTCCAATGATGAGAATCCCAATATAAGTGATGGAACATGGCTTGTCATATATGTTTGTTATTTAAATATTCTTGCTCATGTATTCAAAATGCTTTCTTTTGAAGTTTCAATATAATGTGCTATTTATAAAATAAGTCTCTCTCTCTCTCTCTTTCTCTCTCTCTCTCTCTCTCTCTATATATATATATATATAAGAGGCAAAGGGTGATTCCAATTATGAGAATCCTAATATAAGTGATGGCAGAACATGGCTTGTCATTTATATTTTTTATTTAAATGTTCTTGCTCATTTATTCATAATGCTTTCTTTTAAAATTCTAATATAATGTGGGGGTGTGGGGGCGGGTCGGTTGGATTCCTAGCCGCCCTGGCCCCCTGGTCCATGCCTCCCTTTCCTAGGTGTTGACACATTTCTTCTTTCTTCTTGGTTAAGGTTTCTTCTTCTTGCAGGTTTTGTTTGGCTTGGGTTAATATTTTATGGTGGATGCAAGATTTTGGTTTTTCTTGGAGTTCTCCGCGTGTCCTCGTAATTTTTTCTTGCCGTCAATCACGCATGGTTTCCTCGTTCGCTGATTTCTGAATTTCTCATTAACTCTTTGACGGTCTCAAGGCCCTTTCCTTACTGCCAAGGGTTATTATATCGTCATTGCATTTTCGTGGGGATAGGTTTGGCATCTCAGTTTTTCTTTTTCTATGTCCCCTATGGCTATTCACTACAGCGATGGTACCATGGGCGGGTTTCTGGGCCTTGTGGCCCAGTTTTCATTTTATTACATGGCTTCTCCTTGCGCTTGTGTAGTTGTGTATTATTTCTAATGGAAAATACCCATAGGTACCAAAAACAATGAACAAGAAACAACATCCCCCAATCGGGGTGTGAGTTGGACAACATTCCCATCATAGCAATTTAATGAAGGGGGCCTCGGGGTACTAGCCCACCACCCTCCACATGCTTGGAACGGATGGCGCGGTGGATTCATGCATGTATGAGGTTATTAATCCCGCGGGAGGTGGCAAAGACATTACGTTTTGGTTTCGGAATTTGGAAAGTAGTTTGTTGAGTGAAGTTAGCAATTGTCTGGTTCATGGTAGAAGAGTGTCGAAGGGTGGTGCAGGGTATCATGGTTCGTCTCAGAAGCAGGCGAGATGGAGGTCTTGGCTTCTCACAGTGTAGGTAAACTGGTATGTGATCCACCATTCCCTCCTCTCTTACATGCAATGACTTCATTGTTTAATGGAATTGGGAAAGTTTGGTCTGGAATTGTTGGGGTCTGAGGGTAAGCGAGGCTTCCTGCATACTCGTGTCAACCTTCAGAATCATGGCCTTTTGCCTCGCAATGTATCCGTATCTGTATTGTTTGGGATTATCCTTTCAAGGATGGGGTTATATAGGGTTTTAAACATTATAGTTGGCCCTTGGGACACCTTACTGTCTTGGCCAAGCATTTCTTGGAATAGGGTATAGATTGTTTGCTCCTTTGTTTCTGGGTCTGGTCTCTCTGATTATCCTCAAGAAAGTTTGGGGTTTTTTTATCTCGATGAATTGGGGCAAAAACACTCCTGGGTTTTTCCTATGTGGGTTCCCTAGTCCTTGCTCCTGCGGGCACCATCTTTGTTGAATGGTCGTGTCTTGTTTTTGGTTTGGGTGTGGGGTATGTCTCTGTGGAATTAGCTTCACTGTGTTCTCCACTCAAATTTTGGTCTGTGATGTTAGTCAGCTCTTGAATATGGTGGCGGTATCTTTTTTTGGGTTGATCGGTACAGATTATTATTAATGGAAGGGAAGGGAGGAAGCCCCTCAGGTCCTGTATTTGGAATTACCATTTCATGCTTCTGTCATGGCAGGTGTGCAGGGTGGTAGTGTCCCATGGAAGTTGGGCATTTCTGGGCTCGAGCTACCACCTATGCAGGAATTTCTTTTAAAGACTCTCCCCACTGCAAACTGTAAGTGCTTGGAAATGGCTTGGTCGGCAACAGCTAAGACTCGAAGCCCAGCCCTGAGCGGTCGTGGCAGGAAAACCAGGGGGGTCGCATCGACAGGGCAACCCAACTCCTTTGGGGGTAAGCCGAGGGGACAAAAACGAGTTGCCAGCATCATAAATGATGCGGCTACAACATACCATGAAGGAACAACTAAGGAAATCAAACAGTTAATTTAGGAGTGGGAAGCAGATTTGAATTGTTAGGAGGGCACGATGGAAATCGATGCAGAGGACTAGAGAGCTATGGTGTCGGATCTAGAATATACCCGTGGTCGTATCTGTGTAAGGTATCCTGGGTAAGGATTTGGAGCAGATCTCTGTGGCCATGGCAGCAGTAGTGCAGGACTTTCCTGACTATAAACAGAAATTTCAGAAGCTCTAGTTTCAGTTGCAGAAACAGGATGGTTGCCTTCAACGAATAGAAGATCATCTCCCTTTCATTCTCCCGTAGACAGAACTCTCGGGTCCAATGCTAAGGACACGACTCCAGCGAAGTCTGTGTCTACTGACAGAGCAGAATAGTCTGCTAGTTGGTTTCACTGTTTTCTTATCTTTTATATATGTGGGGAGATTTTAGTTGTATGAATGTTGTTATTTTTGTCAATAGGCATGTAGAATTTTGTCAAGGCAAAGACATTCAGACTTATAATTTTTTGTTTCTAGATGGCATGTCACGATGTTAGGTGGCCGACAGACTTAGTTTCCCTCTGGGCAAGTTGAGGCCACCTAACTATCTGTTATGTGGATGTAACTTGCATTTCAATTAATGAAAAAGGAAGGTATTACCAAGCTTACAAAAAAATGAACAAGGAACAACAAAATAAATAAAAGCACAGTCACAGAGCAGTATATAATAGACACCATTAAAGTATTTTGATCCATTTTATTAATAATTAGAACTTGAGTACATAAAATGAGCTGAAATGATAGAACATGGGCTTGCCAAGCAAGCTAAGAAAAACCCTGATGAGAAGTCTCTTACCCAGATGGTAAATGGCTCGAAACAAGAAATGCACACTACCTAGAAATAAACTACTAGTGGCTAACTAATGGAATAAGGATTTCTTCCGAAAATACTACCAAAAAAATTCTGCAAAATTAACCCTGGACTCCTCTCACCAAACCCACAAAAAACCAGAAATAGTTTAGGTTGTTTTTGGGTAGTGAAATTCGACCCCCACAAGTGTGAGTGGCATAGACTAGTTGCTAATGCATACTACTAGAAGAGGAATCCCTATTGTGGCTTCTCCCGAATATCTCCTGAAGTTTCCCTCAAAATTCACTACTAAATTCCTTCCCAGAGCCCCAAAATCCTTCAGCTCCAAGCCCCTCACTCTTCAAGAGCCTATGCTTGCGCAGCACTGTGCAGTCACCTCCACGCACTGCCAAAATTAGGTGATTCGGCCCACATAAGTGCCACAACTCTAACCCTGCAAATAGTCACCAAAACTCTAGTTTTCATATGAGGAATTCTCCTGCAATTTCTCGGATCTACTAAATCCCTATAGCTAGCCCTATTTATGCTACTCGAATTGCCTTTGTGCCTTGGTAATTTTCACCACAGGAAATTTTGCTACAATATGGCTCTATGAAAGCCCAAAAATGTAATCCCAAATTCCTGGCTAGGGAGACACTTGAAGTTCTCCGAAGATGGGGTGGAATTTCGCTTGAAATTTTTGTGCTCAATAGCATTCCAAACCTTTAATTTATGAAATGTAATAGACAAAATGATGTGGAGAAATGCCTCCTTGCTTCCTTATATAGCCATGGACCCGTTTTCCTCCCCTTGGTGGCCCCCACATTCCACTAGGAGTTCGATTTCCCCCTCTTGGTGTGTATTGTCTCCTTGGTGGCCCCCATATTACCTCTCAAAATTGCACTTCTCTCTCCATTAGTGTGCATAGCCTCCTTGTGGCCCCCTTAGACAGTAAATCAAAATTGGGGACATTACAGTCCTCCCTTTCCCAAAATTTCTTGTCCTCAAGCAATGCTCGAACTGTTTAACACCATGTTGAAGCACACACATGGTGTATGAGGAAGAAGAATGCACACACAAGAGAAACAACACACAATGAAAGATAAGCGTTGAGGCTTTCTTGTTTTCCATTATACAAAGATGTACATTTATAGTACAATGGTGTGACTCTTGGTTTCATATTCCAAGGTCACTTGGACTCCATTGTGACTTTTCATATTCCACACCTACCCATGTAGGATTAGGTGTTCCAACATCCCCCCTTAATCCGAAGGGGTATGTGTGAGTCCAAGAAAAGAGTTGTAATACAAATATGCAAGTATACATGGCAGCACTTGGGCTGAATCAACTCTCTGAAATGTTGGAAAAAAGAGGTGGTTTTAGGATGACCACAAACACTGGAACGCAATACATGTTGCAGTTCCCGGAACTCTTCCAAAGCTGGCAAGAAGCTGAAAGTTTCTGCTAGAGGAATTGTCCCTCATAAAAAAGGGAGACCTTCAACCTAAAAGAAGGGAGGTCTACTACCTGTGGTGGTTTTAGGTTGTCCACCAACCAAAGATGATGGTTTTAGGTTATCCACCAACCGAAAATGATGGTTTTAGGTTATCCACCAACCAAAGATGATGGTTTTAGGTTATCCACCAACCTAAAATGATGGTTTTAGGTTATCCACCAACCGAAAATGATGGTTTTAGGTTATCCACCAACCGAAGGTATGCTCATGGGCATCTGTGTCTCTGGCTATATCTCTGAATCCGGAATGACGAATTGTGACTCAGGCTCGCTTGAACTCTGGCTGCAACTCTGAATCTGGAATGAGAGATTGTGGCTCAGGCTCGCTTGATCTGTCGTCGAAGCTTGTACATGACCACCATTTTCCCCCCTGTTAGGGACAAGGTGAGATGATGGCGAAAACTCAACTGCAAGTTTGTTCAATATATGTGAACAAGTTCTAACATGTGTCGTAAACATCTTCTTGGCTGTTGATGCCCATTGCCAAGAAGCGATCCATCCAAGGTGAATCTTTGTTCTTGCAGGAGGCTTGTGTCTGAAGCATTTTTCTGAAGAATGGGTGTGCTGACCACAATGCTTGCATGGATGAAGATCAAAACAATGATCTTTCATATGACCAACTCGATCACAGTGTTGGCATTTCTCAATCTGTTGTGGAAGTGGAACAGGATCTGGAACAACTGCAGGTGAACTGTCATACAAGAATCCAGCACTCTGAAATATGATGGGCTTGGTGTAGTCTGGAATATGAAAGGTCACATCCTTGTCATATCCAAGACCAGTTCGGTGCTTGTTGTGGACAAGCTCTTCCCAAGGTCTAATGATGGGCTTGAGAAGTGCAGGTTGAATAGCTGCATTTGCATGTATATCTGCTCTAGTACAATAAACTGAATGGGAATCAACTGCAACTTTGTCTTCTTTCTTCTGATGAGAGTCCTTCACAATCTTCTGAACAGAAACAGGTTCAGAATGGTGACTCTTTTGCTGAAGTTCATCTTGCTGAAGTTGAGTTTCCAACTGCAAAAACTCGATCTTTTCTTGTGCATCTAGCAAACAACTCTGAATGTTACATAGAGCATCCTTGCTCATTTTTATCATATCATGAACATTTGAATGAATGAGGTCATTCAACAACACTAATGCCTCATTGATTTTGGCCATTTTCAACAACTTAGGCTCAAAAAATGAAAGGGTGTCGGCTTCAACCGAAAATGCACCCGTTTACAATATGATTCAACAATAAATGCAAATGACTCCAAATAATTTCCAACTATAGAAATCTCAAAGTACAAAATCTGCTCTTCAAATGATGGAGGGCAATCAACAATGACTTACATCAACAACTCAAATTCACTGATTCCAACTATGAATGAAGAGGCAAATTGCACTCAAAATACAATGTCAATATCTCTGCAAAATGAATGTGTAGCAAAAACAACTGTGCAGCTGAATTTTTCCTTCAAATAACTGTTTTCAATGATGCCAAACTTGTCTTCAAATGTGAAATCTTCAAAAAATCACCCTTATGTCAATGCCACAAATCGCAATGTAAAATCTGCAAATTTCTCTATGTCATTCAGTCCATCTTCTTCATATGTCGAATCTTCTTTTACTGCTGTTCTTATTCTCTCTCTCCTCTCTCTCTCTGCTGTTTTTTTTTTTTTTTTTTAATTAATTAAAAATTAATTAAAAAATGGGAATAGTTAGAAATGAGAAGGGAAAAAAATTTAAAGGTGGTGGGGGAGAGGAATTAATAATGAGATTAAAAAATGGGGGGGTGCAGATATTGTATGGAGGGAGAGTTATTATGTGAAAAGGGGGGGGGGAGTGTAAAAAAGGGAGGGATTTAAAAAAAAATTTAGAGTTCGAATTAAAAATTGGGGGGTGGACTTTTAATTGAGGGGAGGGGCATATATTAAAGGAGAGGGGGAATTTAAAATGGGATGGGATTGATTTTAATGAGTGGGAGAAGTCGTATTATAAAATGGAGGAGGGAGTATTAAAAAAAGATTTAAAATTTTTAAAACGAATTTAAGGGGTGGAGATTTAAAGGAGATGGGGTATTAAATGAGAGGGGAGTTAATTAAAATAAATTTAAAAGGAGATGGGGAGGGGTTTTATTAATGGGGAGGGGGGGATTATTATATGGCAAAATTTATTAAATGGAGTGGGAAGTCGTATTATGGGAGGGAAGCGTTAAAAAAGTTTAGGAGAGTCGTAAGGTGAGGGGTCGAGGGTGTAAAGGGGAGGTAGAGTAATGCAGGCGGGAGGGCAGAAGCGCAGGGCCGGGTGAGAAGGGCAGGCGTAGAGTTAGGGGACAGGGAGTGGTAAGGCAAGGTAGTGAGGGCGTAGGCTTGTGCGAGTAGTGGCGTAGGGAGTGCAGATATGCCGTGAGGGAGCGGTGTCGAGAGTTGGGATGGCTGTGGAGCAAGGGTGAGGGCCGGAATATGAGGGTCGTGAGGTAGAAGGGGAGAGCGCGTAGTTGAGGCAAAGTGCAGGTGCGTTGGGTGGGGCGTATGTGGTGAATGCAGGGTTTGGGCGATGGGTAGCTGCAGAGATTTTTTTTGTTTTTTTTGTTTTTTTTAATATTTTATAACAGCAGAGTAGAGCAGGAATGGAGAGTAGAGAATTTTCCTTTCAGCAATAGAGACTTTAAAAATTCAGAGTTTGAAGGTACTTGCAGAAATTTTTCAGAAATTGCAAAATATTCAGGAGATTTCAACAGTGAAACTCAGAAATTTTCACTTCAAAAACCCAGCATTTTCTTCAAGAAATTGTAGAGGGCCATATAGCAGCAAAAAATACTTTCTTCTTTCAAATATAGAGCAGAGTTTTTCTGGAACTTATAGCAGTAAAAATCCAAAATTTTGCAGGAATCTTCGAATGAAAAACTCAGAAATTCTTTCTCATTAAAACCAGAAGCCTCTTCAGAAATCAACTTTAAACAATTTTCAGCAGCTCTTTCAAAATGATGCAGATTTTAATGAGCAGAAATTGCAGAGAAAAGATCAGAATTTAGAAAACCTTCAGATGGGCACAGCTGCTTCTCTTCAAAACCAATGTTGAATGGGGCAAATTTTCTGAATGCTGCTCCTTCTCCAAAACACCTTTCTGAATGTGGCAAAAAGACTGCTACAAACACTTGAGTGCTGCAAAAAAAACCAACAATTTTTGCAGATATGCATAGGCCATAAACACAAATGGCTCACTCAAAGTGGAGCAGGGCCAGAAATCGCCCGCTCTGATACCATGTTAAACACCATGTTGAAGCACACACATGGTGTATGAGGAAGAAGAATGCACACACGAGAAACAACACACAATGAAAGATAAGCATTGAGGCTTTCTTGTTTTCCATTATACAAAGATGTACATTTATAGTACAATGGTGTGACTCTTGGTTTCATATTCCAAGGTCACTTGGACTCCATTGTGACTTTTCGCATTCCGCACCTACCCATGAGGATTAGGTGTTCCAACACGAACAAGCGCTCTCTCTATTAGCTAGACCAAATTATCACTGCAAGTAATACTGGGGTCCCAAATGTGCCACTGTGTCACCTCGGGTCAGTTCACTATCCTTTCATAAAGGAATCCCTCGACACTAGGAACCCAAGTCATCTCACTTGATGTGAAGCACCCGTCGCCCCACACACAAACCATCAGTGTATGGGTGAAAGAGTCCTGCTACACACCACCGACAATAAAAGTAACATGGTACTACCAAGCCCCTATTGACTCCTCGAAGAGTTGCCCCACCGGAAAATTGATCCCTAGTACCTCAAGAGTGAACCCTTGAATGTACAACCCAAGTCTCATAGTATATATCCCTCGTCCTAGAGATTCAATCATGGCCATCTCCTGCTATTCATAAGGCCCCCCATGTGAAGCACTATCACATCCTAACATGTCGTTGAGAAGTGAAATTCCTGTTGGTAAGTGGAGGCTCGAAGGAAGACCTAGATGTCCTTCCCTTGTGGGAACCCACTCTTCCCAATCTGTGACCCAATTGCTCTGTCTTGTAGCTCCATGGCCCCAGGGCCCATACAAACCTTGAAGTGAGGCCACCATGTGGACGTTGCACCGATCCGGTCACAACCGATGCCCTCTCGTGTTTTTGTTGAGTCATCCACTCTAGTAATCCTCTGCCACAACACTAGTAAGGGACAACTCTACTACATGGACGTCTATCCTACCAGGGCTTCCCGACAAGGCCATAATCTACAAATCTACATCCAACCCTTAACCGAAACAATAACGAGGAAGAACTTCCCCAACCCATAGTGATAATCCTGTTGATTCCTAACCTGTCACCCCAAGGAAGATCTAGACTTGTCCTTGTCATCCCCATAACCTCCTGGAGTAGGTTAGTTCATTGACCCAATGGATCCTTGGATCCCAAAGCCAAATTGGAATCCCATCGCTTCTAGTTCCTACTGCCCACCACTATGTAGTACCGTTGTCTGTTGGGAACCCCATGTGCCATACAGCTACTCTCTGAATGTCACCAGTAGACAGATATCTGATACCCACAATCGACTTAATGTATGCGAAGCTACCTTGCTCCTGCCAACCATGACCACTAAGTCTACCATCCGCACTCTCAATGATGTGCCAATACCATGTTTGGAGCTCGGACACCCACTGGAAAACTACCTTAGTCATACACGATATCCTTTGCCCATGCAGGATCCCAACATGCCCTAAAAAAGGAGTGGCACATGTCTCCCCCATGATCAGATCCCCAAGTGTGGGCTCAATGATGAATGGTATACCACCCCTGTTGAAGATCACCTCATCCCCTAGATTATGGTTGACAATACACGCACCAACCCTACTCCTCCATTAGAGAATCTCTAGTGTGCCCCCAATGCATTGAATCTCATAGGGTCGTCTTAGGAAAATTCCCCAAGACCTATTTTTCTCAGTGTGGGCCTCAATCGAACACAATAAGGCTCCCCTCGTTTGCATGAAATGCCAAAGTATGAAAGGTGTGTGGCCTCCGATGGGTATGATCAAGAACCCGTGTGGACACTCTCGGCCAACCATGTGAACAATCCACTCTCCAAACCTTGGTATGTCCACCACACTGGCATGCCTGACATCCTCGTCAAGAGATCTCCTGCTACAGCACATCCCCAGTCCGTTGTGTCACCTCGCACACTACTACATATAACCATGTATCCCCGGTCCCCTTGGCATACAACTGCACCTAGTTGCACATCTATGTGCACCACTAGACCTCACTACATGTTGTCGCATCACCCTGAATCCGCTAGTATCCCTCTTGTATCGATGTGTCCCTCACTCTATGAGGACATCACTACGATGTGAACAACTCCTACTCCACAATGCAACCCTACACACCACTATGCACCACCATGCACCTCCATGCTCCTCCGCATACCATTGCTCATCACTGCACATCCCTATACCCCATAGGATGCCATGGTCTAAAACTGAGTAGACACACATCAACCCGCATCCTATCAGTGTTGCCATCCACACTATCACATATACATAAATGTAGGTGAGTGAACCTCCCCTCCTAATCCTCCCTAAGATATCTAAGAGAAAAATCTCTATATGTGCCATTGGTGGTGATGCTACGACGATACTCCTTGGTGACCTTTGAACCGCACATATCCACAAAAAGTCCTCATCCCCATACAATGCTTTTTCTAGTGACCTGTTGATGCCACCTCCTCCTATCAGCCCCTACCAGAGTACATTGATCATCCTATGACCCCATGCCTGGCCAACATGCCAAGACAGCTCACGGAGTCTGTTTGCTCCCCTGTCAATCCAGTTGGTCTCTAGTGTCGCCCGGGACACTGATGGAGATCTAAGAGTGTATGTGTGCGCTCTGTTACCAAATCCATCACACAACTACTACCATCAATGACTGACTCCATGATGTGATGGGGAATCCCACCTGGATCCCAACAATAGTCTGTCCCTCGAACCCCTCTAGTAACCCAAGGCCCCAATTGAACTATGCCCATGGAGATATCTCGGTACCTAGCTTGCTGGATAGGGGTACCAACTTAGTACCTCTCACCACTCAACCACGTGAGAGGCATCGAATGCAAGAACACCTGTACATGTAACAACTCCACCATGCGAATGTGGTGCCTTGCGCAACTCATGTCGCCTCGTTTCATTGGCCTGAACAACAATAAGGTTTGTCTAGATTACTCTGCCCCTCTCTCTCTCCAATGTGTAGATTTAACCTAACAGTGTTGCAAGCCCCATCTATATATGCCTGGAGAGAGCTAATGTCTAAAAGTACTGCAACTTTGTTGGTTTCCTGTGCATTTGTCTGCTCCTCATCAATGGCTGGCCCAACGGATCACTTCTCATCCTCCTCAACCATGGGCTCCACATTAGCCACTAATTGCCCCTCCACAAATAGCTCATTATGCATAACACCCTCATCTAGCTCATGTCCCTCTATGTGCGCTCCATGTTGCATCATCACTCGTAGCACAACTCCCTGACTATCTCCTACTCGGTGCATCATTAGGGGTTTCAACTCTCCCCCAATGCGAGTCATCTTGGTCACTATCTGGGCACCAACCACTCTCATGTCCTCTAGTTCACCGCTCTAGCATGTTGATTTTTGTAGCATCAGAAGTGTTAGAAGTCTCAAAATTTGTGAGAGGCTTGGACATCAGTATTCCAAAGAACCCAGAAACCGTTTGTGGAAATTCCACTCGGTTCATGTCTTATTAAAATAATTAATTATTTTAATGGAGACCCTAAGTCTAAACTTAGGGAAATTAAATAATAATTGGGTATTAATAAGACAGAGTATGAATCTTCTAGAGAACGAAGATCAAGTCAAGTTTTAATCTTAGCCATTGATTAGACTTCTAATCTGGGTCGTTGATTCATCAATGAGAAGAGTATAAAAGAAGGCTTGAGGGTCATTTGGAAGGCGAGTCGGGCACACACTCAGTAACCCGAAGTAGATCGATTATGAAGGAATAGAATTCGATTTCAGAGGGAGAATTGCAGGGTAGAGTTGCAGAGGCAGAAGGAGAAGAGGGAGTCAGCAATGACTAAGTACAAGGACATAGGGACGCAAAGGGCCATAGAAGGCAGCGCAAAGCTACAGCGCAGTTCACCCATGCAGAGTGACGTATTCCAGCACAGGGACTATGCAGAGAAGAACGCAAAGGGAGACATAGGGTCTTCCAGGTGTCAAAAAATCTTCAGGAGGTTCCAGGAAGTTTGTCTCAGGTGTTTTCCAAATGTATCTACTAGTGTATTCCTTGTAAAGATTCATTTGCTGAAGAATAATATATAAACCCTCATTTGCTGCACTGGTTTCCCACATTGTTTTTTTCCAGGGACAATTGTCCAAAAATAAGTGTGTACATGTGATCGTTTCTTATGCTTATGTTTCTTACAGTTCCTTTCTCTGCATATATAATCGTGAATATTGTAGCAGTATTTACTTCAAAATTTACTAATAGAATTCTGTAAATAACTTATTGGAGTAATAAGTAGGAGAAATAAATCTATCACTACAACTGTATATTTCTGGATTGAAATTTTCACATGGTATCAGAGCCAGAGATGAGTAATAGGAACAGAGAACCGGCAAGTGAACGTAAATCTTACATTGTTGCAGAAGCTCGGAAAGGTTCACGCAATTCTCCAGAGAGGAAGACAAGCATGGAAGAACAAATTGATCAGGATGTTTCTATTTTGGCATCCAGACTGGAAGAAGAGTTTGCTTGTGTGTCAAGCACTTCTTCTCATGAAGTCTGGTACATCGACAGTGGGGCTTCTGCTCATATGACGGGAGTGCGGGAATGTTTCTCAAACTACCAAGAAGAGCAGATGAACTTTAAAATCACCATGGGTAATAAAGCAAAATGTACCCCTATTGGAAGATGTACCATAGTATTTCAAACGAAGGTTGGAAATAAGCTTCAGGCCACTAATGTACTGCATGTGCCTGGTTTGGGGATGAACTTACTCTTGGTGTATCAACTTCAAAACAAAGTTTATCATGTTTACTTCATTGGCAACAGAGTATACGTCAAACACCCAAGTTGGAAGAAGAAAGCACAAATCAAAGTCAGGAGCAATAAACTAGATAAGTTACAGCTCGAATCTCCAATAGCACTAATAGGCAACACTAATGAGAAGGACTTCAATGAACTATGGCACAGAAGAATGGGGCATTTTCATCATGTGGCGTTAAATATTCTCAATAAAACTGTTACGGGAGTTCCAGAACTGAGCACCAAGCAGGACGATGTCTGCAGAGGGTGTGTATTGGGAAAGTATGCCAAGGCACCATATCAAAGAAGCAGCAATAGGGCTAAGAGTGTGTTGGGCTTGATACACTCGAATATCTGCGGACCAATGTCCACTAGAGCTCTTAGTGGTGTCGAATATTTCGTCACCTTTATTGATAACCATTCCAGGAAGACCTAGATCTACTTTCTAAAGACCAAGGATGAAGTCTTCAGTCATTTCAAATAGTTTAAAGCTCTGGTAGAAAATCTGACAAGAAAGCAGATCAAGGTGTTGTGATCAAACAATGGTGGAGAGTACATTGATAAATAATTCACAAGGTTCTGTGCAAGGGCAGGTATCAGAAGAGAGTGAACCGCTCCATATAATCCGAAGCAGAATGGTGTGGCAGAAAGAAATAATAGATCTATTGTCAACACTACAAGGGCAATGTTGTATGATCAAGACATGCCCAAATTTTTGTGGGCTGAAGCTTGTAATACGACTGTCTACATTCGGAACAGGATACCTCACAACGCATTGGGAAAGATCACTCCAAAAAGTGTCTTCACTAGTAGCAAGCTTGAAGTGAGCCACTTTAGGATCTTTGACAGTACGACATATTGTTATGTGCCCAATGAAAAGAGGAAGAAGTTGGATATGACTGCGGAAAAGGGATATCTGGAAGGATATAGTGAGAATGCAAAGGCTTACCAAATTTACATTCCGGAGAGCAGGAAAGTTGTAGTGCAGAGGGATGTGAAATTCATGGAGGAAAGGGCCTTCAAGAGATCCCGGGAAATGCCTTCTGCTACACAATCTGAGGAGGATCTGCTAGTCCAACCACAACGATCTGCGAAGGGTAATACGAGTGCCTCTCCAAGGCATGGGGATCCAAGGGATACTTCTCCCAAGGACTTGCAGGAAGGAGAGCAGGAAGATCCACTCACTACCAGTGGTAGAACATGTTGAGAAATTGTAGGGCTTGTAGGTTAATACAATTCCCTTCTTGATAGTTACTTGTGAATGTACTTATGTCGTGTCTTCTTTAGGTTAAGTTAATCTTTCATCAAGTCAATTATCAAAACGTGAGACACAAAGATTAGGCTCTTAGAGCCAGAACAAAAACTCGCAAAGGATTCTTCTTATTGATCTTCCAATAACAAATACTAAGGCCCAGACTTAGACCCTTCACTTAGAAATGCTTCCAGGACCTTGGTTCAGCTTTTCTGACCTTGAATCTTCTCTTTATTAAATAGCTTAGATCTACTTCAGCACTGGAGATCTTACATTTCATATGCTTATATAATTGCTTGAATAGCAGGAAGGTAAATCAAAGATTTACCTTCCTTACTATGGTTGTCTCTTCTCCTTATGTTTTGTACTATGACCTTCATTTGTTTGCACTTCAACACTGCATTGTCCACTGATATACATCTGCATTCTTTCTAATATATATTTGTTGTAGTTTCATATGTCACGGTAGTTCTTAGCCCAACCGAATTCGCAAATCTTTCACACTGAGATCTCAGTTATATTTAGACTTCAATCTCAGAGTATATCCGCAATCCTTGTCAGAATGTTACCGCATAATCCTGCACCTCTGCTTATTCTTTATCTACGTTATTATTTCCGGTCTTTATTCTGCATTGTCTGCAATACTCTTCAGATCTGTTCCTTGTTTTACTTTCTGTCTTCACCAGAAACTCTTGTACAAATGATCCGCAATTCTAGTTGTATATATATACATAACTGAGCTTGTTATTAGGCCGACCATCTGGCTGAGTGATAGGCCGACCTGTCCACAGTGAATAGGCCGACATGAATTGCGATTCCTTCATTATTTAATGTGGCAACCTTTGTAACTACAGCTTGACTACTATCGTTGATTAGACTACCAGCAAGGTCTTGGAGCATATATGATACTTAATTATTTTATATCTTTGATTCCTTCTTTTCATATTTACATAGTCAACCGACCTAGTTACACATTTTCAACACTCCCTCTTAACTAGGGAGGTAATCATATAGGTACATGGTTACTTTCAAACTGAAGAATCTCGTAAGAACAATCGAATTGGTAATCGCATCTGTATAGCATCATTTCAACCAGTATTGTACTAGTGTAAGGCCTTGACTAACAGCCCCATCTCTTCAACGAGACAATGGGCTTCAATGCTGGCAAGACACATGACTTATAGACACCTTCGTCATTGTCTCTCCAAGGTACATACTCCACCCGGGTGTTCCCAAAGTATGACCTTCCTAGACTATTCTTCTCTTGGGTAGCTAGCCCTCAAAGAATATCGGTCCCCGACTACTCTTATCTTGAATGCCCGATCACATTCTCAAAGAGTATCGAATGCCAGATGATTACTCAATCCTCCATTTTGTCTTCCCAAGACCTAAATGATGTGTCTATCTCTCCCTCCCAGGGAGTACCTACTCCACAACGGAATGTACTCATTCTTATACAAAGACTGTACCTAAGCTCATCCTTAGGAATTACCAAGTTTCTTCCAAGCAAGAAACTTACCATCACGCTCCCTCTTAATTAGGGACCTCCAACAGCAATGGTGAGACACCCAGCTGCTCATGAAGAATTCTTGTCCTCGATGTCATGGATTTCAGTATTGAGGAATCTCCATCTTTTAGCTTCATAGGGCACAGATCATTCATCACTTCCATCCTAAGTCTTGTAAGCTATCAGAATGATTCACCATACTTCCTTATCTAGTCCACTATTGTGCCATGCTGCTTTCCTTCGAATCATCTTCAAGGATCATACATCCTTTCTCATGATTATTAGCCCTGCACAAATTCATCTAGATAAACATTTACATATGAACCTTTTAAAACAAAAGTTACCTCAGTGATGATCTTTCACCATGACATCTTCCTCTAAGCATCAGCATCCTTCATACAGATTGACACATCTCCTGATGATATGTTTTCCAAGGGTCTTCTTCTTTACCAGACTTCCGTCAGAGTCTACATATCTCTCCATGAGATCTCCTAGTCAAATCTTATTGGCCTCTGGATCATAACTACCTCTTGACATGGTTGCATTTCATGATCTCTTCCTCTCTGCACATTCTTGATTCCTAGGAACTTACAACTTTCCTAGTTTCTTGTTCATATACAACAACCTCATATTCCATGAGGACATATTATGTTGATTTCATCTATCCATGCATTGAGAGATACTCCTCCATAGATCATACTTCTAAGTACAAAAGTCCATTACCTGCAACCACATGACATGACTTCAAAACATCTAATGTCAGCATATAAATATATACATACCTCATACCTTTTTCCCTTGAGTCATGCTATAGCAACTTCTCAAGAATGAAGAGCTTCATTCCCTTGGCCTGCTTCATCAATATGTTATCACATCCAGAAATATGTTTCCATGATGACCCTTGCTCTTGATGACTGCTATACATTAGTAATGTCTGTCAGAGAGGTTTTCTTAGAGTTGATTCACCAGGAGCTCCTGCCATGCTTAGATCAGGATGCTACATTATCACATAACCAACAGAAGTCAATTTCTTGTTTATAAGTTTGTGTGATTTTCCTTTTTCCTGCTTGTCCATCTTATCATCTCTTCTAGATCTGATAGTTGAGATCTTATGAAGATATCCCTTCATTCTTTGATACCTTCAATTTTGTATAAATCGGGTCTAAGTGTCATGACCTTCTTTATTGCATTGAATGGTTCTTTCAACTTATCATATATTCTCTTGATGTCTCCAATCCTGTTATATAGGGATGTAAGGACTTTTACTGATTTCAGAAGAATCCTTGGGCCCTTCTATCCCTTTCCATGTATTTAGATGAATCTTGACCTTTGGAGACTTTTCATGACTTTACTTTCTTCAAGGACTATGACTATCCTCCTCATGCAAGGAATCTTGGTAACCCAACCAACTTATAGATTTCCCTGCAAAAACAAAGTCATTATACCAAATTTGATTATAGAATAAAGGATACTTACTTGACAAGTGAAGATAAAGTCTTTAGCTTGATCGCCTTGATGGTGGTTGAGAAAAGATGTATTAGTGCTCTCCCTTTGGATGATCTTCTATCAAATGAAAAAGCCTTTCTTCAGTAAAGGAGATTGTTCCTTTTGATCTAACTCTTTTAGAGGATTCAAAACTTTTGTTCTCATGTCACATAAGACTTCTTTCTAGCATCAAGATCTTTCCTTGCTTGCACCAACGTCACTGTGATCACCAAGGTAGTAGTTATGAGATTTCCATCACTGAATAGTACCGAGGAATATATGTGACAGCACCAACATATAGCATCAAAACGTGTGATTGAGATGAGATGTTACTCAAGTAGTATTGTTATTCTTTTTCTATTGATTTATACTGGACCTGAAGTAGCACAGACCCAAACTGTAACATATCACCAAAATTATGTTTTAGTATTTTTACTGCAATATGCACTAAGTATGCCGAGAGCATTGTTGTGATTCCACTGATCTGCAGTTACTGAAAAACACCTCTGAAATTAGCCCGAGATTTCCTGAGGATGATCCGAATTGTAGGCTGTGATATTTGGACTCTGATTGCCTCCCAAAATCTTAGAGAATTAAATCTCTGAACTTATCCCTTCTATGATGAACTTTGACTAGCTTATATGCTTCGAAATCTTATCCTTGCGTGTCCCTTAGATGCCCTTCCTTAATTGTCACCTTAGCTCTGAAAGCATGTTGAGAAATTGTAGGGCTTGTAGGTTAATACAATTCTCTTCTTGATAGTTACTTGTGAATGTACTTATGTCTTGTTTTCTTTAGGTTAAGTTAATCTTTCATCAAGTCAATTATCAAAATGCGAGACACAAAGATTAGGCTCCTAGAGCCAGGACAAAAACTTGCAAAGAACTCTTCTTACTAATCTTCCAATAACAAATACTAAGGCCCAGAATTAGACCTTTCACTTAGAAATGCTTCCAGGACCTTGGTTCAGCTTTTCTGACCTTGAATCTTCTCTTTATTAAATAGCTTAGATCTGCTTCAGCACTGGAGATCTTACATTTCATATGCTTATATAATTTCTTGAATAGTAGGAAGGTAAATCAAAGATTTACCTTCCTTACTATGGTTGTCTCTTCTCCTTATGTTCTGTACTATGACCTTCATTTGTTCGCACTTCAACACTGCATTGTCCACTGATATACATCTGCATTCTTTCTAATATATATCTGTTGTAGTTTCATATGTCACGGTAGTTCTTAGCCCAACCGAATTCGCAAATATTTCACACTAAGATCTCGGTTATATTCAGACTTCAATCTCAGAGTATATCCGTAATCCTTGCCAGAATGTTACCGCATAATCCTGTACCTCTGCTTATTCTTTATTTGCGTTATTATTTCCGATCTTTATTCCGCATTGTCCGCAATACTCTTCAGATTTGTTCCTTGTTTTACTTTTTGTCTTCACCGGAAACTCTTGTACAAATGATTCACAATTCTAGATGTATATATATACGTAACTGAGCTTGTTATTAGGCCGACCATCTGGTTGAGTGATAAGCCGACTTGTCCATAGTGAATAGGCCGACATGAATTTCGATTCCTTCATTATTTAATGTGGCAACCTTTGTAACTACAGCTTGACTTCTATCGTTGATTAGACTACCAGCAAGGTCCTGGAGCATATATGATACTTAATTATTTTATATCTTTGATTCCTTCTTTTCATATTTACATAGTCAACCGACCTAGTTACACATTTTCAACAGAACAAGTAGGGAACTACGACAAATTCTGAGGGACGCAGAGGACTTTTTTGGAGCCCCCCGAAATGTTAAGAGAGAGCGCAGGCAGCCTGAGAGGAACCAAGCCTTGGTTGTACAAGTTGGAGAACCTTCTAGTTTTTGGGAAGCAGCTCAGCACCAAATATGGGTAGATGCGATGGTTGAAGAGTACAGTTCCATCATGACAAATGATGTCTGGGAGGTGGTTCCCAGACCTCGGGATAGATCAATTGTAGGTTCAAGGTGGATCTACAAGATCAAGTATGCTGCAGATGGCAGCATCAAGAAATTTAAAGTTAGGTTTGTGGCTAAGGGGTATGCTCAGAAGGAAAGGATAGATTATGAAGAAACCTTCGCCCAATAGCCTAATATACTTCCATTAGATCTGTTATATCCCTTGCTGCGCAGATGGGTTGGGAGATTCACTAGATGAACGTCAAGACTACATTCTTGAATGGGGTGATAGAAGAGGAAGTATACAGGGAACAACCAGAGGGCTTCAAGACGCATGAATAGAAGACTCATGTGTGCAGGCTTAAGAAAGCCTTGTATGGACTAAAGCAAGCCCCTAGAGCTTGGTATGGTCGAATTGATAGCTACCTACAGAAGATGGGGTTTTTCAAGTGTGATGCAGATCCCAATCTCTACTATCTAAGGGTAGGGAGTGAGCCTTTGATACTGGTTATATATGTAGATGATTTCTGACAGGGTCATCGAGGCTCATCAAGGACTACAAGGAGAATTTAGCTATAGAATTTGACATGAAGGATCTAGAGCTGATGCTTTATTTTCTCGGGTTGGAAGTTTGGCAGCAAAAGGGAGAGATCTTCCTAGGTCAAGTGATGGCAGGAGCACCCTGCCAAACCCACATTCAAACTCTCATGCATATAAAATGCCTGTACTCAAATTAGTGCTCAATCCAATTTCCAATCTGGGCAAACTTGAAAATATATATAGAAGCTTCTATATCTCAAATCTCTAATTTGAGATATGGAAATAAAATCTCTTATGTTTGTAAAACCATATTCGAACCCATTTATTCCAAGGTTCCTTCCTTTCGTTTATTTACCAAGTTAAAGCCCTTTCAATTACCATAAACCTTTAATTAAAACAATCCTTGGCATTTAGATCTATAATGATAGACTTTTAAAAGTCGGAAGGTTTATTATAGCGCGGACCTGAAGCACTTTAACCCATCCTCAATCCTTTCTATGCCTTGACCATATCCCATTACAGTCGTTGTGGACCATGTTATAATGTTTCTCATGTCCTTGCGGGATTTATTAAACCTCATATATCTTGCCACGCATATATTAACCCCATCATAAATGATATTCAAATCTTCTTTGTGCCCATTATACAATATTCCACACCGTCCAATAAACCGACCCAATTAACATTTCAAATATTTGTTTTATGTTTGGTCCAGTCCCACAACATATTCATATGCATAACATTTGCAAACATACCTTTTGCCCGTGCTACTTCACTCGTGATCCAACGGTCTATCTCTCCTCGTGTTCCAAAACCCAATTACGTGCCCATCCGACGATCATCGCGCTGCTGAGATGCACGAGTTTTAATTCTCAGAATTTACACGATGAAAATGGTAATTGAATACCACTTATGGACACGCGTCACTCATCTAATGATATCGTGTTCCAAAAGGCGAAACAGCTTACCACTCTTGAGACCACGCGATACTGCTGGTTTAGATTTTGAAACTGCCTCACGGTTTTTTGTTGTTCCTCAAGGTTCTGTTCCACTTTGACTTCGTATTTTTACCTCATCCGTTGATCTTTTGGATCCACGGTTACTGTGATCTATCTTATACAGCTCCTCCACACTTAACAAACCATCGGCACACTATTCACTCCCAGTCATCGCTCACAGTTTTACTAATTCCACTTCACACGGTCTTGCTTAACGTTAACCCCGATTCATTACTCCTCTGCTATCGGCTCTATTCCAAGGTATCTTCAACCTATCTCTACAATTAACGAATCCACCAATTGTACATACAATCACCCTCAAACATGGACTAAAATTGTTCCAAATCAACCCATTACAGCATTCCTTAAATTTTAATGACTCCTGCGGAATTTGAACTCCTTCGATTGTGACGCATTAACTTCTATTCATAGTTATTACTATGTCTTTGTTTTCAATCCATGGCATCGGTTCATTAATTTCGAACCTACTCTAGTTCCGTCGAACAGTCCACCGTTGCATAATACAATGCTCCAAAATGTCGATTTCATTCAACCGCATGATTCAATATTCCTGCACGGAAACCCTTACTTCAGCTTCTCTCGGTTTCGACCTTGCATATGAACCCACGATTCATGATTCCGTCTTAGAACATTTTACATACAACCCAATATCGAATTCTAGATTAGGAATTCGTCTTTCTTGCTGTGGTCATCGATTCTTGCAGTGATCGATGACTGCAAGCTTTCTGCAACTTCCTCAAAGGTATATGTAATCCTTGTTGCTCTCAACTTAAAACCACAAGATCGATATTAACGGGGTCCCAGTAATCAACATCGATTTCCCAATTACATACAGAGCATCATTTAAACCCCAGATTACAGAGTATATTCACACATTCTTATACAATTGCTTATTGAAATTCAAAGCTCATTCACACAGAATTTAAATCAACAATACCCATATAATTCTGAAACAGATTCTTTCATATACAAAATGAAATCACTTACAAAACTCTTGTCCTTGGCCAGATCTTCAACATTAAATGGCCCTTTTCAGCTGCCCGTAGGCTTACAGGAACAAACCCCTGTTTGCCCAAACCTGAAACACTCACACACTCAGCAGATCTCTTTGCTTAATGCCTCTGAGGCTTATTTATACAAACTGATAATAAATCGGTTCAGCTCCCTTAGCGCTCAACAAAACTCTTGAAATTCTAGATTTCCTAAATCTAGACTAAGTCCCTAAATTTGTTGAAACTGACTCTAAATTTATTCCTAAATTTGAACTCTCTTCATATTCCTAGCTAATCGACTTCCCCTCATGTTCTCCAATGATTTGGGAACATTTACAATTTTCCCTCAATATTTAATTAAACCCACTCAAATTATTTAAAGATTACATAAGAAAATAAAACATAAGATCCCCCTATGTCTACAAAAATACAAAGTATTTTTCGGAACCTAATGCCCCTACATCATCAAGGAAGGTATACTACAAAAATTCTGAAAATATTTTAGATGGAGGATTGTAGAACTATGACTACTACAATGATCACCAACTGGAAGAAAATCGACATGTCCAAAGATGATGAGGTTGATCCTACATTGTATAGGCAGCTCATAGGATCTCTGATGTATCTGGTAAACACTAGGCCATACATCTGTTATGTTGTCAATACTCTTAGTCAGTTCATGGTGGAACCAAGGAGGGCTCATTGGGCAGCAGCCAAACATGTTCTCAGATATCTTCAAGGAACAGTCAAGCTTGGACTGAAGTACACCCGTGGCAATGATGTCAGATTGAGTGGGTTCACCGACGCAAATTGTGTAGGGAGTCCAGACTCTAGACTCCAGTAGATCGAAAAGTACTAGTGGGTACTATTTCAGTCATGGATCAGGGAAGACCTCCTGGTGCAGCAGGAAACAAAAATCTATGGCGTTGAGCTCAGCAGAGGCAAAATATATGGCAGCTAGCACAGCTTCGTGTGAGGCCATATGGCTTCGGAAACTGCTTGTGAACTTACTGAAGGAGAAGATTGAAGCGACCAGTATTCTATGTGATAATCAAAGTTGCATTAAGCTCTCTAAAAATCCTGTGTTTCATGATTGGTCAAAGCACATTGACATCAGGTGTCACTTCATCAGAGACTATGTCCAACGAGGAGTTGTATAGTTGCAGTACACTCCAACATGAGAACAAGTGGCAAATATCCTCACAAAGGCTCCGAGGAAGACAAAGTTTGTCTATTTGAGAGAGAAGACGGGGATGATCAAGAATCCATTTCAGTAGCAGGAATGGATAGGATTAGTATTTAGAGGGAGCTGTAGTACGGGTGAGGCAGTGACAGTGGCAGTGTCATGGGTAGCAGTACAGAGGGCAGTAGCGCAACAGATGAGGGGCAGCAACACAAAGGATGCTTCAAAGCAGAGCAGCATGCAGCAAGCATATTGCTAGAACACTTTCCTCGCTAAGAGGGAGTGTTGATTTTTGTAGCATCAGAAAGTGTTCTAAGTCTCAAAATTTGTGAGGCTTGGACATCAGTATTCCAAAGAACCCAGAAACTGTTTGTGGAAATTCCACTCGGTTCATGTCTTATTAAAATAATTAATTATTTTAATGAAGACCCTAAGTCTAAACTTAGGGAAATTAAATAATTAATGGGTATTAATAAGACAGAGAGTGAATCTTCTAAAGAACAAAGATCAAGTCAAGTTTTAATCTTAGCCATTGATTAGACTTCTAATCTGGGTCGTTGATTCATCAATGAGAATATTATAAAAGAAGGCTTGAGGGTCATTTGGAAGGCAAGTCGGGCACACACTCAGTAACCTGAAGGAGATCGATTATGAAGGAATACAATTTGATTTCAGAGGGAGAGTTGCAGGGTAGAGTTGCAGAGGCAGAAGGAGAAGAGGGAGTCAGCAGTGACTGAGTACGAGGACAGAGGGACGCAGAGGGCCACAGAAAGCAGCGCAGTGCACCCACGCAGAGTGACGCAATCCAGGGCAGGGACTGCACAGAGAAGTACGCAGAGAGACGCAGTGGGAGACAGAGGGTCTTTCGGGTGTCAGAAAATCTTCAGGAGGTTCCAGGAAGTTTGGCCCAAGTGTTTTCTAAATGTATCTGCCAATGTATTCCTTGTAAAGATTCATTTGCTAAAGAATAATATATAAACCCTCATCTGCTGCACTGGTTTTCCCACATTGGTTTTTTTCGGGAACAATTGTCCAAAAATAAGTGTGTACATGTGATTGTTTCTTATGCTTATGTTTCTTATAGTTCCTTTCTTTGCATATATAATCGTGAATGTTACAGTAGTATTTACTTCAAAATTTACTGATATAATTTTGTAATAGCTTATCAGAGTAATAAGTAGGAGAAATAAATCTATCACTGCAACTGTATATTCTGGATTGAAATTTTCACATAGCACAGGTGGCTACCGTCTGGAAACTCTATCACGGCTCTAGATGCCTCTGTGCCTACTAGCACCCCGTCATTGAATGGCCTTTTAGGTGCACGCTCCACTCTCTCTGCTAGTGTCTCAACCTGAGCCATCAATGGGATCTCCAATAGTGGAAACTCAAGAGTCACACTAGGAAAATCTAGATGCTCCTCACAATCATTGGTGTTATTTGCCTCATGCTCAACCTCCACCTCAAGCTCGATATCAGGAAACACCTCTATGTAGCGGGCCTTGCCCTAGGCGTACTTGCACCCAGGGGTCCACAACTCCTGACAAATGAAGTAGAGTTTCCCCAACCAAAGGTCTCTCCTAAATTCATCCTTTGATTGTCCCCATGTTGAACCCTCTCTCTGAGGTGGTCTGGTGAATCTATCTATGAGCCTCTGCGTGAAATTTGTGTATGACGTGATGACAACATGACCCAAAGTGATCAACCCTCAATACCACCATTCCTGTCCATCTCCATCCAGATGCAAGTTGGCATATTTAATAGCATCCACCTCTCTCATGGGGTTTTGCTAAAGGTATGTGTCCAGTTTCTATACCCACTCTCTGACATAGCTCCTAGCTGACCCATCAAAGTTAGTGAGGGTTATTTTTCCCACCATCTTTTGTATGCCCTGATTTGGCTAATCTCCCCTATACAATATGGATGTCTTCACCCTTGTGGCATGTGCAACTCTAGGGTCTGTGTCAGGAAAATGAGGATGGCTCTTGTTTATCCTCTTATTGCTATTCAACTAGGCCAACATTTCTATTAGCTTCTCATTGATCCTAAGGATCTCGTCCAAGGTTCCCAGTGTACTTTTTCCCTGAGTCATTGGAATACCATTAGTCCCACCAGTTAGTATGCATGTATGCCCAATTCTTTCATAATCTTGTTGGCTTCCCCAAAACTAACCAAGATCATGCTCTAATACCCCTATGTTATTCCTAATGGAAAATAACCATAGGTACCAAAAACAATGAACAAGGAACAACAAAATAAATAAAAGTACAGTCACAGATCAATACACAATAGACACCATTAAAGTAATCCAAGCCATTTTATTAATAATTGGAACTTGGGTACATAAAATGAGCTAAAATGATAGAACTTAGGCTTACCAAGAACGCTGAGCAAAACCTAGATGAGAAGTCTCTGACTCGGATGGTAAATGGCCGGGAACAAGAAATGTGCATTGCCTAAAAATAAACTACTACTGGATGATCGATGGAATAAAAATTTTTGCTTTGAAATGCTGCCTAGAAAATTCTGTAAAATTAACCCCAAACTACTCTCACCAAACCCACAAAAACCCAGAAATAGCTCGGGTTGGTTCCGAGTAGTGAAATTCGACCCCACAAATGCGAGTGGCCCAAACTGGCTACTACTGAGTACTACTGGAAGAGGAATCCATGCTATGGCTACTCCCTAATATCTCCTGAAGTTTCCCTCAAAATCCACTGCTAAATTCCTTCTGGGAGCCCCAAAATCCTTCAGCTCCAAGCCCCTCACTCCTCTAGCTCCTACGTCTGTGCAGGTACTATGCATTCACCTCCACGCACTACCAGAACTGGGTGAATTCAGCCCACGGAAATTCCACAACTTCAACCCTACATACAGTCACTAAAACTTTGGCTGTAAGATGAGGAATTCTCCTGCAATTTCTCAACTCTCCTAAATCCCTGTAGCTGGCCTAATTTGTGCTACTCAAACTGCCTCTGCGCCTTGCTAATTCGCACCACAAGAAATATTTCTACAATATGGCTCTGTGAAAGCCCGGAAATGGACTCCCAGATTTCCAACTATGGAGACACTCAAAGTTCTCTGAGGAAGGGTGGAATTTCACTTAAAATTCTTGTGCTCAATAGCACTCCAAACCCTTGAGCGGAGCAGCTCCAAGAAATGTTAATTTCTGAAATTTAACAAACAAAATGATGAAGAGAAATGCTTCCTTGCTACCTTATATATCCATGGACCCCTTTTCCTCCCCTTGGCGGCCCCCACAATCCACCAAATCGCCCCCATTCCTTCAAGTTCGATTTGCCTCCTTTTGTAGCCCCCACATTCCACTAGGAGTTCGATTTCTCCCTCTTGGTGTGTATTGCCTCCTTGATGGCCCCCACCTTACCTCCCAAATTCATACTTCTCTCTCCATTGGTGCGCATAGCCTCCTTGTGGCCCCCTCAGATGTAATATCCCTGTTTAGGGCAGCCCTGTTGAGGGTGAGCCCTGCCACGTGTCCGAGGTCTGCGAGGCTGTTTAGCTGCCATCCTCGAGATGCTCCAGTGGGCTGTTGAGCTCACCCTTAACACCTTGGGATGCCGCCCTCACTAACAGTCCGAGCTTTTGGTGTAGTGGTTGGGCCTACAGTGGTATCAGAGCATAATTCTGGCTCAGCCTGTGGAGCTAGTTGTCTATGACACCGGGGAAGAAGCCCTACGTTTGTTACAGAGGCAGGAAGTACAGAGATCTTGAGCGTAGGTTGGAGAACACCTACGGAGAGGGAGACTGTGTTCGGGTGGTAGACACAGAACATGAGGAGCCTGTGATAGACGCAGAGCAGGAGGAGCCTGTGTTAGATTCAGAGCAGAGGGAGCCGATGGCAGATGATAGTGAGGCAAAACAGTTTGGGGAGGCACTCTTGAAATCAATGCAGGATCTAGCGAGGTAGATTGAGGTGATGGGTCAGAGATTCACTGCTGTGGAGGCTAGACAGCGTGAGACCCCACGGGTTTTCCAAGTAGGTGAGGGATCGAGTACATCCCACCATTTGCTGCAGCATGGTGCTACTCAGCGTGATACTACTCAGCAGATGGCTTCACATGCACCTACACGCTCTACCATGCCCACTTTTCTGGGAGCAGACACAGGGGCAGGAGCCCAGCAAGAGACAGAGCCCGGCCATATGGGCGATTATTTTGCAGAGTATCAGGCCTATGGGCAAGAGTTTAGGGATGCTCTCTCGTTCAAAGATTTTTTTCAGCTCCAGTGGGACAGTAGACCCCGCGACCATCATAAAGGGCACCGGCATTATCATGATGGAGATACCCACCGCACAGCTAGCAGATTCCACTTGCCTACGTTTGGTGGTTCATCAAACAGTTCGGCGAAGTCTTGGGTGGAGAAGCTGGACATCTATTTCCAGCTTAACCAGATGTCAGAGACGGAGGCCATCAAGGTGGCGACATTACATTTGGATGGTGAGGCCTAGGACTGGTGGTTCCATGGGATGGTTACACTCGGACATTCTACAGTGACGACATATACCGAGTTCACTGGGAGGTTGATAGAGATTTGACCGGAGGTATCCGGAACAGCACTTTGTTGAGATGACGAGGCTCAAACAGACCGAGAGCCCTGAGACGTACATTGCAGACTTCTTGTGGGTCTCAGTGATGGTGCCAGATCTATCCGCAGCACGGATGATCTACATGTTTGTTGAGGGGTTAGCAGAGCCACTTCAAGGTCTAGTCAGATCTACTAGACCAGCCACACTCCAGGATGCTATTAGCAGGACTCGGGATTTACAGGATGCCTTACCCAAGACCCGGACACCTCACCCCCAGAGACAGGCTTTCCAGCCCAAGGGGAAGGACGTGAGGATTCCGCCTCCAAAGGTGAATCCAGGATGGGCACAGATGGATGGTGATGCCAGGAGGGAGCTGAAGAAGAAGCGGTTGTGCTTTACCTGTCAGGAATCGTGGGCACCGGGACATAGATGTGCTGCTAGCAAAGCACATTTTATTGAGGTCTTCTCCGAGAGCAGCGGGGAAGAGGATGAGGAGGATAACGGGGAGGTCGGAGATAATCATGCAGCACAGGATCCTTTGCCACCTCCACCACTAGCAGCAGGTGGTGCGGCTTTTGCACCTACCGGAGGGGCCCTTGCAGCATTGCGAGGAGTTCCCAAGTATTTGACGTTGTGCGTACGGGGGACAGTACGTGGCCAGCGAGTATTAGTTTTGGTTGACAGTGAGGCAACCCACAACTTCATCGATGCACAGATGGTTGAGCGGAGAGGTATTCAGACTAAGAGCTTCGATGGATTTTCAGTTTTGGTCCTAGGAGATCAGACCATGATGTGTGCTTGTTATGTTCCAGAGTTAGTGACGATGGGCACCTACACACTAATTGATCACTTTTTCGTGGTCAATATTCCGGACACCAACATGGTACTAGGTGTTCAGTGGCTTATCACTCTAGGGAAGGTCACTATAGATTGGAAGGCCCTAGAGATGGAGTGGGATGATGAGAAGACAGGGAGGCATGAGAAGATACGAGGACAACACACATATCCGCCTCGGACTGTTTCAGCTCATCGAATGGAGGCAGTCTTTCGTAAGGGAGACGTAGAGTGGGAAGTGGAGCTGCGTGCATTAGAGGCAGGGACTACAGGGCAGATGGTGCACCTAGAGATACAGTCCATCCTTGACAGGTATGCCACAGTGTTTGGGGATATTCCGCCGGGACAACCATCGGACCAGGGGTATGAGCACACCATTGAACTTGAGCAGGGCATACAGGCAGTGATTACTACCCCCTATAGGCATCCCAAAGCCTATCGGGATGAGATTGAGCGGGCCATCCAGGAGTTGCTGGCTCTTGGGCACATCCGGTCGAGCAAGAGTCCTTTTGCTTCTTCCGTGGTGTTGAGGATATGTATTGACTACAGGGCCCTGAACAAGAAGACCCTGAAGAACAGGTACCCTATACCCAGGATCGATGAGTTGATGGATGAGTTGAAAGGAGCCCAGTTCTTCTCAAAGATTGATTTTAGATCGGGGTACCATCAGATTCGCATGAGGGAACAGGACATTCCCAAGACCACCTTCAGGTGTCACTATGGGCACTTTGAGTTTTTGGTGATGCCCTTTGGGCTAACCAATGCCCTACCGACATTCCAGTCTTGCATGAATCACATCTTCCGCAGTCACTTGAGGAAGTTTGTGTTGGTGTTCTTTGATGATATCCTCATTTACAGCAGGACTTGAGAGGAGCATCTCCAGCACATTGAGGCAGTGTTGCGCATTTTGGAGGAGCAGTAGTTCTATGCCAAGCTCTCCAAGTGTGAGTTTGGGTTGACGGAGATGTTGTACTTGGGACATATCATAGGGGTGGACGAAGTGACAGTCCACGAGGAGAAGATCAGGGCCATCAGAGATTGGCCGAAGCCGAGGAACGTGATAGAACTTCGAGGATTCATTGGCATTTGTACTTATTACAGGAAGTTCGTCAAGAGTTTCTCACAGCTTGCTGCACCCCTTACAGATTTGACGAAGAAGGGAGCATTCAGTTGGTCGGATACAACGCAGCGAGCCTTTGACAGGCTCAAGGAGGTGATGAGCAGTTGCCCTGTGCTTGCATTGTCGGATTTTACGTAGCCATTTGTTTTGGAGTGTGATGCGTCGGGAGAGGGTATCGACGCAGTATTGATGCAGGGAGGTCACCCTATAGCCTTTGAGAGTCAGAAGCTCCTTCCACACGAGAGGTTGTATTCTATATACGACAAGGAGATGTTGGCCATTATGCATGCATTGGCCAAATTCCGGCAGTATTTAGTGGGTAACAGGTTCAGGGTGAGGACTGATCACAACAGCCTCAGGTTCTTTTTGGAGCAGAAACAGCTACAGGAGAGGCAGCAGAAGTGGATCAGTAAAATCCAGGCATATGACTTTGACATTGAGTATGTCGAGGGTAAGAACAACGTGGTAGCAGATGCCCTTTCACGTAGACCAGCCACGTTGTCTCTTATGAGCTTGGATACACACTGGAGGGCTCAACTTTTAGTAGAGTACTCCAAGGACAGATTTGCATGTGAGGTTTTGGATGAACAGGTGGCGGATGACAAGTACAGGGTGGTCGATGAGATCATCTACTACAGGGATCGGATCTTCTTGACTGAGGGATCTCAGCTCAAGAAGAAGATACTTCAAGCATCACATGATTCACCATTGACCGGCCATCAGGGGTTTACCAAAACCTACAGGGCCATTAGAGAGAGGTTCTCATGGAAGGGCCTTAAGGAGGACGTACTCCAACACATCAGGGAGTGCGATGTTTGCCCGAGGAACAAGGGGGAGATGAGCCATCCCGCAGGATTATTGCAGCCTCTTCCCATTCCGGAGGGGAAATGGAAGAGTATTTCGATGGACTTCATCACAGGGTTTCCCATGGTGCAGGGCAAGGATTGTATCTTTGTCGTCGTTGATCGACGGACAAAGTATGCACATTTCTTCGCCATATCCGCGCACTACACAGCAGCACAGGTGGCCAAGCTGTTCTTCAGAAAGGTTTTCAGGCTACATGGTCTTCCTAAGACCATCATCAGTGACAGGGACAGCCGCTTCATGGGCGGATTTTGGTAGGAGCTTTTCCGGTTGGTGGGGACGGAGTTGACACCGAGTACCAGTTATCACCCACAGACGGATGGGCAGACAGAGATAGTTAACAAGTGGCTGGAGGGCTACTTGCGTAACTATGTCAGTGGGCAGTAGCGAGCATGGCTGAAGTGGCTGCATCTGGGAGAGTACTGCTACAACACTACACATCACATGTCCATTGGTATGTCTCCATTTTACACTTTGTATGGATATCATTCTTTGTCTTTTGCTGATGTGATGTTTGGTGCTAGCAAGGCTCCAAGAGCCAAGATTTGGATCCAAGAGAGTCAGCATATTCTCCGAGCTGTCAAGGATAATATGGCTACAGCGCAAAACCAGCAGAAGCTGTATGCCGACAGAGGTCGGGTGGAGAGACAGTTTGAGGTAGGGGACTTGGTCTACCTACGATTACAGCCATACCGACAATCGTCACTGAAGCAGAAGGGAGTTGAGAAGCTCAAGCCTCGTTTTTATGGGCCATACAGGATGATACACAGGATTGGGTAGGTTGCATATGAGTTGGGGCTGCCCCAAGGCAGCAAGATTCATAACGTTTTTCATGTGTCATGCCTGAAGAAGGCACTGGGGCAGCAGGTGACAGTGAAAGATGAGCTACCACCCACGGATGATGAGGGGCATTTGGTGTTGCAGCCAGAGGCTATTATTGATACCAGGGAGAGGCAGCTACGGAGCAGGACAGTCCGGGAATTCTTGGTGAGGTGGAAGAATTTGCCGGATGAGGATGCCACTTGGGAGAGTGATAAAATTTTGCAGCATCCATCACTTCAGTTGCTTGAGGACAAGCAACATTTTGCCGGGGGAGACTGTAATATTCCTAATTAGCAATGGCTAATTGGAATATTCGATTTTGCTCAATTTTGCCTTCTATAGTTTATTTATAAATAAAAAGGTGAGTAAAGGGGGATATAACTCACTTTGGGAATAAAGTCACTCCCTAGTAGCACAACGTGGTAACTTAAAGGGAGCCAAGGGGGGCCAAGGACCACCTAGAGAGGGGACCCACGTATGCACTAGGAGGGACTGCCCAGATGGAGACGAGCACGTGGCAAGAGGGAGGCTACGTTGAGGAGATGGGCCTTAGGGTTTTGAGAGAGGCCAACGTTATAAGAGAGGGAGGAGCCTCCTCATTTGATCATTCGAGTTTATGCATTTGAGCTAGTCACTTCGACTTCTTGAGCACGTTGGTTGTTTAGCCTGTCTGCAGCACTGTTTAGTGCATCGAGTGTCTCCGATCGGAGATCTCACCCTTAGCCTCGGGGGACTTCGAGTGCTTGCTCGGGCAAGGTAGTTTCATCAGCATTTTGTGGGAGGATTGATGTTTGGGTTTTCCTGCGGAGCTGGGCATTCAAAGACTGCGCAGTCTTGAGAGGGAGGACGCAATCCATTCTAGGGGAGCTCCGGATTGAGTTTCTTGCAGGGGTTTTGAGCTTGGAGATTGAGCAGGGGACCAGCCCTTTCTTGTTGGAGGATTTTGGTGGAGTTTGTGGCTGCATTTCAATGGTTTCTATTCAGCCTCTGCGCAGAGCCTTGGAGGTCAGCGTAATTCCCTAAGGGGGTGATTTTCGGGGGTCAGCCATTTCAGATATGATTTCTGGGTTTTGCTGTGATTGGTGAGTAGAGGTGGATTCCATATTTTCAGCTCATTCCGGCGAGGGGATCAATCCCAAATCATCAGTTCATTTTAGCAGTAGCAACTACACGGCAGTTTTCCAGTAGCTGGGATGCAGTTCAGAGAGCAGCCATTTCTTGGACATTCTGAGAGTATTTCTTCACTTACCTTGAGCAAGTCTAGGTGCCATCACTCTGATCACCTATTGTACTTCATTATATTTCTCAGTATAATAAAATGGCTTAGCTTTCTCTCTCTATATTTCTGGAGCATTTGTTATACATTCTATCTATGCTATTGTATGTCTGCATTACTGTTATTTTTATATCTTCGGGCATTCTAGTTCTATACCACTTGGTGTGTTTTCCTCATACTCTTAGACAGAGTCTGGAAAGGGCCAGGTAGCCTCCAGATCTCACCCTCTTCTCAGAGGTGAAATATCTGGTAAACGCCCTCCCAGTCCATCTCTGGTTGGAGTTTGCTTGTGTTTTAGAGATATCCCTGAAAAGGGATATTACAAGATTTTCTTCACTATATCTATTTTCTTTCTAAACTTGCCTCTTCTTGCTTCAGGATCAGTATACTACTGCTCTTCTGTTTGCAAATTAGTGATGCACAAGTCCAAATAACTGACTATTATGGATGTGTTGTCGCACAGATTGTCAAGGTACCCGACAACGGCTCAGATTGGGGCCTGTCACCCTTATCCCCAATCTCTCTATTTAAGCTATCTCCTTACAAGCTAAGGGAGGTAGACCATATTAGAAATGAGGATGAAGAATCCAGGAGACACAGCTAAAACATCAAATACTTGATAAAATGAACGAGATTCCACAGATCAAAATTAGATTTCACGTTTAAGACCAGTGCCTAATGGAGTCAAACAAGATCTCGCTATGCAATTATAAACAAGTGACGATTAACTATTGCTTATTAAAACACGATTGATCACAATGATATTTAATTGAAAATGCCACAACCATGAATAATAATAACATGAGAATGCCAGATACTCAAAAAAATTCCGAAATTAAGATACTGCAATTATAACCCAGTTCGAAAATTAAAATACTCCACAGTCAATCTTCAGATAAAAATTTGAAGCTCATTTGACTATAGAAAATTTGAAATTTTTTTTTTTATATTTTTGTATTTTCCAGATTTTTTAGGATTTTGAAATTTTTATTTTTATTTTTAAATAAATTAAAAAAAAATCTAATTCTCAAGCTAACTAAATTAAAACTAAAAGCTAATCTAATTAACAAAATCCAAATCTAACTAAATTTAAAAAAAAAGGGTTAGACTAAAAATTAAGCTCTAAACTAATTAACATCTACAATTTAAATATAATAATTAAGATCTAAATTAGCAAAATCTATTACAATCTAAATCTAAATCTAAAATTAAACAAAATTAAATCTAAACTAAAACTAAAAAAAACACAAATCAAATCCTAAAGTCAAAACCAAAAAGATCTAACGCTAATCTATAGCTATCTAACCTTTATTAAAATTTGAATCTAATAAAAATAAAAATTAAGCGCTACCCTAACTAACACATTACAAAAATTTAAATCTAAAAAATCTAACAACAAAAATAAAATCGAACTACGACTAACCTAGCAACTAAAATGAAAATCTAAAACTATACATTAAAAAAAAACATTGTCCAAATTGAATCCGAATAAATATACATGGTAAATACATAAGGTTTAAAAATTTACGTGTGCATTTGATTTGCAGGTGATCAAGCGGGTATGGACGGCAGACGAGAAGAAGAATCAGACGACAAGGGGCTGAGTTCGAAGGGCAAGTTGAACGCTGAGAAAAGAAGGGACGTCAACAGAAAAGGAAGGCAGCACAAGGTTTCGATTTAAAAAAAAAATGATGGCAGAGAGCTGGGAGGACGGCTGCAGGCTTTGACGAGGAAACACTGTTTTGGAAGAAATGTTAATGCATTTTGAACGCTGCAATGAGGATAAGCCTCTGCAAGGTTCGAAGAGCAGAGATGGACCAACAGCAGTGAGGACACCTCATGAAGATGGATATGAAGGGAAATGGCAGCAGTTTGCAGTTTGAAGAAAACCCAGTACACACCAACTTTACCTAGCAAACTTAGAATTTAAAAATTTTCCATCAAACTCTGATTTTCAATTGCTCTTTGAATCCAATAATGTTGAGATTCTATCCGCAGTGGGGATTTGAGGCCAGATCTGGCCTTTGGAGGCTAGATCTGCCTTAGGTCTAAAACAAATTTCCGATTTGAACCCTGAACCTGCAAGAAACTAACAAGATCTGAAGATACACACACCAATAAATGATTAAACCCTTACCTTCAAATAAAATTTACAAATTTACAACTAGTTTACAGATTTAAAACCCTCAAGGTCAGATTTAAAATCCATTTTAACACAATTTTCAGAGATTTAAAGTTTTAGATGAGAGGCACAAGCCTTTGAAACCCTGCAAAATCACAAATATCGTAAGATAGACCTGGAATTTAACAAATAAAGAGCTTATCAGATTTATGTTTATTGAGAGTCGGCTGGTCCAACCGAAGACTTCCCCAGACGCCCAATCTTAAAAAAAATTTCCCTGCACACTTAGATCTGAATCTTAGATTGATAGAGATTTAAGAAAACAACATGAGACCTTTGCAGAAAAATTAGAATGTTATTTTATAAACCCAGAAAACTGCATAAGATACCTATATGCAGATTAATCCATGAAGGCCATCAACCATAAAATGCAAGAAACCAAGTAGCAGAGTTTAGAGAAAATTCACCACATAGATCTGAGAAGGAACATCCAGATTTGTAACCCCAAAGTCTTATGCTTTATTCCTCAAAAAGTTTACAAGAGCTTCTAAGAGCAAGTGCACGATCCTGAGATTAGATGACTCAATACCAACAAAGACCTCTAAATTTATAGGACAAAATCTCCAACGGCTAGTTTGGATGATCCTCGTCAAAATAATCTCATCCGTCCAAAAGATTTAATTATCTTTTAATCCGGAGCGTTGAAATTAAAATTTTGGGGAAAAAACGAATTTATCATTTAATTCAATTTTAATTAACTCAAAAATATTATTTTTGAGTTAATTACTCCAAAATTTTGACCTTGACTTAACCACCAAGGCCCAAGGGTCCAATATTTCTTAAAATTCTCAATATTCCCTTGGCCTGGGGCTGTCAAAATCATTTTCCAAGGACCCACAAATTTTGCCTTTAAAGATTTAATCCTAATTTAGGACCCTAAATTAATTAAATTTCTGGTTTAGGATTTTATTAATTAATTGACCAAAAGATTTAATTAATTGACTAAGAGGGGATTATAATTATTTTTCCAACCCTCTTTTACATGAGATAATACATTTACATACATGAAGGGGGAATAACCATTCGTATAGACCCTCAAATAAATACCCAATTCTGTGACTCAAAACATGATCTAGTAGACCAAGTAGTTGAAACTACTTTTACAAGGACTCGATAGAAAACACTAGGACTCACTTAGCATGCTGATGACAAAATCCACCCTAGCTTTGGGGTGAGGCTGGAGGGAAAAACTCTGCCGATCACTTTCGTGAATCAGTGAGACAAAAAACCTCCTAGGATAAAGATCATCAACAACATACTAGGCTTACCTAGGTTGTTACATACATTGACGGTCTTACTTAGATCATTTACATCATTACATGCAGAATGGGTTTACATCATTTATAAAAATTGTCGACTGATGATGGAATCTGAATGGCGCGACCACGTCGAACATGACGAATCCCATTTGAAAAAATGGGGGTGTACTGCTATGGGGTCGTTGACAAAGTGTGGTCAACATCTGGCTCTACTTGGGGACATGTTGCTTCATTGAAGAAATGTGAGAATCCAAAATCTGCATCCAAGCAACACAAGATTATAAGTAGCGTCCATCCAAATATCATCATATAACATTAAGCTCGTGAAAAATAGAAGCTCTTCTTTTATTTATTACTCTACTTAACATGAAAAATAAATCTACTCTAACTACAAAATGAAATGCTGAAATAACAAGGAATAAGATTAGAAATACGATACAAAGGATGCCCTGTGGCATCAGATGTGCTCAATATAGTGTATGCTGAGCATTTGCCTGCTTTCAGGCAAGTCTGTGGGCTGCTTTTCAGAAGTACCATGTCCAATCTTGCTAATTGTAGGACTCTGTCTTATCCAAATGTCAAGCTGCTCTCGACCATCAGACGAATAAAACCGCTTACTTCTTCTTTTTTGATTTTTTCTCTTCGTCTGAGTGGGCTGTGATGTCAGCAATGAGACTACTGTAGATTTCTTGTCCTTATCTTGAAAATCCTTGTACAAAATATCGAAAGAACCTGGAGCGTGACCAATATTATTCTGGATATACTCTGTCAATGGTGACGCATAAGCTTGGTCTTTCTCAACGTCCTTTGAAACCATAGTTAAATCCTCCGTATGATGAGATGGGAATGGCTTTAGCAGACAAGAAGTCTCATGATCTGTTGATGAATCTTCATAATCAAATTTCGGTTGAAATTTTTGTAATTCTTCCATTTTTCCAATTTCTTTTGTATGGAACTCATCTCCCTGGCATGCCTTACTATTAATTTCGTCTGATTTGCCTCCATATTTTTTATTTCCAACAAGTGATTTTCCTTCATGGCAGTCATTTCCTGGGTGTGTCTTGCTTCCATTGCAATCATATGATTCTGTATAATGGACATCTGATTAGAATGATTAACTTCCATTATCTTTAACCTGTTTTCCATGACATTTATTTCCTGAACATGACTTTCTTACATGGAAGTTATCTTATTTTGAAGACTGATTTGGTTAGATTCCATGTTTTGAATTATTTGCATATGATTGGGTTGCACATCCTTAATCATCTGAGCTGGCTCCTTAACCTGACTTTCATGATCTTCTATATGCATGTGATAGTCCTTACCAACAACATTAATTTGATGACTTGACCTTGCCATTCTACTAGCTATGATCCTTTTGACAATGGGACAAGTAGCCTCTTCATGAAGATCATTACAGGCTCTACAATAAGGCGGAGCTTCATCCACAAGATTTGCAAACTCAAATTGATTTGTCGGTCTCTGCTCATAAGATAGGTCTCTTTTCTGCAAAGCATTATTATTTCTAGGTTGGGAATTCTGCGTTTGAGCTCTTTCCATTTGGACCAACCTAGCCTGTAAGACACTTATTTCCTTAGCATGATTAAGCTCCATGCTTTCAAGCTTTTGCATTAACCTTTTCACAAGGTCATCATCATCTTCTTGAGGTTCTTTTAACTTAGTATCTGTCAAAGATCTTGTAATATCCCCAATGGGAAATAAACAGTAATACACAGAAAAACAACAAGCGGCTATATAGAACAAAATGCCAGAACTAGAATATGGAACAAATACACATAAAATGCCAGAACACTAAGCCATTTTATTAATCTGAGAATATATGTATATGGGTACAAAGATAATCAGAATGAGTGCACCTATCCTTGCTCTAGGCAAGTGGAGACCCTCTCAGAATAAGAGATGGCTGCAACAGAGACTGCGTCGTAGCTGACTGGAGAAACTGCCGTAGAAAACTGCTGCTGCAATGTACTGGAACTAGGGGCTAATCCCCTCACCGGAATGAGCTGAAAACTGGAAGGCTAGCTGAACTCAACCCTCCGGACAAAACCCAGAAATCGTGAAGCAAATGCTCCACCTCCGAAAATCCACCAAATAAACCCCCTCCAGAGAAAACGCTGTCTCTCCCAGGAACAGCGCAGAAGCCCAAGAAAACGCTGGGAAAAGGGGCCCAAACTCTCCTGCAAAACCTCCGGCTGAAACAACAACCTCCCAATGCTGGAAAACGCTGAAACCACCGCCAAACCACCTCACACAACGCTGCACAACAATGACCGCGTCCTCCCTAACTGAAACTGCGTCCTCTCTCCTAGACTGCGCAGTCACTCAAGGGGCAGCTCTTCTGCAAAACGTCCACCAGAAATCCACTGCAAATCACCAACTGAAACTGAAGGAAAAACCTTGCTCGAGCAGGCACTCGAAGTCCCCCGGAGCCAAGGGCGAGATCTCCGACCGGAGACACTCAGTTCGCACTAAACAGTGCTGCAGACCGACTAAACAACCGGCGTGCTGAAGTAGACAAAAGTCTAGCTCTCAATATCAATAACATATCAATAATGCCAAATGGAGTGAAACCCCACCTTTTATAGTGCTAACTCCCTCAAAAACCCTAACTGCGTCCTTGACCTCCTCCTTGACCTGCGCAGTTACCTTAGGAGCCTACGTGAGGCCTCCCCTCATGTGTGTGTGGACCCCCAAGGCCATCCCCTTTAAGTCACAACGTTCATCAACTAGGAAGCACTTTATTTTATTAAAGTGAGTTGACCCCCTATTTCTCACTTTATTTATTAATTTAACTAAAGGCGGCAAAACTATACAAAAATGAAATATTCCAATTAGCAATGCTAATTAGGAATATTACAGTCTCTCCCGGCAGAACGTTGCTTGTCCTCAAGCAACTGAAGTGATGGATGCTGCAATATCCTCTCATCCTCCCAAGTGGCATCCTCATCCGGCAAGTTCTTCCATCTCACCAAGAACTCCCTGATCTTCCTACTCCGCAGCTGCCTCTCCCTAGTGTCAATAATAGCCTCCGGCTGCAACACCAGATGCCCCTCATCATCCGTAGGTGGTAGCTCCTCTGTGACTGTCACCTGCTGGCCCAGTGCCTTTTTCAGGCATGATACATGAAAGATGTTATGAATCTTGCTGCCTTGGGGCAGCTCCAACTCATACGCAACCTGCCCGATCCTGCGTATCACCCTGTATGGCCCATAAAAACGGGGCTTCAGCTTCTCCGCCCCCTTCTGCTTGAGCGAAGACTGTCGGTATGGCTGTAGCCGTAGGTAGACCAAGTCTCCTACCTCAAAGTGCCTCTCCACCCGACCCTTATCAGCATACAACTTCTGCTGATTCTGTGTTGTGGCTATGTTGTCCTTGAGAGCTCGGAGGATATCTTGGCTCTCTTGGATCCATAACTTGGCTCTCGGAGCCCTGCTAACACCAAACATCATGTCCACAAAAGATAAGGAATGATATCCATACAAAGCATAGAAAGGTGACATACCAATAAACATATGATGCGTTGTGTTGTAGCAGTACTCGCCCAAATGCAGCCACTTCAGCCAAGCCCTCTGTTGTCCGCTGACGTAGTTACGCAAGTAGCCCTCCAGCCACTTGTTAACTATCTCTGTCTACCCGTCCGTCTGGGGGTGATAACTAGTGCTCGGTGTCAACTCGGTCCCCACTAATCGGAAGAGCTCCTGCCAGAATCCGCCCATGAAGCGGCTGTCCCTGTCACTGACGATTGTCTTGGGTAGACCATGTAATCTGAAAATCTCCCTAAAGAACAGCTCAGCCACCTGCGCTGCTGTGTGATGTGCAGATATGGCGAAAAAATGGGCATACTTCGTCAGCCGGTCAACGACTATGAAGATGCAATCCTTGCCCTGCACCGTGGGCAACCCCGTGATGAAGTCCATCGATATGCTCTCCCATTTCCCCTCCGGAATGGGAAGAGGCTGCAACAACCCTGCAGGATGGCTCATCTCTCCCTTGTTTCGCTGGCAAACATCGCACTCCCTGACGTGCTGGAGTACGTCCTCCTTGAGGCCCTTCCATGAGAACCTCTCCCGAATAGCCCTGTATGTCTTGGTGAGCCCCTGATGGCCCGCCAATGGTGAATCATGTGAAGCCTGGAGTATCTTCTTCTTAAGCTGAGACCCCTCAGTCAAGAAGATCCTGTCCCTGTAATAGATGATCTCATCGACCACCCTGTACCTGTCATCTGCTACCTGCCCATCCAGAACCTCACATGCAAACCTATCCTTGGAGTACTCAACCAGCAGTCGAGCCCTCCAATCAGCGTCCAAGCTCATGAGTGATAACGTGGCCGGTCTACGAGAAAGGGCATCAGCTACCACGTTATTCTTCTCTTTGACATACTCTATGTCAAAGTCGTAGGCCTGGATCTTGCTGATCCACTTCTGCTGTCTCTCCTGCAACTGCTTCTGCTCCAGGAAGTACCTCAGGCTGTTATGATCTGTCCTCACCCTGAATCTGCCACCCACCAGGTACTGCCGGAATTTGGCCAATGCATGCATGATGGCCAGCATCTCCTTGTCGTATATGGGATACAACCTATCGTGTGGAAGGAGCTTCCGGCTCTCAAAAGCAATCGGATGACCGTCCTGCATCAAAACTGCACCAATCCCCTCTCCAGATGCATCACACTCTAGGACAAAAGGCTGTGTAAAATCTGGCAACGCCAACACAGGACAACTGCTCATCACCTCCTTGAGCTTGTCAAAAGCTCGCTGTGCCGTGTCCGACCAACTGAATGCCCCCTTCCTCGTCAAATCTGTGAGGGGTGCAGCAAGCTGAGAGAAGCCCTTGACGAACTTCCTGTAGTATGTGCAAATACCAATAAATCCCCGAAGCTCTGTCACATTCCGCGGCTCTGGCCAATCCCTGATGGCCCTGATCTTCTCCTCGTGGACTCTCACCCCGTCCACTCCTATAATGTGCCCCAGATACAGCATCTCCGTCAACCCGAACTCACACTTGGAGAGCTTGGCGTAGAACTGCTGCTCCTCCAAGATGTGCAAAACTGTCTCAATATGCTGGAGGTGCTCCTCCCAAGTCCTGCTGTATATAAGTATGTCATCAAAGAAAACCAGCACAAACTTCCTCAGATGACCCCTGAAAATGTGGTTCATGCAAGACTGGAAGGTAGCAGGTGCATTGGTCAGCCCAAATGGCATGACCAGAAACTCAAAGTGCCCATAGTGACACCTGAAAGCGGTCTTGGGAATGTCCTGTTCCCTCACGCGTATCTGATGGTACCCGGATCTCAAATCAATCTTTGAGATGAACCGTGCTCCTCTCAGCTCATCCATCAGCTCATCGATCCTGGTGATGGGGTACCTGTTCTTCAGGGTCTTCTTATTCAGAGCCCTGTAGTCAATGCACATGCGCAATGTACCGTCCTTCTTCTTCACCAACACTACAGAAGAAGCGAAAGGACTCGTGCTGGGCCGAATGTGACCAAGGGCCAGCAACTCCTAGATAGCCCGCTCTATCTCGTCCCGATAGGCCTTGGGATGCCTATACGGTGTGGTAATCACGGCCTGTATACCCTGCTCAAGCTCGATCGTGTGCTCAAACCCCCGATCCGGTGGGTGCCCTGGTGGAATATCCCCGAAAACCACTGCATACCTGTCGAGAATAGACTGTAGATCAGGATGCACTGTCTGCCCTGTATCCACTGCCTCTGAAGCCCGCAACTCTACCGACCACTCTATATCTCCCTTGCGGAAGGTCGCCTCCATACTGTGTGCTGACACCGTCTGAGGTGGGTATGTGTGCTGCCCCCGTATCTTCTCATGCCTCCCCGTCTTGGGATCATCCCACTCCATCTCTAGGGCTTTCCAATCTGTCGTGACCTTCCCTAGAGTAATAAGCCACTGAACACCCAATATCAGGTTGGTGTCCGGAATGTCCACCACAAAGAAGTGATCTGTCAATGTATAAGTGCCCATCGTCACTGATAACTCCAGAACATATCGAGCACATGCCATGGTCTGATCTCCTGGGACCAAGACAGAAACCCATCAAAGCCCTCTGTCTGTATGCCTCTCTGCTCAACCATCTGGGCATCAATAAAATTGTGGGTGGCCCCACTATCAACTAAGACTGAAACCCGCCGTCCGCGCACTGTCCCTCGTACGCGCAGTGTCAAGTACTTGGGAACTCCTCGCAATGCCGCTAGAGCTCCCCCAGTGGGTGCAAACGATGCCCCACCTGCTGCGGGTGGCGGAGGCGGTAAGGTACTCTGCGCTGCATAACAATCTCCTGCCTCCACATCATCCCCATCATCCTCTTCTCCACTGCTCTCGGAGAAGACCTCAATGAAATGTGCCTTCCCTGCCGCACACCTGTGTCCCATTGCCCATGGCTCCTGGCAAGTGAAGCACAATCGCTTCCTCCTCAGCTCTCTCCTGGCCTCATCATCAAACTGCCCTCGTCCAGGATTCGCCTTGGGAGGCGGAACCCTCGTGTCCTTACCCTTAGGCTGGAAAGCCTGTCTCTGGGGATAAGGTGTCCGAGTCCTGGGTAAGACATCCTGTAAGTCCCGAGTCCTGCTGATGGCATCCTGAAGGGTAGCCGGTCTGTTCGACCGGACTAGGCCACGAAGTGGCTCTGACAGCCCCTCCACAAACATGTAAACCATCCGAGCTGCAGATAAATCAGGTACCATCACCGAAACCCTCAAGAAGTCTGAAATGTATGTCTCTGCACTCCCAGTCTGTTTGAGCTTGGTCAGCTCAACAAAATGCTGCTCCGGATCCCTCCTGTCAAAGCGCTCTACCACCCTCCGGGTAAACTCGGCATATGTCGTCACTGCAGAATGCCCGAGTGTCGTCATCCCATGGAACCACCAGTCCTGGGCCTCACCATCCAGATGCAATGTAGCCACCTTAATGGCCTCTGACTGCGACATCTGGTTAAGCTGGAAATAGATGTCCAGCTTCTCCACCCAAGACTTTTCCGAACTGCTCGATGAGCCATCAAACGTGGGCAAATGAAATCTGCTAGCTGCGCGGTGGTCATCACGGTGGTGCCTGTGCCCCTGGTGATGATCACGGGATCTAATGCCATACTGGACCTGGAGATAGTCTCTGAAGGTGAGAGAATCCATGAATGCCGGTCCGAAAGCCTGATACTCTGCAAAAATGCCAGCCAGCCGAGCCGGATCCATCTCTCGATGTGCTGCTGTCCCTGCATCCTCTGCCAGGAAGGTAGGCATGGTAGATCGCGTGGGTGCTGGAATATCCCTGTGTGCACCTCCCTGTACTCCTGCCCCTGTGTCCTCTGGCAAGAATGTGGGCATAGTGGATCGCGTGGGTGCCTGAGTCGTCACAATGGGGATAGCATCATGCACTGGTACGTGGTGAGACATACCCGATCCTTCACCGACCTGGAAAACCCTAGGGGGTTCTCTCTGTCCGACCTCTACGGCCGTGAGCCTCTGTGATATCTCCTGTATGTGATGGAGGAGCGTTTCTCTAAATCCCCTCTCATCATCTGCCATTGGGTTCCACTGCTCTGTGTCCCTCACAGGCTGCTCCTCCTCTGAATCTGTCTCAGGTGGCTCCTGATCAGAATCCCTCCCCCCGAAGGGAAACTTCCACCTACCCTCAACGTCTCTGTGTCTCCTCCGATCAAAGTAGGGATTATCCTCGGGCGTCATAGACTGCTAGCACCACAGGCTGAGCCAGAACTATGCTCTGATACCACTGTAATATCCCCAATGGGAAATAAACAGTAATACACAGAAAAACAACAAGCGGCTATATAGAACAAAATGCCGGAACTAGAATATGGAACAAATACACATAAAATGCCAGAACACTAAGCCATTTTATTAATCTGAGAATATATGTATATGGGTACAAAGATAATCAGAATGAGTGCACCTATCCTTGCTCTAGGCAAGTGGAGGCCCTCTCAGAATAAGAAATGGCTGCAACAGAGACTGCGTCCTAGCTGACTGGAGAAACTGCCGTAGAAAACTGCTGCTGCAATGTACTGGAACTAGGGGCTGATCCCCTCACCGGAATGAGCTGAAAACTGGAAGGCTAGCTGAACTCAACCCTCCGGACAAAACCCAGAAATCGTGAAGCAAATGCTCCACCTCCGAAAATGCACCAAATAAACCCTCTCCAGAGAAAACGCTGTCTCTGCCAGTAACAGCGCAGAAGCCCAAGGAAACGCTGGAAAAAGGGGCCCAAACTCTCCTGCAAATCCTCCAGCTGAAACAACACCCTCCCAGCTCTGGAAAAACACTGAAACCACTGGCAAAACACCTCCCAACAATGCTGCGTAACCAAGACTGCGTCCTCTCTCCTAGACTGCGCAGTCACTCTAGGGGCAGCTCTTCTACAAAACGTCCACCAGAAATCCACTGCAAATCACCAACTGAAACTGAAGGAAAAACCTTGCTCGAGCAGGCACTCGAAGTCCCCCGGAGCCAAGGGCGAGATCTCCGACCGGAGAAACTCAGTTTGCACTAAACAGTGCTGCAGACCGACTAAACAACCGGCGTGCTAAAGTAGACAGAAGTCTAGCTCTCAATATCAATATCATATCAACAATGCCAAATGGAGTGAAAACCCCACCTTTTATAGTGCTAGCTCCCTCCAAAACCCTAACTGCGTCCTTCACCCTCCTTGACCTGCGCAGTTACCTTAGGGTCAGCGTGAGGCCTCCCCTCATATGCGTGTGGACCCCCAAGGCCACCCCTTTAAGTCACAACGTTCATCAACTAGGAAAGCACTTTATTTTATTAAAGTGAGTTGACCCCCCTTATTTCTCACTTTATTTATTATTTTAACTAAAGGCGGCAAAACTATACAAAAATGAAATATTCCAATTAGCAGTGCTAATTAGGAATATCACAGATCTATCAAAATTTGGAGTTTTGGACATTCCAGATGCTTTCTTATCCTTTTCAATCTCCTCAGCTAAAGATTGACAAGCTTTATAATTTGCAGTTTTAGCCCGCCTTAACTCATATGAAGTATCAGAATCAAAAGCATCAATGTAAAAATTCAGAAGAGATCCATCAGGAGGTTTATGAGTTCGAGATATTTCTCTAGAATACCATTAAATCTCCTGTTAAATTCTTCAGTCGTTTCATTTTCTTTCTTTTTTATGGTACTGATTTCTCTTACCAAATGCCTATCTTCCCTTTTATCACCATATTTTTCCTTAAAAGCAGTTACAATGGAATCAAAAGTATTGAATGAATTATCAGGCTTTTCCATAAACCATTCAGCAACATCCTCGCCAAAAGTAAGAACAAAAGTTTTCATCTTTACATCATCGAAATTATTTTTTGCAACTGCAAATCTATTCCACCAGTTAATGAAAGCAAATAAATGAGATTTAACACTAACTGCATCATTTCCTTGAAAGATAGGTAATTTATCCATTTGAGGGAGATCATGGGGATAACCCTGAATATTAGCAAAATTACACGGGGCAAAAACATCCATGATATCGTTTTTAGGATTTTAGAAATAGATCTGTGTTCAAGAATAGTCAAAAGGTCCTCAAGAAGCGAACTTCTTAGCAGGAACTCTTGTAAGAAATGAAAGAATTGGAGTCGCCACTTGAACATGAAACTAATTCTAAAACAGAAGAAGTAATCAAGAGATAGCAGATGGATATCAGGGGGGGATTCTTGTCTGGGAGTAAAAAGATGAATAAGTGGAGTCGCCACCCAAACAAGAAGCCAACCGAAATGTTCAGGTGCTAAAAATACGATGATGAAATGATTAGTGATATGACGAAAGATAAGACGATGAAAATATGAAGAGATGAAAGACGCCAAAAAATGTGATCCCTTGCAACAGGCTAATGAATGGCGAAAGAAGATTTGAAGATTATAAAATGTCATTAAGACCAAGGACAGAAAAAACTCTATCCCCGGCAACGGCGCCAAAAAATGTTGTCGCACAGATTGTCAAGGTACCGCGACAACGGCTCAGATTGGAGGCTGTCACCTTATCCCCAATCTCTCTATTTAAGCTGTCTCCTTGCAAACTAAGGGAGGTAGACCCTATTAGAAATAAGGATGAAGAATCCAGGAGACACAGCTAAAACATCAAATACTTGATAAAATGAACAAGATTCCACAGATCAAAATTAGATTTCACGTTTAAGACCAGTGCCTAATGGAGTCAAACAAGATCTTGCTATAAACAAGTAAGTGACGATTAACTGCTGCTTATTAAAACACGATTGATCACAATGATATTTAATTAAAAATGCCACAACCATGAATAATAATAACATGAGAATGCCAGATACTCAAAAAATTTCTGAAATTAAGATACTGCAATTATAACCCAGTTCGAAAATTAAAATACTCCACAGTCAATCTTCAGATAAAAATTTGAAGCTCATTTGACTATAGAAAAATTGAAATTTTTTTTTTATATTTGATATTTAATTGAAAATGCCACAACCATGAATAATAATAACATGAGAATGCCAGATACTCAAAAAAATTCCGAAATTAAGATACTGCAATTATAACCCAGTTCGAAAATTAAAATACTCCACAGTCAATCTTCAGATAAAAATTTGAAGCTCAATTGACTATAGAAAAATTGAAATTTTTTTTTTTATATTTTTGTATTTTCTAGATTTTTTAGGATTTTGAAATTTTTATTTTTATTTTTAAATAAATTAAAAAAAATCTAATTCTCAAGCTAACTAAATTAAAACTAAAAGCTAATCTAATTAACAAAATCCAAATCTAACTAAATTTAAAAAAAAAGGGTTAGACTAAAAATTAAGCTCTAAACTAATTAACATCTACAATTTAAATATAATAATTAAGATCTAAATTAGCAAAATCTATTACAATCTAAATCTAAATCTAAAATTAAACAAAATTAAATCTAAAATAAAACTAAAAAAAACACAAATCAAATCCTAAAGTCAAAACCAAAAAGATCTAACGCTAATCTATAGCTATCTAACCTTTATTAAAATTTGAATCTAATAAAAATAAAAATTAAGCGCTACCCTAACTAACACATTACAAAAATTTAAATCTAAAAAATCTAACAACAAAAATAAAATCGAACTACGACTAACCTAGCAACTAAAATGAAAATCTAAAACTATACATTAAAAAAAAACATTGTCCAAATTGAATCCGAATAAATATACATGGTAAATACATAAGGTTTAAAAATTTACGTGTGCATTTGATTTGCAGGTGATCAAGCGGGTATGGACGGCAGATGAGAAGAAGAATCGGACGACAAGGGGCTGGGTTCGAAGGGCAGGTTGAACGCTAAGAAAAGAAGGGACGTCAACAGAAAAGGAAGGCAGCACAAGGTTTCGATTTAAAAAAAAAATGATGGCAGAGAGCTGGGAGGACGGTTGCAGGCTTTGACGAGGAAACACTATTTTGGAAGAAATGTTAATGCATTTTGAACGGTGCGATGAGGATAAGCCTCTGCAAGGTTCGAAGAGCAGAGATGGACCAACAGCCGTGAGGACGCCTCACGAAGATGGATATGAAGGGAAATGGCAGCAGTTTGCAGTTTGAAGAAAACCCAGTACACACCAACTTTACCTAGCAAACTTAGAATTTAAAAATTTTCCATCAAACTCTGATTTTCAATTGCTCTTTGAATCCAATAATGTTGAGATTCTATCCGCAGTGGGGATTTGAGGCCAGATCTGGCCTTTGGAGGCTAGATCTGCCTTAGGTCTAAAACAAATTTCCGATTTGAACCCTGAACCTGCAAGAAACTAACAAGATCTGAAGATACACACACCAATAAATGATTAAACCCTTACCTTCAAATAAAATTTACAAATTTACAACTAGTTTACAGATTTAAAACCCTCAAGGTCAGATTTAAAATCCATTTTAACACAATTTTCAGAGATTTAAAGTTTTAGATGAGAGGCACAAGCCTTTGAAACCCTGCAAAATCACAAATATCGTAAGATAGACCTGGAATTTAACAAATAAAGAGCTTATCAGATTTATGTTTATTGAGAGTCGGCTGGTCCAACCGAAGACTTCCCCAGACGCCCAATCTAAAAAAAATTTTCCTTGCACACTTAGATCTGAATCTTAGATTGATAGAGATTTAAGAAAACAACATGAGACCTTTGCAGAAAAAATCAGAATGTTATTTTATAAACCCAGAAAACTGCACAAGATACCTGTATGCAGATTAATCCATGAAGGCCATCAACCATAAAATACAAGAAACAAAGTAGCAGAGTTCAGAGACAATTCACCACATAGATCTGAGAAGGAACATCCAGATTTGTAACCCCAAAGTCTTTGTGCTTTATTCCTCAAAAGTTTACAAGAGCTTCTAAGAGCAAGTGCATGATCCTGAGATCGAATGATTCAAGAATGAGAAAGACCTCTAAATTTATAGGACAAGATCTATAACGGCTAGTTTGGATGATCCTCGTCAAAATAATTTCAACCGTCCAAAAGATTTAATTATCTTTTAATCCGGAGCGTTGAAATTAAAATTTTGGGGAAAAAACGAATTTATCATTTAATTCAATTTTAATTAACTCAAAAATATTATTTTTGAGTTAATTACTCCAAAATTTTGACCTTGACTTAACCACCAAGGCCCAAGGGTCCAATATTTCTTAAAATTCTCAATATTCCCTTGGCCTGGGGCTGTCAAAATCATTTTCCAAGGACCCACAAATTTTGCCTTTAAAGATTTAATCCTAATTTAGGACCCTAAATTAATTAAATTTCTGGTTTAGGATTTTATTAATTAATTGACCAAAAGATTTAATTAATTGACTAAGAGGGGATTATAATTATTTTTCCAACCCTCTTTTACATGAGATAATACATTTACATACATGAAGGGGGAATAACCATTCGTATAGACCCTCAAATAAATACCCAATTCTGTGACTCAAAACATGATCTAGTAGACCAAGTAGTTGAAACTACTTTTACAAGGACTCGATAGAAAACACTAGGACTCACTTAGCATGCTGATGACAAAATCCACCCTAGCTTTGGGGTGAGGCTGGAGGGAAAAACTCTGCCGATCACTTTCGTGAATCAGTGAGACAAAAAACCTCCTAGGATAAAGATCATCAACAACATACTAGGCTTACCTAGGTTGTTACATACATTGACGGTCTTACTTAGATCATTTACATCATTACATGCAGAATGGGTTTACATCATTTATAAAAATGTCGACTGATGATGGA
>CM076576.1:840798894-840948170 GCA_034641835.2 Pinus albicaulis
CTCCTGGCCTCATCATCAAACTGCCCTCGTCCAGAATTCGCCTTGGGAGGCGGAGTCCTCGTGTCCTTGCCCTTAGGCTGGAAGGCCTGTCTCTGGGGATAAGGTGTCCGAGTCCTGGGTAAGACATCCTGTAAGTCCCGAGTCCTGCTGATAGCATCCTGAAGGGTAGCCGGTCTGTTCGACCGGACTAGGCTACGAAGTGGCTCTGACAGCCCCTCCACGAACATGCAAACCATCCGAGCTGCAGATAAATCAGGTACCAGCACCGAAATCCTCAAGAAGTCCGAAATGTATGTCTCTGCACTCCCAGTCTGTTTGAGCTTGGTCAGCTCAACAACAAAATACTGATCCGGATCTCTCCTGTCAAAGCGCTCTACCACCCTCCGAGTAAACTCGGCATATGTCGTCACTGTAGAATGCCCGAGTGTCACCATCCCATGGAACCACCAATCCCGGGCCTCACCATCCAGATGCAATGTTGCCACCTTAATGGCCTCCTTCTCTGGCATCTGGTTAAGCTGAAAATAGAGGTCCAGCTTCTCCACCCAGGACTTTGCCGAACTGTTTGATGAGCCATCAAACCTGGGCAAATGAAATCTACTAGCTGCACGGTGGTCATCACGGTGGTATCCGTGCCCTTTGTGCTGGTGCTGCTCAGGGGGTTTGACACCACATCGGAACTGGAAATAGCGCTCCCAGGGAAAAGCATCCATGAATGCCTGACCCATGCTCTGCCAATCTGCAAAAACGGCTGCATATTGAGCTGGACTCACATCTCCTGCCATTGGCATTTTCTGCTAGGTGCCTGCAGGCTCCTCAGAAACTGTATGGCTGCTGCAAAACCATACTTGCTGCTTAACTTCGACCTTCGATTTACCCACTGAAAACCACTCAGAAAATTCCAGGAATTTGGGAAGGTGATCCTTGTCCAAAACCCAGAAAAACCCAGAAAACATTTTTCCTAATTCCAAACTTCAAAATTTGACCCTTTTTATTTTGGCCCTTTTTCCAACTGCGTTTCTGGAATTGCAACTGCTATTGCTCTGTATGATTTCTTTTCTGATGTCATAGACCACAGGCTGAGCCAGAATTATGCTCTGATACCACTGTAATATCCCCAAAGGGAAATAACCAGTAATAAACAGAAATATGCCAGACAGATATAGAAAATACAATGCTGAACCAGATCATGGAACAATTACATATAGAATGCCAGAAAACTGAGCCATTTTATTAATCTGAAAGTACATAGAGAGGAGTACAAGAAAATCAGAATGAGGGCACCTATCCTTGCTCAAGGCAAGTGAAGAATCCTCTCAGAAAATAGGAAATGGCTACTACAGAAACTGCATCCCAGCTGCTGGAAGAAACTGCCGTAAACTGCTGCTGCTGGAGTGAACCGAAGCTAGGGGCTGATCCCCTTGCCGGAATGAGCTAAAAATCTACAGATCACCTATACTCGCTGCTCCGGACAAAACCCAGAAACCGTGAAGCAAATGGACCACCTCCGAAAATCGCCCCCAGAAACCCTCCTCCTACAAAAACGTTGTGCTTTTCATAGGAACAAACAAGCTCAAGAAATATGTCATGTGCGGGCCGGATCTGGCCACAAGTCCTCCGTATGAGATGACCAACTCTCGAAGGCCGAAACACCGAAAATGCCGCGTAACCCTGCACATAAAGACCCCACCATCGTATCCGCGTCCTCCTCGACCGGATCTCGCGTTCCCTCTCGCCCGTATCCGCCGGATCCGAGCTCGCGCGTCGGATCCGGCTACTATCTCCAGACCGCGTCCCGTCATGAACCGTCGCTAGCTCTTCAGATCTATGCTAGATCCGCCAATATCTCCTCAGATCTGCAACCTCAAAGGCAAGATCTGATGTTATCTCTTCAGATCTAGGCTGGATCTGCCAATATCTCCTCAGATCTGCAATCTCCCAAGCTGGATCTAGTGCTACCCCTCCAGATCTGCAACCTACAGAACCAGATCTGCAAATATCTGCTCAGATCTACAATCTCCAAGGCCGGATCTATCATTGTGCCTTCAGATCTGCGTCCTTCCTCTTCCTACTGGAACAGCGTCCTCACTCCAAACTGATCTGCGTCCTTCCTGCTGCTGAAACTGCGTTTTTCCTGCTAGATCTGCGCAGCCACTAGAGGGCTTCTTCCTCTCCGACTCTCCACCTGAAACTGCTACTGAAACTGAAAGATAGAACTCATAAATTAACCTTACTAGGGCGGGCACTCGAAGTCCCCCGAAGCTAAGGGTGAAACCAGAAATAACCTTACCAGGGCAGGCACTCGAAGTCCCCCGAGGTTAAGGGTGAGATCTCCGACCGGAGACACTCGTGCACTAAACAGTGCTGCAGACCGACTAAACAACCGGCGTGCTGAAGCAGACAAAAGTCTAGCTCTCAATATCAATATCAAAATATGCATACCAAATGAAGTGTCCTCTTCCTACTGGAACAGCGTCCTCACTCCAAACTGATCTGCGTCCTTCCTGCTGCTGAAACTGCGTTTTTCCTGCTAGATCTGCGCAGCCACTAGAGGGCTTCTTCCTCTCCGACTCTCCACCTGAAACTGCTACTGAAACTGAAAGATAGAACTCAGAAATTAACCTTACTAGGGCGGCACTCGAAGTCCCCCGAAGCTAAGGGTGAAACCAGAAATAACCTTACCAGGGCAGGCACTCGAAGTCCCCCGAGGCTAAGGGTGAGATCTCCGACCGTAGACACTCGTGCACTAAACAGTGCTGCAGACCGACTAAACAACCGGCGTGCTGAAGCAGACAAAAGTCTAGCTCTCAATATCAATATCAAAATATGCATGATCCAAATGAGGTGAGAACCTCTCCTTTTATAATGCCAAACTCCCTCCAAAACTTAACTGTCCTTTGACCTGCGCAGTTTACTTTGGGTCAGCCTGATGCCTCCCCCATCATACTCATGTGGACCCCCAAGGCCCCCTCTCTTAAGTTACAACGTCAATCTACTAGGAAAAGAACACTTTATTATAAAGTGAGGTGACTAAAGTGAGGTGACCCCTCTTATTTCTCACTTTATTTATTATGTCTAGCTAAGGCGGCAAAATAAAGCAAAAATGAAATATTCCAATTAGCAAGGCTAATTGGGAATATTACAGTCTCCCCCGGCAAAACGTTGCTTGTCCTCAAGCAACTGAAGTGATGGATGCTGTAAAGTCCGCTCGCTCTCCCAAGTGGCATCCTCATCCGGCAAAAATTGCTTGTTCTCAAGCAATGCTTGAACAAGCCTACTCTCTAGCTGATGCTCCCCGCCGATACTGCAAAATGTGCCTGGGTCCCACTGAAACCTCTCTGTCTCCTGCATCACCCTGATATGAAGGGATATCTCAATGCCAGGATCCCAAACTGGCCTCTCATGGTACCAGCCAATCAATAGTCCTCCCGGATCCCATCGCCACCATGGCCAATAATAGCCCAAGTCCCATGGCTCGGACTGCTCACTGCCTCTGGCTATGACTGAAGACCATGACCGCTGCTGCTCTGCATCTATGACTGTGTAAGCTGGCCCATCAACTGTGAACCAACTCGTCACCTCTCTCCAATCAAGGCATGGAGTCGAAAATACAATGAGGAATATCTCCCTCCTGTAGATCCTCCATCTCCAAGCAATCATCCAGATAAAATGAGCCACCCCCCAACAAGGCAACTCCTGAAAATCTCCTTCCACCTCAAGCTCTGGTAATGAAGGTGGGCTGAAAATATGAACTTGGCAAGCATCATAGCTTACCCCATGCTGTCCTTCTCTCCACTCATGACAAGTGTAGAGTCTATGCTGCTCCTGGGCTGCAAAATCATTGCCCTCCAACGGCAAAGTGAAAAACAATCCACCATAGAAGGTTCCTCCATCAATGAAGAACAAGCTGGCCCAAAACAAACCATAGTGCAGCCTCATCCACTGCAACCTCAGAAAATCACATGGCAAGCAATGTACAAGATCCAACACATCTACTAATGGATAGCAAATGGCTGAATATGACAACAACATAGGTCCAAACACTTGCCCATGGCTGTACACTGGATGAATATCGATCTCATGGCCCACATCAAAAGAGAACGCATATAAAGTAGTAGTGGCCATGCCTCCCCCCATGCTCCCATTAGAACATGTAGTGCAGAAATTGTGAGAATTTTTCCCACTCACAGACACATCCAGCTCATGTGTCTCCCCCGTAATCAAGCCTCCCATACAAATCTGATATATATCAGCAAATGAAGACATGATCAAGAGCAAAATGAAGGAAATGCTGAAGGTCTCATGTGGTGCAAGAAGGTAATCCTCCTCATGCTTGGAAACCCAAGTCAAGAAGAACATGCCATAGATGTCTCTATCATCATTCCCTCCTCTTTGTGCGACAAATATGAAGTGATCCTGGGACCTATGGGTTATAGATCCACCATATCTTTGCTGGGCACACTTCATCCATAATGTTCTGCTCCAAGGTGACAACGCTGTGAGCTCATGCAAATGAGTTCCTGTCAGTACAAGACTCTGCTCTTTGACATGCTCCTTGTCAAAGACTCCTCTAATAATGCTGCAAAAAATATGGAATACCTCCCAAGATGGAAGTGCTCCCCCATCAAAGACCATGGAGATAGTGCCATCTCCACCTCCTGCAACATCATGCAAAGTGTGGGAGCAAATCTGCCCTTGCTCTCCCAAGCAAAGCAACAAGAAATTGTGTTGCCTCCCCATACCTCCATCATGCAACTCATGTGATGAAGACACAATGAATGATATGAGTAACACATCAACACCATGCATCCATACTCTATGCTGATCAATGATGCAAGTATCCATCCTTCTCTTCCCCAACCTCCTACTCTTAGGAAGAGTGTTTGCCAAGTGATGGCCAAACTCTTTCAAGAGTAACCAGCGCAGCCAAGCCTCCTGCTGCCTGGTAGCACAGATCTGCAAGTAGCCTCCTAGCTCCTTGCTCATCATCCCCATCCACTCAATCCCCTGTGGATGCCTCTTTCTCCTCATCCTGGTACTCCTCCCATGACGGCTACCATGCTCCCAAATCAAATTTCTGATTTTGCACTTCATGGGATTTTGAAGTATAAACTTCTCAAGGACCAATGAGACCCTGTCAAGAATCAAATAGGTGGTAGGCAAAAACCTCCCATCATGATGTGTGTGGCTCAAGGAATGTCCAACACAAGCATGAGAGATGTTATCCATCCGAAGATGTCCCCCATCTTCTATCTGCTCTTGTGAGAAGGGAAGAAAGTCATTGCACCCCATGGTGTGTCGAAGTGCATCTCCAGTAAGATCTCTCCTTGAGACCTCCCCTTCATCCATAGTTTGCTCCACCGAGTACCAACTCAAAATCTCTCGCCATCCAATCTCAACACGTGGCTGCTGTACCCTGTGCAACTCCTATCGTCTCATACCACTATCCAAGTCAACATATGAGACCTGATTAGGTGGCTCTTCCTCTCTATCTCCAACGGGAAGAGATGATCCAACAATACTGCTAGTCCCATCCATGCATGCCTGAAAGGGAATGATCTGATGCTGCAATGTGCCCTCAGGTTGTACCATCAGGGAATCCAGTTGTTCCCCAATGCGGACCAACTTGGCCGCCGACTTGGCACAAGTCGCTCTCATACCCTCCAGCTCCTGGTCCTGCAACAAAATGGTCTCCCGTACTGACGCGGCTTTCTCCCTCAAAACTCGAAGGTCCGTCCGAAGCCGATGATACCGCTGCCTGCGATCATCGCCCAATACCTCTGTATCTCCTAGTGCCTCATCGATAGTGGATATATCTCCTGATACCTCACCCATCTGTCGTGTGCCGCTACCACCCGAAGACTCGGACCTGGCTCCAGTCATCACCTCAGTGGATGGCTCTACCGGGGTAGGCTCTACCTCCTCCACTACGATATCAACCGGCACGGTCAAGGAGGTCTCTAATGATGGTGAGTCCTGTGTCTCACTAGGTGTATCCTCAGACTCTCTGCAACCCTGTGTTCCCTCATCCTCTTCTCCACTGCTCTCGGAGAAGACCTCAATGAAGTGTGCCTTCCCTGCCGTACACCTGTGTCCTCGTGCCCATGGCTCCCGGCAAGTGAAGCACACCCGCTCCCTCCTCAGCTCTCTCCTGTCCTCATCATCAAACTGCCCTCGTCCAGGATTCGCCTTGGGAGGCGGAGCCGTCATGTCCTTACCTGCTATTACCTCATCGAAGGTGGATACATCTCCTGACACTGCACCCATCTGTGTGCTGCTACCACTCGAAGACTCGGACGCGACTCCGGTCATCACCTCAATGGATGGCTCTACTGAGGTAGGCTCTACCTTCTCCTCTACCACGTCAACCGACATGGCCAAGGAGGTCTCCAATGAGTGTGAATCCTGTATCACACTAGGTGTAACCTCAGACTCTCTGCAACCCTGTGTTCCCACATCCTCTTCTCCACTGCTCTCGGAGAAGACCTCAATGAAGTGTGCCTTCCCTGCCATACACCTGTGTCCTCGTGCCCATGGCTCCCGGCAAGTGAAGCACACCCGCTTCCTCCTCAGCTCTCTCCTGTCCTCATCATCAAACTGCCCTCGTCCAGGATTCGCCTTGGGAGGCGGAGTCCTCGTGTCCTTACCCTTAGGCTGAAAGGCCTGTCTCTGGGGATAAGGTGTCCGAGTCCTGGGTAAGACATCCTGTAAGTCCCGAATTCTGCTGATGGCATCCTGAAGGGTAGCCGGTCTGTTCGACAGGGCTAGGCTACGAAGTGGCTCTGACAGCCCTTCCACAAACAAGCCAACCATCCGAGCTGCAGATAAATCAGGTACCATCACCGAAATCCTCAAGAAGTCTGAAATGTATGTCTCTGCACTCCCAGTCTGTTTGAGCTTGATCAGCTCACCAAAATACTGATCCGGATCCCTCCCGTCAAAGTGCTCTACCACCCTGGACTTTGCCGAACTGTTTGATGAGCCATCAAACCTGGGCAAATGAAATCCACTAGCTGCACGGTGGTCATCACGGTGGTATCCGCGCCCCTTGTTTCGATCATAAGACTTGCCGCCACATCGGAACTGGATATATTGATTAAAAGGGAAAGCATCCATGAATTCCTGACCCATGCTCTGCCAATCTGCAAAAACGGCTGCATATCGAGCTGGACTCACATCTCCTGCCATACTGCCGCTTAACTTCGACCTTCGATTTACCCACTGAAAACTACTCGGAAAATTCTAGGAATTTGGGAAAGTGATCCTCGCCCAAAACCCAGAAAAACCCAGAAAACGTTTTTCCTAATTCCCAACTTCGAAATTTGACCCTTTTTATTTTGGCCATTGGCCCTTTTCCAACCGTTGGTTCGGAATTGCAAATCGCTATTGCTGGCGTATGATCTCTTTTCGATGTCAAGGTAATCATGTGCCGAGCTGCCGTAATTATGTTTCCGATACCACCGTAATATCCCCAAAGGGAAATAACCAAGAATAAAATGTATAAATGCATGCATATAGGAAATACAATGTGTCAAATCCGTAACATGGAACAATTACACATAGAATACCAAATTCCCCGAGCCATTTTATTAATCCGAAAGTACATAGAGAGGAGTACAAGATAATCAGAATGAGTGCACCTATCCTTGCCCTAGGCAAGTGGAGACCCTCTCAGAAAAATAAGAAATGGCTGCTACAGAAACTGTATCCCAGCTGCTGGAAGGAACTGAAGCTAGGGGCTGATCCCCTTGCCGGAATGAGCTGAAAATCTACCGATCACCTATACTCGCTGCTCCGGACAAAACCCAGAAACCGTGAAGCAAATGGACCACCTCCGAAAATCGCCCCCAGAAACCCTCCTCCTACAAAAACGTTGTGCCTTCAGGAACAGCTCAGAAGCTCAAGAAATATGCTGGCAAAAGGGCTGGATCTACCCACAAATCCTCCAGATGAGATGACCAACTCCTCAAGGCTGGAAACACTGAAAAATGCTGCCAGAACCCCACATAAAGACCCTACTCATCAGATCTGCGTCCTCCCTGACTGGATCTGCGTCCTCTCTGCCCAGATCTGCTGGATCTGAGTCATACAAGGTTGGATCTGCTACTATCTCTCCAGATCTGCGTCCCACAAGGCTAGATCTGCTGCTAGCTCTTCAGATCTATGCTAGATCTGCCAATATCTCCTCAGATCTGCAACCTCATAGGCTGGATCTGATGTTATCTCTTCAGATCTAGGCTGGATCTGCCAATATCTACTCAGATCTGCAATCTCCCAAGCTGGATCTAGTGCTACCCCTCCAGATCTGCAACCTACAGAACCAGATCTGCAAATATCTGCTCAGATCTACAATCTCCAAGGCTGGATCTATCACTGTGCCTTCAGATCTGCGTCCTTCCTCCTCCTACTGGAACAGCGTCCTCACTCCAAACTGATCTGCGTCCTTCCTGCTGCTGAAACTGCGTTTTTCCTGCTAGATCTGCGCAGCCACTAGAGGGCTTCTTCCTCTCCGACTCTCCACCTGAAACTGCTACTGAAACTGAAAGGTAGAACTCAGAAATTAACCTTACTAGGGCGGGCACTCGAAGTCCCCCGAAGCTAAGGGTGAAACCAGAAATAACCTTACCAGGGCAGGCACTCGAAGTCCCCCGAGGCTAAGGGTGAGATCTCCGACCGGAGACACTCGTGCACTAAACAGTGCTGCAGACCGACTAAACAACCGGCGTGCTGAAGCAGACCAAAGTCTAGCTCTCAATATCAATATCAAAATATGCATCCCCAAATGAGGTGAGAACCTCTCCTTTTATAATGCCAAACTCCCTCCAAAACTTAACTCTCCTTTGACCTGCGCAGTTTACTTTGGGTCAGCCTGATGCCTCCCCCATCATACTCATGTGGACCCCCAAGGCCCCCTCTCTTAAGTTACAACGTCAATCTACTAGGAAAATAGCACTTTATTATAAAGTGAGGTGACTAAAGTGAGGTGACCCCTCTTATTTCTCACTTTATTTATTATGTCTAGCTAAAGCGGCAAAATAAAGCAAAAATGAAATATTCCAATTAGCAAGGCTAATTGGGAATATTACATGAACTCCAAGTCTCTCCAATATATAGGAATCTTTGGGGGTGTGTGACACGTCCTTTAAGACATTTAAGTCAATATTATATTCCAAAGCCGACCTGAAGACATAAGTGGAATAAATTAAGTACATGTTCCCGCTATCCGAGAGAGATGATTCTTGTATCAATCTTTCACCCTCCGCCAAAGAGGAATTCATTGAAAACATACATCGTCATCCTGAGCAACACAACCCGAAGTTTGGACCTAGTTGTCCAATTTTAACACTCCCTCTCAACTAGGGAGAACTCCGTCCACTAGTGCAATCCAAACATCGTGCGTCATCCCGCCGTAACTTGCTTTGCTGGCCTCTTTATTTCAGAACAGAAGTGGGTCAGTCACAAGGACATCATACCCGACTGACAGATTCAACCCAGAGGTCCGAAACCTCTATCAGACTCACAAAGAGTCTCCAACCAACCCAAAGTTGGTTCATCTGACCCGAAGTCAGGCAGCGGTCCCAGACCTCACTATCAGACTCACAAAGAGTCTCCAACCAACCCGAAGTTGGTTCATCTGACCCGAAGTCAGGCAGAGGTCCCAGACCTCACTATCAGACTCACAAAGAGTCTCCAACCAACCCGAAGTTGGTTCATCTGACCCGAAGTCACGCAGAGGTTCCAAACCTCACTGTACTTGATCCCAGATCAAGTGGTTGGACCGTGCCATCCTAGATAGAGAGTACGGCAAATTCTGATGCGTCCATCAGTCTTTGCTACTAGTCTCTAGCCTTCCCCATCTCATTGACCAAATGAGAGGTACTTCCCATGAGCCCTTAGCTCAATGGGTAGGATGCATACGGGGCACAGATAAATGAGAGGCGAAACAACTCAATAATCACAACGGTGGGGCAGAAGCACCATAAGTGCTTATAGCTCCAAGAAGCTATCCCCAAAACCCCCTTTGAGCTCCCAGAGCTCATCGTCCAACAGGACCCTCAGAATAGGGTCGTTCCATGATTCCAAGATTCTCACGGAAGGTTAGGAACATGACCTTCCCCAAGGGCATTGTGAGAATATCCGCGACCTGCTCATCAGTTCCTACATGATCGAGCCTTACGGCGCCTCGATGTACCATATCCCAGATAAAGTGGTACCAGCCATCAACATGCTTGGATCAATCGTGGAACACAGGATTCTTAGTCATACGAATCCCACTCTGGTTATTGCAGAGTATCACAGTGGTATCTAGCACATGTCCAAACAGCTCACTAAAGAGCTTTCGCAACCAAACTGCTTCACAACAGGCCATACTAGCTGCAATGTATTCGGCCTCAGCGGTGCTCGAAGCCACCGACTTCTGCTACCTGCTCATCCATGAGATCGAAGCAGAACCAAGATTGAAGCAGCATCTCGATGTGCTCTTACGATCCACCACACTGCCAGCCCAATCGGCATCAGTATATCCACGGAGTGTCATACTCCCGGCAGTGTATCTCAGCCCATGGTCTATCGTGCCTTAGAGATATCTCAAGAGTTTCTTGGCACCAACCCAGTGAATGTTATGATCAACCATGTGTTGACTCAAAGTGTTCACTGCACAACATATGTCCGAACAAGTGTTCATTAAGAACATCAGGATCCTTATGAGTTGACGATACTCAGTAGGACGGGCCCAGCAACGCTGCTACTCAACTTCTTAAAGTTGAGTTCCATGGACTTACAGTCCATCATACCAGAAACTTCATAATGTATTTTCCTTGAGAAAGGAAAATCTCGCCAGGTCTCTGCTAGACCTTCAGGCCTAGACATCAGTCCTAGGTCCTTCATCTTGAACTCAGCAGCGAGCTCCCTCTTGCACTGATGAAAGAGAGGGTCAGCACTTGTCAGGAAGAGGTCATCCACATACAGCACCAGAATGAGAAGCTTCTTTCTATCAACCTTGAAGTAAAGGTTCGGATCAACATTACTACGAGTGAAGCCCAGCTTCATCAGGTAGCTATCTATCCTTTCTAGGTACTTGCTTCAACCCATAGAGGGCTTTCTTCAACCTGCAAACATGGGTGTCCCGATCCTGGACTTTGAATCCCAAAGGTTGCTCCACATACACCTCTTCCTTTATCGCACCATGCCACAAAAAAAAAAAAAAAATTCTGGAAGAAAACCAAGAAGCCATATAAATACCTGGGATATTTAGCTGCCATGTATACAATATGAGCCTGGATCATTTGCAGAAATTGGAAAGCATCAAGGTCTACAAGGATGCGAGGGTGATGTCTAGGATATGGTTCCTAGACCACCGATCAAAGTTGGTGTCATCTCGATATGAGATCAAGCAGGGATCTGAGGGGAAAAAAAATGGTCTTGCACCATGCAACACATTTTCCCCTCAGATCCCTGCTTGATCTCATATCAAGATGACACCAACTTTGATCGGTGGTCTAGGAACCATATCCTAGACATCACCCTCGCATCCTTGTAGACCTTGATGCTTTCCAATTTCTGCAAATGATCCAGGCTCATATTGTATACATGGCAGCTAAATATCCCAGGTATTTATATGGCTTCTTGGTTTTCTTCCAGAATTTCCCCCTCTGAAGCCATATGTCCCTGAGCCAAAAAGTATCCACTCAGGAGCGTATACAGATATATCTCCCTCTTAATGTCAGCTTCTCTCTCGAGAGAAGATATTTATTTTAAATGAGGGCATCCCAGAGACCAACTAGGAAAGGGACTTGATCTCCCATAGTCAAAACCATCCAACAAACTTTGCTAATCATGATTCAAGATTCCAACCATGTGACCAAAAACTGCAAAAATTTCTCAGTTTACCATAACGCTCCAATGTAAGGCTGATACAGTCACATGCTTGCTGCTACATAGGTGTCCATCTATGTCACTGTCATACAGGGGGAACACATCAACAAGCTTCAGCTTGTTTTAGAAGTCCTTTCAGCCACAACCTCTTATTCAGTGAGTAGCTTCTTCAAACAGCCTTCTAAGACTGCAGCTTACAAAACTAGGTATCCAATCTACCTTGGTTTATCCTGCACCTGAGGCATTGCACCTTGATTTGTTTCCAGATCTGCCCATTTCTGGTTATTTCAGCAGATTGCTCCTAGGGCTGTCAAAATTTGCCTGGCTCAATGACTTGCATCTATGCCCATTTCGTCAACAATTTGACCACTACATCGAAATTCCCCAAGGACTTCAGCAGTCAACCCTTAAATTTCTAGCTTCATACATGGGTGTCTGTCTATGTCACTGTCATGATGACAGTGACATAGAATCACAGATTTGGAACTATCACATTCATCACGGCTTGCTGAATATGAATTTCACTTACATCTCTTGGACTCTTGTCCTTGATGTACCAGGCAGGGTTCTCTTTCTCCTATACCTGCAAAGAGTGCTGCTGCTCACAAGGTCCTTCAGCTTTCGGACAGTCCCCTTTCGGCTTTAAGATGAATAGCTTTCTTACTCTACTTGCCATACAAGGATATCTTCCAGCTCTTGAACATGTGGTAAATGACACAGTATGCCATCTTGCACAGATCTAAGAATCATTGTGTTTGTGACCAACTTCAGCTTGGATCTGCAGCTGCAATCTACAGCGTTGTTCTTATTCACCACCTATAGGATCTTTGACCATTCTTAACCACGTATGAGCCTCCAAGGAGCTCGAACTCAAGATCAGAAAACTCAAACCAGGAAAAAAAAAATATGCAGAATCTCGCAAACAAACACAACTATTACAGCAAGTCCGAGACTTTCATGAATTGAAGTGAATTATTCCAAGTCTTTGTACATAAAGATGACTCCTTCCAGACAGTTTTCTCAGAATGATTTGATTCACTACTGCCATCTGATGTCAGACCCAGAAATTCTTATCAGGATTTGATCACTTTCCAAGTATATGCATAGATGATTTGAAAACATCTACGTATAGCTCACAACCACCGGCCTAGAAGAAATTTTGGTGAGGTTTTTTTTTTTTTCATGATCTCCTTATAAATTAAAGAGTTCTCGACCGAGTATAGCACCAACCAAGTGCACAGACATATCAAGGTCACTGTTGTGGAACAAATTCACTGTATTGTGAAAGCCATTTCCATATAAGGCACTGTCATAACAAGTTTACTTGTCATGCATAGGGTCACTGTCATATATATATATATGTCACTGCTAAACCAAAAGTCACAGCCATATGCATTCGAGCCATATGACATTATAGTACCAAATACAGCCACAGAGTAGAGCGGTACAGACTATAGGGTATAGCGATGCCACTGTGCCTGAAGGTATACACAACTCGAAGTGGCCACGCACACTGTAATAGCATGATTCGGCATAAACCGACAGTCTGAAGAAAAACAAATTTTCTGAGCAGCGTCGAATATCGTTTCTCCCGTAAGCCAAATTTCCAGACATTTCCAGAAATTACAGGAACGCAAAACAAAAAACGACAGAGTTTTATGACATCGTCCATCATACATGCATACATGACCCCCGTGGCTTCTGTCCCTATTTGGATGTCGTGTAACAACTGACCCTCCGCAACGACTGTTTTGAGTTCCCATCTGTTTATTACGGGAGCTAAAGGCCATCGGTTAATCTCATTTTTCAACTCGGCTCCTCGATTAAGCTATTCCAGACGTTCATTTGATGTGGTCAGTCTCAAACGTTCAGCTTCCCGACATACATTACGGATGTCATTCACGAAATTAATGGGATGCTCCCAAAAAAAATATAATACCCTTTCTTTCATATTCTTCTGGCGCTTTAACTCATTCTCCATCGCATTTCGTTGCCTCTCGAATTCCGTTTTAGCCCTTCGAATCTTCTGCAATTGTGAATTATGTGTCTTCCTCTCGCCCTTTTGATCCTTACGTTTCAAAACAGAGGCAAATTGCCCAAGATATTCATGTACTAAACGATGGGGTTAGCATTTCGGCAATGGTGGTGAGTAAGTATCCATGATAAACAAATCAAGTTTCAGTTTATCCCATGCATCCAGAACTTCTTATCTCACTCTTCTTCTTCGTCCGAAAAAAAAAAACACAGCATTCTCATCTGTTGTATTTTCACGGGATCGAGCCTCAGATGCTCGGTCCACCACTGCACCGCCCGGAATTGTAGTTTACGCAAATAATGCGGCGCCAGCAGATTGCTCGGCTTTCATAAGTGCAAATCGACTTTCGAAAGACGATTTCGGTCCTTCCAGTAGCGTCTTAACCACTGTAATTACGTGAGACTACTCTCTCTCAAAGATACTGCGAACTTCAACCTTAGCGTTAGAGAAGTGAACAGACCGATCGAATTAAAAAAAAATTATTATTATCGACCACAGTAAAGAGAACATCAAATTTCGAGTTCTACTGGGCCACGGATGTGCAGCACTTTCTGGTGTAAAAGCAGACGGAATAGTGGCAAATGATTGTGGTCTTCTTCTGCACTCAAATCAAGTCAAAAGAGTTAGCGGCCCCTTATCACAGGTCGGAGGGTAGGAGTTAACTGATCCGAGCCTTAAACTAAGGCTACAACACAGATCCGAATTTTAATTCTGGTCTCTATTATTCACAACTTCAGATCTGAGGGTATCAATTCAGATTTTAACCAAGCTTCAGATTTTCCTTAAACTCTTTCTTCTCACCCTCCTTTGCTTATTGCATACGCTGAAGGTTAGGGCACAAAAGCTTTAGGGCGTTGTCTTCTCCCTCGGCTCCGATACCATGTTAATTTCCGCTCATGTTCTATGCCATTTCTGATTAGGGCACAACACAGAAGAAGATAGAACATACTTAATAGATCGACAGAAGACAAGCCAAAACAGAGATAGGAAATGGTAACGTTACGGCGATCAGCAGGATGCTTCTACCAGCAAAGTCTCCAATAGGTCATTCAGCCAAGCGTGTCACACATAACCCCAGAACAACCCAAACAAAGAATACTCCAAGTATATATATCACAGCTCCAATGCTATCCAGAGAGAGAATTCCTCCACATCGATGTGTGTCAAATGAACTCCAAGTCAATTCAATATATAGGAATCTTTGGGGGTGTGTGACACGTCCTTTAAGACATTTAAGTCAATATTTTATTCCAGGCCGACCCAGCACATAAGTGGAATAAATTCAAAGTACATGTTCTGCTCATCCGATCGAGATGATCTTTAGATCAATCTTACACCTCTCCGAAAGAGGAATTCAATAAAAATATTGCGATCGTCATCTGAGCAGCACAACCCGGAGTTTGGACCTAGTTGTCCAATTTTGAGAGTATTTCTTCACTTGCCTTGAGCAAGTCTAGGTTCCATCACTCTGATCACCTATTGTACTTCATTATATTTCTCAGTATAATAAAATGGCTTAGCATTTTCTCTCTATATTTCTGGAGCACCTGATTATACATTCTATCTATGCTATTGTATGTCTTCATTACTGTTATTTTTATATCTTCGAGCATTCTAGTTCTATACCACTTGGTGAGTTTTCCTCATACTCTTAGACAGAGTCTGGAAAGGGCCAGGTAGCCTCCAGATCTCACCCTCTTCTCAGAGGTGAAATATCTGGTAAACGCCCTCCCAGTCCATCTCTGGTTGGAGTTTGCTTGTGTTTGAGGAATATCCCTGAAAATGGATACTACAGATCTAAGGCCCAACCACTACACCAAAAGCCCGGACTATTAATGAGGGCGGCATCCCAAGGTGTTAAGGGTGAGCTCAACAGCCCACCAGAGCATCTCGAGGATGGCAGCTAAACAGCGTCGCAAACCTCGAACACGTGGTAGGGCTCACCCTCAACAGGGCTGCCCTAAACAGGGATATTACAGCCCACCACGCTCCACAGGTCTCGACCTCGAGACCTTGGCTCTGATACCACTATAGTATCCCTTTTCAGGGATATTCCTCAAACACAAGCAAACTCCAACCAGAGATGGACTGGGAGGGCGTTTACTAGATATTTCACCTCTGAGAAGAGGGTGAGATCTAGAGGCTACGTGGCCCTTTCCAGACTCTGTCTAAGAGTATGAGGAAAACTCACCAAGTGGTATAGAACTAGAATGCCCGAAGATATAAAAATAACAGTAATGCAGACATACAATAGCATAGATAGAATGTATAATCAGGTGCTCCAAAAATATAGAGAGAAAATGCTAAGCCATTTTATTATACTGAGAAATATAATGAAGTACAATAGGTGATCAGAGTGATGGCACCTAGACTTGCTCAAGGCAAATGAAGAAATACTCTCAGAATGTCCAAGAAATGGCTGCTCTCTGAACTGCGTCCCAACTGCTGGAAAACTGCGGTGTAGCTGCTACTGCTGAAATTAACTAATGATTTGGGGTTGATCCCCTCGCCGGAATGAGCTGGAAATCTGGAATCCACCCCTACTCATCAATCACAGCAAAACCCAGAAATCATATCTGAAATGGCTAACCCCCGAAAATCACCCCCTTGGGGAATTACACTATCCTCCAAGGCTCTGCGCAGAGGCTGAATAGAAACCACTGAAATGCAGCCTCAAACTCCACCAAAATCCTCCAACAGGCAAAGGTTGATCCCTTGCTCAATCTCCAAGCTCAAAACCCCTGCAAGAAACTCAATCCGAAGCTCCCCTAGAATGGACTACGTCCTCCCTCTCAAGACTGCGCAGTCTCTGAATGCCCTGCTCCACAAGAAAACCCAAACATTAATCCTCCCACAAAATGATGATGAAACTACCTTGCCCGAGCAGGCACTCGAAGTCCCCCGCGGCTAAGGGTGAGATCTCCGATCGGAGACACTCGATGCACTAAACAGTGCTACAGACAGGCTAAACAGCCAGCGTGCTCAAGAAGTCGAAGTGACTAGCTCAAATGCATAAACTCGAATGACCAAATGAGGAGGCTCCTCCCTCTCTTATAACGTTGGCCTCTCTCAAAACCCTAAGGCCCAACTCCTCAACGTAGCCTCCTTCTTGCCACGTGCTCCTCTCCATCTACGCAATCCCTCCTAGTGCATACGTGGGCCCCCTCTCTACGTGGTCCTTGGCCCCCCCTTGGCTCCCTTTAAGTTACAACGTTGTGCTACTAGGGAGTGACTTTATTCCCAAAGTGAGTTATATCCCCCTTTACTCACCTTTTTATTTATAAATAAACTATAGAAGGCAAAATTGAGCAAAATCGAATATTCCAATTAGCCATTGCTAATTAGGAATGTTACATCAGACAATTTATCAAAATTGGGGACATTACAAGTTGATGGGTTTCTCCATTTTATGCTTTGACTTTGGGGTTGTTGCCATCACATTTTGGGGCCTTGGGGCTGTTTTTTTCCTTTTCTACTCTTAGGGTTTCGGCCTAGATTGTACACGAACCTTTTGGGTTTTATTTGCGGGTTCTACGATTTCTGATAGGGTTTGCAAACATGTTTTTGAATTTTTTGTTGTCTATTGCTGGGCTTTTTATGGTGCTCCCCACAAGGCTATTCGGCGGGCCTATGTGCCCTATTTCAGAATTTCTTGCTTATTATATTGATCATGTATTTGCTCAAGATTGCATACACACATGGTGTGTCTATAGAATGTGATTTTTGTTTCTTTTCATGAAAGTTACATTTTTTTTCTCCAGGGAAAATAAAGGTTTTAATATACCGTGTTATACACACACAAGTCCACACACCATTTCCAAATTTGTCAGGGGTCACGTTTCTAGTGCATTTCCATTTTGGAAACCTGTAACCATTTCCCTATATCCTGCAATTTAGATTGAACCTTTGCTTTCTTAATTTCCAGGACATCAGTTTTCCTACTCTGCCCTGGGTTTGTAAGGATTAAAAAAAGATACTAAGACTGTGTTGTTTGAATGAAAAAAGAAATGGAAATGTATTACATAACAAGATGCATTAAACTTTCGTCATCTAAGACAGTAGAAGAGAAGTGAGCTAGTATGTCTCTCAAGTTTGAATAGAGAACATTCTCAAGAAAAAAAATAGATGATTCCAATTTTGTTATTCAACTAAGATATCTTTATCCTAGTCTATTTCAGAGTTACCTGTTTTCAAAAGCAACTAGTCCAGAAGTCTCGCTAGATTGTATTGCTCATCACATTGTAGTTTTCTATTTGGCTTTTATGGACATGAATTCAGTAAGAATAGGATCAATAAAATGAAATGATTTGATAAGATATGATGTTAACAAAAAACAATGTTTGTATAAGAACTATGACAAACATCCAGCACCTGTCACTATCTCAGAATCTGCACAACTTCATAATTGTTTAATTATCTATCACATGGGGTATAATTAAAATTTAAAAGATATTTTTTGCCAAAAACTTACCATATGCTGAGTACGAGGATAGAACTATGATGTAAGCTGATGCACGCTTAATTGAATACCAAAAGGGAGATGTACTGTTTGAGGAACGAAATGGAACATGGTAACGATGCGTAAATGGTTTGAACGGTCGTTTTTCTCCCTGCAAAAGGGCATGATAATGATAAACAACAATAATTTACAAGATGAAAAGCAATCCACCCATGAGTTTGCTACATTTTTATGAACCACACTCACTTCATTGAAAAGATAAAGGCACTCAAGTCATATAATCAAATTAGAAAATACAAGGAAAATATGGCAAATGCAAAACTATGTTCCTTATCTTTTTTTTCCATCGTACTTGGATTTCATTAGAACACATACAGGAGCAGCAGATTAAATTAACTGTGACCAATAACATTTTATTGGTTTTAGATTCATATTAATGAACCCACATAAGTTTGCATTAAAAAGAACTTAGCGAATGCAATGCAATAAATCATTACTACAGAATTGAGGCTTCTATGATTTCAATTGATTTGAGCTTCTTCTTCTAGAACCATCACATAGAGATTTTTTGTGCCGACATTTAGAACCATCAAGTGTGGTTAATCTTCAGGATATAAAATTGCACAGCCAATTTAATCTTTGTCCTACAGATAACCACACTTGATGGTTCTAAACGTCAGCACAAAAAGTCTCAATGTGATGGATTTAGAAGAAGAAGCTCAAATCATTACTATTTTAGACTCCCTGCATGCCCATGTCCATACATAAGCTGATCTAAAATCTCTTATGAAAGAATTCATACTACACCTATTTTCCTTATGCAAAGCAATTCCTTGATGGTAAGAACACAAGCACTATTTCCAAGCATCAGAGAATCATGCGTAGCAATTCTATATATCAAGGTTGTCGCAATCATTAAAAATTCATTTCACAGCAACATTTTCCTTCTTGTCTAAATCGCTTTCTAGTTTCTATTCTACTGTCTTAGCCTCAGTGTATGTATATTTTTTCCTTCTTACAAAACATTTTGTCCAAAGCATTTGTTCAATGTGACAAGTGTTGATTTGTGTCACTTGGGAGGTACTCCCACACCCTTGAGTACAGGGTTTGGGAGAAGTTTGACCCACATGAATTTTATTGGCAAGTGTACCCAACAAGTGGGTTTTGCACCCAAAGTTGTGGGGGAGAAACCAAGCAGAGATTTTGATGATTTGTTCATTGAGGTCATGTGGAGCGCCCTTAAGGAGCTAAGGGGCACCAAAGGCATCAATGAGGTGGCATTGGTTGGATGAAAAGAATTTTATGTCTTATGTTTTATGGAGGTAAAACAAATTATTAGGTCTCCATGGAGTTATGTGATGACCCTTGGTGGCTAAGGGAAACCCACCAAGACCTCTATAAATAGAAGACAAGCAAAACTCATTCAACACACATCCAAGTGCATTCATCAAGTGAAGAGATAAATCTGATCTGGCCATAGACCTAAACAACCTCATCCAAGTGAAGAAGAAGATCAAAATCTTTATATCTCGTGCTTTTGGACAGAGCTGAGTTAAGGCAAATGCTGGCCGAGTTCTTGAGGGTGGTTCGAGGCATGGTTTGGTTGATTTGTTTTTTGTGTTATCTTTGTGACAGCTGCCCGAAATTTTGTTCAAGAAAGGTGGGCTGAGATCCCAGTTTGTGGAGGAGGGCATATCCTAGAGAGGGTCAAGTCACCTAATGGTACAACACCAGATTTTCAGGGTTGTGAGGTAAAAATTGTTGAAATTTGCAACAAGAAACAGTGAAATTGGCATCCAGAAACAACATCCAGAAAACGGCATCCAAAAATAGCTACGATGGAGGCTTTTGATTTAATTATTTCTTAATTAAATTAGAAGAAATGTGTGTCAAATTTATTTATCCCTTAAATAAATTGGACAATAAATTGTAATCTTGTCTCACAATCACTTGTAATAGTTAACTGAGTGTGATAGACTCAGTTAGCTCATGAAATTCGAGTTGAGGGTGGTTGGTGAGGCATGTAGAGTGATTCTATTTGTTTTAGAGTCCAAGTTGTAGTTAGTGTATTAGTTTAATGCATGAGAAATCAGTTAACTCAATTAAGTGAGATAAAGTCAGTCTAACTAGTTGTAACTAATTGTTGAACTAGTGAGGGGTCAAGTGAATTAAATAAGATTTAATTCACATGCAGTGATTTGTCAAGTGACTGATGATTTACTATTAATAGTTGCATGCATGTCATTTCTAATGAAGACCCAGTTGAGACAGAGGTTAAAGGGATGTTAACTATCAATTGTATTTTAAGCAAACTACCTAGATGCAGTTAAATAACCATAGGATTTCCCATGAGCATTGCGCAGTCAAAGAAGGTTGAATTTCCTAATTAATAGGGATTTAATCCTATAGGGATTGCGCAAGCAAGGCAGGCTCAGCAGAGGCAGGAAATTGGCTAAGTGTTGGTCGATTTTGTCTGGATCAGTGTGAGACAATTGGTAGAGTGTATGAGGTTCTGGTGAGCACACATGCATGTATTGCTTCATGATTCCTTGATTCATTATACAATAGAGATAGAGGGGTTTTGAGCAGCAAGATTTCCCCAGGATAAATATCTATGTTGTGCGATTGATTTGCTTCTTTCTCTTACTTGGTGTGATTGTACGATCGTGTTTTATATTTCGCAAATATTGTAGAAGGATTCAGTATCTTTCTCTAATATATTGCATGATCAGATTGAATCCATTGGTATACATATTGTTTGTATAATTTCTACAAAAATCAGCAGATAAAGTATGATATATGACTAAGGAAACCCTAGCTGCAAAAGTTTGTAACTTAAGCCGAAATATCAATCAAGTGGTGCATAAAGCCATGGGTTTTAGGACAGCTATGTGGACATCCTGAAAGTTATGTATTTGTCGCTTAAGTCGATGAATGTTAGGTGATGTAGGGTCTGATTTTGGACAGTTCTGAAGCAGCATTTGTAAAATTTCTTGGATGGTCGTTACTAGCTATTTGGAGTGCCCTAGTATAGTGAACAAGGGCAAGCTTGTTATTGTTAAGAGGGCGGCTTGTTTCGGCCCTATTACCCACCACCTGTGGGTTGTATGCATAGGAGAAAATTTTCTCCCAGATGGTCCTCAGCTAGCAGCCAGTAGCCTCTTGCAGCCCTCAGATAGCTCGATGTGCCATTTTCTCTGCCACCTAAGCCGGCCATGTGGTCCCTCGCCCATCTGTTATGAATATATGTTTGAAGGTGGGCCTCCCAACCCCAAAGGTATGGAAATTCATTGGTATAGTTGAGTAATGTTGGCATTATGATGTATGTGTTGTCCTTGATGGCAAGCCACTTGTTACAGGGTGTTCACGGATCAATTAGGAGGTAACACAGTGATGGAACAAGAATGACAGAATGTTGGGACAGAGGTTTGCAGGTCAGAGACAAAAGATTTATGAAGGTGAATACTTGAAGAAATATACGTGGGTTAGATGAGGCCAAGTTGCGTACACACACGAATATGACAAGGCAAAGTCACCTACATATTGGCACATTATTTTATTAAATATCAAGGGTCTTTACCATGGTATTAACCCACAATATTGAGCGGTGTAACGACTATTTGATCCCGTCAAGAATTACCACCGGCACTAGTGTCGCTTTGGCTCATGGTATTGGCTAAGGCTCAAGCTATAAAAGGAGGAGAAGATCAAAGTGTTAAAGCATGCATGAGTGAGGGTGATGAATTTCAATCTGAAGTATATTTGCATGGTATGGGTTATAGTTGATTGGTTGATCTGAAATAATTATGCATCCATGAATACAATGATGAATCATGATCATTAGACCTGAAATGACTATGTATTGCATGATCTGTTTATGGGTTGTTTCGATCTGTGGTTTGGCACATGTTTGTTACAGTGAATGTTATGATTTGAGTGTGTCTGAAGTTCTAAAGTGTTGCGCAGTCATGAATTAGTTGCAAATCTGTACGCAAGTTTGACATAGGCAAGGCGCGTACACACACGGGTTAATTTCTGCAGAGTAGCATATATTTTCTAAAGTATGTTGAGATCTGTACGCAGGTTTGGTTCTAGATAAGCATATACACGCGGAATTTTTTTATGGAAAGCGCGTATGGAAACTAGGGTTTCTGTTGAAGAATATGTCTGATCAGTTTTGCTATGTATCTATTGTCTGTCAATTAAGTTTTCATATAGATCTGGGTTGTTTAAGTATTGATAATGTTGCTAGTTGATTGTGATTAAAGATCAGTGATTGGTTGGTTGATTGGTGATTCAGTGATTGGTTGATTGATTTGGTATAGTGTTATGTTTCAGTTCTGATATACGATATTGGGCTTAAATGAGTATAGTAGGTCCAGTCTGAAAATCTGATGAAAATTGGCCTACAGGTTGTGATGTGTTGAAGTAGGTGGATCCAGTGTGAAAATTTATGAAACTGAGAAAATTCCTAGATCCAAACAGATCTAATGAATCCTACTGCAACCATTCGAATTACTTCATCTATTATGTAATTTACTTTACACAACTATTTATGAATACATTCATGAAATACTGAAGCAATCACTGAAGCAGCCTACACTACAATAATTATGATTCTGAAACAAGGAAACTGAACAAGGAAATCATTCACACATATGACACTTTTATTTTGGACTAATTCCCTCGAAAAATCCAATGCGGTAAAACCGATGCATCAGATCTGAGGGTTTTATTATTAAGCAGTAGCAATGTCTGAATACATCTCTAAATACCCCTAGGGTAATTTAGCTACAGAGAGAAATACTGGCAGAAAAATTTGTGAGGATTTACCTCACTCAATCACTGAGTTTCCGGTTGATCTGGATGAAGAAAAACCTGCCCTAGGGAGGCTCTGTGCAGCCTGTGCGCAGTCCCAGCACTGCAACTTGCAGCCTCTATGTCACCCTCTTCCAGGCTCCGCATTCAGCCCCATCCAAGTCGTTTTCCCTCCTTGGACCCTGAGGAACAGCCTCCCGGTGCCACTTTCAGGATCCCAGCCTTTGAGACTGATCCACCAGCAAAATTCCAAAAACCCTTCCTCTGCCTCTATGCTGCCTCTGCGTGAGACTACGCAGTCGCTGCATCAACCCTCTTCCTTCAGCCTCGGATTTAGCTAGATATCTTTTTCCTTTCTCTGACTTATGCTCCATCAGCTGAGAAAATCTCTTCCTCTCTGGATGCTATCTCTGCCCCTAACTGCTCAAATCTCTAGCTCGAATTTGTCAGCAAACCACACCCCAGAAATTTCAATCTTAGATCAATTCAATGTCTTAGTGTATTTTCCAAATGACCCTCAAGCCTTCCTTTATAGTCATCTCATTGACATATCAACGACCCAGATTAGATATATAATCAACAGCTAAGATCATAACATGACTTGATCCATGTCCTCTAGAAGATTCACATTGTTTTATTTAATACCCTTTAATTATTTAATTTCCCTAAGTTTAAACTTAGGGTCCCCATTAAAATAATTAATTTTTCAAATAAAGGAAAATCCGAGTGGAATTTCCACAAACGCTTTACGGGCTCTTTGGAATACAAGTGTATAAGCTTCCACACCAAATTTCAGACTTAGAGCATTTTCTGATGCTACAAAAATCAACACTCCCTCTTAGCGAGGAAACTTCTCTAGCAATAATGCCTGCTGCATACTGCTCTGACCCTAAAGCATCCTCCGCACTGTTGAGGTCCATCAGTCTTTGCGTTGTTGTTGCCATTGTACAACTGCCCCTGATACTGCCACTATCACTACTGCATCTGTACTATAACTCCCTCTCAATTGTTGCATCTGCTATGTTGCTATCACTGCATCTGCACTGCAACTCAGCTGTTGAGAGAAACAACTGAAACTCACCCAAAATCGAACATGTGTTCAGTGGATGCACCTTGGTGTTGAAAAATCTGAATGATGATAGCTATTTCTTTGTACCTCTAATGCTCTACGCTGTTGTTGCTCTGCACTGCACTACTGCTGCTGCCTCTGCTCTGCGCTACTGCTGCTCTTCACTGCGTTGTTGTTGCTGCCTCTGCTCTACGCTACTCTAGAAATGAACATTTCTATCTACTGCATGTCCTCTCCATCACTCCTCGGCTCCATCTGAATACTCCATCCCGCTAGTGCTGATCATGGGCTCTCGTAGCAAGGTATGATCCATGAGGTGGGCTCCTCAAGGATCCTGACCAACTGAAGTTCAAAGAACTACAGCTCAATATCACCCCACTTCTTACTAGGAGAAGCATGGGCACTCATGGCCACCTCATCATCCTCGATTCTCGCGGCTACAACCTTCGAGTCATGCTTCTCATCTTTGTCCTTCTTCTTCAGAGGACACCGAGATGCATAGTGGCCCATCTCTCCACATCTGAAGCACTTGACCATAGAAGCATCATGCTTTGGTTTCTATTGCACCTGTTGTCCGTTCGATGCAAGGGTTTCGTTCTCCGCTTCCACTGTTGCCATCAATTTTTCCCTTGACGAGGTCTCTCCTCAGCTCTTCCTCTTGAAAAGTTGCCCATAAGTGCTCCCAACTAGGTAATGTTGCCCGACCTAGTAAGCTCTGGACAAACACCTGCCACTCCTCTATGACAGCGTTAAGGGCCATCCATACCATTTTTGCAGCTGTAGGTGTAGCACCTATTGCCGACAGTTGATCTCGAACCTCCTGAAACCGCATGAGGTGTGAAGCCACACGCTCCCCTTTCTGCATCTGGATCATATGGAGCTTTTGCTCCAAGTACAACTTCCGCTGCTCGGAAGATGCCTCGTATAGGTCATGCAAAGCTACCCACATCTCTCTGGCAGTATTCTTTCCAGCCAAATGTGAGACGATGTGGTCCTTGACACCATCAAGGAGCAGCCTCTTCGCCTTCGCCATATCAACCTTGTACTTTTTGTTTTGATTTGAATCTGTAGGTACAACTACCGCATTCTCCACGAATGCCTTCATATCACATTCATCTAGAAGAAACATAGCATGTTCCTTCTAGATCATATAGTTGGAGGAGCCCTCCATCCGATCTTGATCACGAAGTCCGTGAGATGCCATCTCCGCTGAACAATTGTCGAATATGTTCCCTCTTTCTCCCTACTGTGTAATCCCTAGCAGGCTTACACACTCCCTGATGGAGTTGTAAATTATGTTGCTCCTCTACTGCTCAACAACTGAGAAATGTTGATTTCCTCGGCTAGGAAATCACTAAGGAATAATTCCCCATATATGTGTTATGACTCCTTCCGACGCTTTTCTGCCCAACAACAGCTTCAGAAAATTGCGCCCCTCTGTCTTCTGCATGGAGGATCTGTGCTACTTCCTCTGCCACAGAAAGATCTCGAATTTGGAATCCCTTTCTCTCTGTCAACTCACTCAGAGAGAGACTGCCACGAAAATATTAGCCCTCCTGGCTAGAAATATGCAATCCTTCAGAATTCAAATATGTCCTTCCTATTTCACATCAATCCTCTCATACCATGTGAAAATTCCTAGATCCAAACAGATCTAATGAATCCTACTACAACCATCCGAATTACTTCATCTATTATGTAATTTACTTTACACAATTATTTTTTAATACATTCATGAAATACTGAAGAAATCACTGAAGCAGCCTACACTACAATAATTATGATTTTGAAACAAGGAAACTGAACAAGGAAATCATTCACACATATGACACCTTTATTTTGAACTAAGTCCTCGGAAAAACCCAATGCAGGAAAACCAGTGCAGCAGATCTGAGGGTTTTATTATTAAGCAGTAGCAATGTCTAAATACATCTCTGAATACCCCTAGGGTAATTCAGTTACAGAGAGAAATATTGAAAGAAGAATTTGTGAGGATTTACCTCAACTCAATCATTGAGTTTCTGGTTGATCCGAATGAAGAAAAACCTGCCCTGGGGAGGCTCTGCGCGGTTCCAGCGTTACAACTTGCAGCCTCTGCGTCACCCCCTTCCAGGCTCAGCGTTCAGCCCCAGCCAAGTCGTTTTGCCTCCTTACACCCTGAGGAACAGCCTCCCGGTGCCACTTTCTGGATCCTGGCCTAAGACTGATCCACCAACAAAATTTCGAAAACCCTTCCTTTGCCTTTGGGCTGCCTCTGCATGAGCCTACGCAATCACTGCGTCAACCCTCTTCCTTCACCGCTGGCTTTGGCTAGATCTCTTCTGCCTCTCTCCAACTGACGCTCCACTAGGTGAGAAAATATCTTCCTCTCCAGATCTATCTCTGCCCCTTACTGCTCAATTCTCTAGCTCGAATTTCTCAGCAAACCACGCTCCAGAAATTTTGATCTTAGATCAATTTAATGTCTGTGTATATTTTCCAAATGACCCTCAAGCCTTATTTTATAGTCTTCTCGTTGACAAATCAACGACCCAGATTAGATATCTAATCAACGGCTAAGATCATAAATGACTTGATCCATGTCCTCTAGAAGATTCACACTCTGTCTTATTTAATACCCTTTAATTATTTAATTTCCCTAATTTTAAACTTAGGGTCCCCATTAAAATAATTAATTTTTCAAATAAAACAAAATCCGAGTGGAATTTCCACAAATGCTTTTTGGGTTCTTTGGAATACAAGTGTCTAAGCCTCCACACCAAATTTGAGACTTAGAGCACTTTTTGATGCTACAAAAATCAACATAAATGTGGTCGATGGTGGTGCTGAGGGTTGGAGACTTTAGTGAGGGGGTCGTAGCTCCTTTCCATTGTGTGCTGGTAAACAAGATCAGGGGGTTGTAGCTCCCTTCCAGTGGGTGTTGGTAAGCGAAATCAGGGGGTCATAGCTCCCTTCCAATGGGTGCTGGTAAACGAGATCACAAGGTTCGAGCTCCCTTCCAGATGAAGTTGGAGAATGAGTGAAGGTTGTATCCTTCTGCAGGTGGGTCTGCGTGATGGTATCAGTCTGCGCCAATACAATATTGTACGTAGTTTTCTATATAATAAATATTGAAGACAAAGACGACAGCAACGGTGGTTTTCTCCCACATTAGGTTTCCACCTTAAATCCTGGTGTTCATGTGTGTTTATAATGTGTGATGGTTTACTTTGTTCTTACTACACATGTTTACTGCTTATTAAATATCTGATGAATCAATGATACACTGGTTTAAGTCAAGTAATTGAAGATTTATCTGAAATATAAGTTTACTGGGTATACATTATTTTCCTTAATAACAGTCGCTTACATATGCTAGTTTGCTTCAATCAAGTCACGTACAAAATTCAGAAAAGAAAATTAAAAGTTTGTGTGAGTTTGAAAATACTAATTCACCCCTCGCCCCCTCTCAATATTTTTCTCAACAAGTAATTTTACTTACTTGTCATGGGAACTTTGAAGCATGAATTGGTGGGGGGATTCAGCAGAAAGAGTGGGTTAGGTTTGTATCCTTGTCTCCATTGTCCGATTTCGTGGTTACCCTTGTATCCTAGTCCAGTGGGATCTCCTTTACTGGTCATTAGCTTTAGGACTAGCACTACATGGAAATATTGATTTTGGTTGCATGGTCCCGCTTCCCAACACCACCTACATTCCTCCCAATCCACTCATTTGAGCCCCACTCATCTCTTTTCCCATCCGGGTCCACATGTGTTCACTGGTTCCACATAGGGCTAGCCTCCCCCTCCCCTTGTCAACACCTTGGGTTGGGCCTGGAACGATGCCCCATAGGTTGATGCAGCTAAAAAGAAAATTAAAAGCAAAATTTTTCCACCCTCAACAGGAAATGTACCACAAAATGGAAAAGATGGTCAGGGCATACGAATTTAGCATGTGGGCAAAAGGAAAACATGAACTCTACCCCTTCATCACCCTTGTTCCTATGGGCCCTAGATGAGCCCCCTCCATCATTAAGGAATCCATGATTGTCCCAACCCCTGGTGGGCGATGAGCTGCCCCACCTCAAGGGGGTATCCACCTCTACATATTACACATCATGCTCTCCATCCACTAGAGCCTCGAGTAGTTATGAAGAAAAATCAATCAAAGGCAAAAGGAATATGAAGAAGGGTGAAAAAAAAAAGGTTAGGGTAACTCGTGTACCACAATTTTCTCTATCCTGTACTCATATACCCAGGTGTGGGCTTCCCTTTTTATATAACTACCCTTGCACCTTGACATGTGGTCTGGATGATTTCCCTGATCCTCGCTCCATTCCATCATTATATCTTTTTCCACCTACCTCTTAAAGGATGTACCATGGACCTGCCACCCCTTTAGAGGTTTAAACCACCTATTAAGATTCGTGGTTAACCCCCAATTAAGTTGCCCAACCCATGATGAAACCACCTTCCAATTACATATAAGATGAAATGTGCTTCCTCGCCATCACATACAATAATTCATTAGTGCATCTAAGTGAACTAAGCTTGTTAATCAAAGGCACAAATGATACTTCATAATGGGATTCCCCTACAAATTTGGGGCTTTAAGCATGTAAGTGTTAATAAACAACCCTATTAGGTGTTCCAAGCCCCTAGGGGGAAAAACAAGTCCAAGGTACATGCTTCAATTGATAGGGGCCATGTGAATAATGATGGAATGGATAGGGACACAGGGGTCTTAGAGCCAGATACCATGGGTTCAAGGATGGTAATGATGAGGGATGTCCACATATTTAGGTGTATAGATGTAGGAGGGAGAAATCGTGGGATACATGAGTTACTCGACCTTTGTTATTCCACCCTTCTTCATTTTCCTTTTGCCTTTTCTTGATTTTTCTTTTTATTACTGCTTGAGGCTCCAGGAGATGAGAGCATGTTGTGCATGATGTAAGCAGTTATCACCCCCTTATAAGGTGGCGCGGTTCATCGTCCACCAAGGGTTGGGATGTGCATGGGTTCCTTAATGATGTGGGGGCAATCATGGGGCCCTAGGAACGAGGGTGATGGACATAATGAAGGGGTATAGCTCATGTTTGTATTTCCCATGTGCTAATATAATGTCCCAACCATCTTTTGCATTTTATAATATTATTTTCTTTTGTTTCTTGCTTGTGGCCATGATATGCTTTTAACATTTTTTTTTTTGAGCTACATCAACCTCTAGGGCAACATTTTCAGGCCCGACCCAAACATGTGGACAAAGGGAGGGGGTGCACCAATGCCTTGTGGACCTAGAGAGGGAAGATGATGAAACAAGGCCTATAATGTGCAGAGGGTAGTGAAAATGTGAAATGGGAAAATGGGACCGCACTACCAAAACTGGAGTTTCCTAGGTAGTTCTCTTCCTAAAGCTATAAGCCAATAGGGGAGATCCCATGGGAGTAGGATTGAGGATTTACCCCAATTTAAGGTGAGTGAACAAGACTACAGTAAAAACCCCTACTTCTTCCAAGTCGCCAAATAATCCATGCCTAATGTGCCCAAGGAAAAAATAACAAGCATAAGCACCCAATTGCATAATGAAAAAACATACTTTTAGGATTGGATGGCCCACCTTCAAACATATGCTCTCAATAGATGGGTGAGGGGACATATGATTGGCTCAGGGAACAAAGATTAAATGGAAAAATACATCGGTTACACTAGTGGTTGTCAAGAGTTGTTCGCTACCGACTGAAGATAAATTTAGGATCAAAGTCCTCCTATGGGTCACCCACTTTCGGTGGGTAACATCTGGCTCCAACTGGGACATAAGCTCATTGTAGAGTGTACGAACCATGTACTCGAATGGAAAGGTCATGAGAACAACAATAATCCTCTGAGACCATAGATGTGTATCTTGTACATCAAAGACAATTGTTGGAAGGATTTGTCCTAGGCATATTTTTATCGCCCATGGTTTCATCAAATAATAAAAACGGTCATACAGAAAATAAAGTTCTATTCTAAATGCATATCTAATCTGAATACATCTATTTTAATATGAGAACATGAAATGATGATAGTAGCTATGCAAAATCAATATGCAATACATCCTACTCGAACATGCATGCTACATTATGCAAATGCTAAGTGTAATCATACAATCAATGGAACCAACATATCATCAAATCAATATCATATGTACTATCCCTATGATCAACTATGATATACATTTGAAAATAAACATGATACTCATATGTTGGGTCACAGTGGTGGGAGGTGAGAAAATAAGATGACCATGAATCATGCACAGGAGCCATGGAAAAAGGGGAAGGACATGGATTAGGCCGAACCCATGAGATCATTCCCTCAACCCTAAATATGGAAAATTCAATGACCAAGCTCAAGCATTCCTTCTCAAAAGTATTTTCAGTGGTGTAATGCTTCATGGGGTCCTTAGGAACATGATGAGAAGGATGAAGGGATGGCTAGCATGAAGAATCACAACTAACAAGTTGTTTTTCCTCGTAATCATATTCAAAAAAGGGAAATGACCTAGGCTTATCATCCTTATTGGTCATGCATTGAGGAATGATAAGGGGGTTCATGGATGATTCAAATATACCTCTACGATCATAAGGAAGGTAGGGAAGGACCAGGATTTTATTGCTATCATTATGGGTATCATAGATAGGATCCTTATCAAAACAATGTCCATCGATCTCCTGCTTCCCTTCTTCAATATGCAAGTAATCACTAATGTCATCGTTCAAGGGGTCAATGGGGTCATATTTCTCAAGGTCTTTGTTATTCACAATGAAAGGGATAACCTCCTCGAAAAATATTGGGTTATCTTCAACTCTACTCTCCAAGGAATGCTCTTCATCAAAAACCTTATCATGCTCCCTTTAAAAATTATCATCTTCATTATTTTTTTCAACTTGATCAGGGAAAAAAGTCTCCAAGGAATGCTCTTCATCAAAAACCTTATCATGCTCCCTTTAAAAATTATCATCTTCATTATTTTTTTCAACTTGATCAGGTAGAAAAGTATCCTCTTCTCTTTTTCTTGTCTGTTTTAGAACTGGTTCTACTACTTTGATGATTATCCCATTTTTTCATGAAGACAAGTTCAAACCGATCAAAGTCAGGAGGCAGGTTAATATACCAATCCTAAACATCTCCTTCAAATCTCAACGCAAAGAGCTTCATAACGACATCTTCTTTGTCTTGATTATATATGCTAAATTAATTTTACATTCTAAAAGTAATCTCCCGTAGAAAATACTCCACATGCTTCTTGGCACTAGTAATACCACTTCCATCAAACTTAGGAAGCCACTCTTGTTTTTTATCAAGCAATTCGTGAAGGGAACTGGGAAATGCATCAAATTTCAATGGTTTGAATGAAGTGGATTTATGATAGTCAATGGTCCCTTGATCCTTTTCATTTCCTTGCTCATAATACTCTTCTTAATCAATGTCAATAATGTTGTCTTTGTTGGGTTGTTTCTCACTTGAGGGAGATCCTCAATAGTTTGGAATTTAAGAACCTTATAATATAGAAATTTATCAATGAGTAATTCAAGAGATGGGATTCTCTTAGGTTCACAACCATTACGCAACCATGAATTATATCCTTGAAGTGATGTTATGAATATATGAATAAGAGAATATTGATGAACCACACCAACTTCTAAGATATATTGGGAAAACCTTTTGACATGATTAAGGGCAGAGGTTGGATAACTGTCATACTTGGGTGCCCTAAGTCTCTTACTCTAGTCAAGCCTATTCGGACCCCAGAATGGTCATAATTTCCAAAGCATGAAAACACTTATGAATCATAGACATTTTTCTAGGGTAATCATGTCAACCTATCCAGGAGTCACCAGGGAGGATTTATGATGCCTACATAGATGCTTGTTCTACCCTTCAAGCATTGAATTTGAAGTTCATTGAAGAAAAAGGGCTTCATTCTTCAAATGGAGTCGCCAAAAGAGGATCTATATTGTCGTTGAAAGAGCCACCTCTTCAAATATTTAACCAAGGAGGCAGACATGATTCCTCCCCAACAATGACACCAAAAATGTTACCACGCAATATAGCAATGCCCTAAGGAAGGGAAACATGAGGGACAACTACTAGACTAAGTGAAAACAACAAAACAATGACCCATTGTCACCTCAATCAAGGTCCCTGTTAGCACCGCAATTTTTCAAAAAAAAAAATCAAAAGTTTGGTCGTCATTATAAGTCGTGTCTTTGATCCTCTCTTGTCCCCTAACCTGTGGTGAAGAGCCCCGGAGGATTAAATTGTATTAGTCTTTATTACTTTTTAATAAAATCCAAAAATAATTTTGAGTCCAATAGTCTGTTTCTGTTGCAAATTCGTTCAGGTAAAGTCTCTTTTAAATAGGTCTTTTGACTACTTTCAGTGGTTAATGCCATGAGTTTCAATTTGAAAGGAGGTCTTATTCTTTCACTATGATTTCCTATCCAAGGTCAAAGACAAAATGTTAGAATCGTGAATTCTGTTAAGAATAATATTGGATTAGCTATTCTTTCCATGAGAGGCAGCTGTCCTCTTCAAAATTTATGGTGTTTACAAGAATAGTTGTCTCTTTCAAAAAGGTAGTAATTACCTACAAATTAGTATAAGGGAGCAGAGGAAACATTATTCAAATGAAACCAGCAATGCTATTCGAAGATTGTGGATATTTTAAAGAAAGGAGTGTTGTTCACCTAAAGGATGTTTCGTTTTCATTGGAGGACGCATTAAAACGGTGATTATTTTTTAGCTAAGGTTATGCAAATATATTGCTACTCATTAAAAGGGTATATGTGTCAAAGTGCAGTACAAGTAGCAATTATTAAGAAATGTGATGGAGTTGGTGAAATGAGTTGGCAATAGATTTAAATCATTTCCGTGTTCATGTCATTCCTATTCAGCGAGTCTTAGGGCATGCATAACCCTGCCTCCACCCGCTCTTGTGACAACAGCAGTTAATATTTTCATTCTCCATTTTAAAACCATTTGTCAACAAGTGCCAGCAAGTAGGGTTTCATGGAGGGTATTCCTTGTTTTACAGTTGTGCATTGGAGGTTAGGTTAACAGCAAGCAAGATTGGCAAAGGAGCTAATGTGAACCGTTCAAAACCAGCTAACACTTGTTTTGTGGATCATCGTGCTAAGGCCGAGATTAAAGCAACAGGTTGGTACCAGTTTTAAGGAAATTTTCCAGTGAGAATGTGGTTGTGGCTCAAGCGTTTGTTGAGACATTTGATGGAGAAAAGGTTAAGATTGGGTCTCAGACCTTCAAGATTACTGAAACTATCATTGCAAGGGCAACTCAGACTTCAGCAACAGGTGAGTCTTAGCATAAGAATAATAAAACTCTCCTTAAAGTTGATTCAAATGTTTATTTAAAGCTTGAGCATGAACACTTTGGTTGGACTCCTACCATTCATATTTCATACTTTAAGCCTGAGTGGCAGCATGTCATTGCTACTGTACAACGTTACATAACTTGTGAGGGTAGGTTTTCAACTATCCACAAATACCAAATGAGGTTTTTAGCCCATATCTCTAGTGCCAAACCTATGAATTTACCCTTTTTCCTTCACAGATCTTTGTTATCAATGTCTCGAAGGATACAGAAGACCCTGGGCTACTCTCTTCATAATCTATATCACAGAGGCTTGATTAAGATATTAATAGTTTATCACTTAAGAAGGAAAATGACTACATGGGAGAAATTTATAACATATGAGGGATTTAGTAGTGTTTATACAAGAAGAAGAGTAGGCAAGCCTAGGAAGCTAGAAACTCAAGAACAACAGTCAAACCCTACCCCTACATCAACTCCCTCACAAGCTGGCCCTTTTTCAATGTCATGTAGTAGGCAGACTAGGAGCTTAGCCAGAAAGGCTAGAACCACTACATCTACACCAATAATGCAACCAGCAAATGAAATCTACACTGGCAATTCATCTAAGGAACCACAGACCTTGAGGTCATTCATGGAGGAGTATAGAAACAAGTTTAAACAGAGAGACACCCTACTTGACAAAAACACTGTGTCTAAAAGTAAAGAGAAGGCAGCTTCCTCTTCAAGGGGTAAACACGGGAGAAGGCTCATCATGACAGAGGGACCTTCAGTGGAAGTCAACCCTAAAGCCCTAACATCCAGCCCTATTCTACCTTTAGTGGAAGTCAACCCTGAAGCCATGAGATCAAACCCTGTTTCAGAGGCTACACAACAAACTCAACAAAATAGTGACATTTCATTCAAAGAGCCTACTCTTTCACAAGTCTTTTCCTCACTCAAGAAGGGGAAAAGAAAATTTTCAGAAACTATCACAATGGAAGAACCTACCATAGCTCAACTCTTCTCATATATTGGTTCTTCAACCAAGAAGGGGAAGAAAACTATAATACATCCATATTCATCTTATGAGGAGGATAGCAGTGATACAGAGTACACTGAGTCAGAGTTTGAAGAAGGAGAATCAAGCAGATTCATACATGGTAGAAAGAGGCCTACATATATTCCAAACCCATATATTAAAAGGCCTTGCACCAGGCCCAAGAACAAGCTCAGATTAACAAGTAAGCTCATTGCTAACCCTTCTCTTAGGGATGAAATCATAAACATTGATGATAGCCCAGAGAATAAAGCCAAGAAGAAAAAGACTCAGTAGAAAAATCAAGCACATAAGAGGAGGTCAAACAAAAGGTTAACTAAAGCTGAAGCTATCAGAATCTTTGCCTCCATATTAGACCTCTGATGAATGAGTATACAGAGCCGTCAAAATATGAAGGAGATTTTCATTTTGGTTTATATTCAGTATTTTCGGATATAGCTACCCTTTCAGAAAAAGTAGCTATTATTTTCGGATTTAGTAATATGGAGAAGAAAAGCTGCTTTTTGGTTCTGTTCTCACAAGGATGACACTAAAGATGATGAAGTGAATGTAATCTCTGTGATGATGAGATCTTTCCAGGTGTCATCTAATCAAGATAACTTCCAGTTGGTTAGCTACTCCTATATTTTTGCAAATATGTGTACAGGTGTTCCTTTCAGTGGCTGGATTCCACCTTTTATGGAGGCAGTGTTTAACAAGCTACGAGGGCACTCAGCCAGCTTCAGCTCCATGATGCCATGCTTTATCTTTATTTCTATTTCAGTTTCATTTTTTATGTTTTAGATAAACTCTACTATACATAGAGAGTTGTAATAAATTTCCAAAACAGATTTCTACTTTTATTGGAGGCTTTTGGCAGAACTCCTATTTTGTATAAATACTGTGTAATACAAAGACAGAAGGGTTTGTTGGTTGTATTTGTCAGAGCATACTGTGTTATATTTTTAATATATAATATATCAAAAGCACCCTTGAGGAATTATGAATGTTTGATGTGTGTATTGTCTACTTTTCTCATGTATTTCCATATCTGAATTCTTCAGTTCCAGACTATGACATTAACATTGTTTCATGTTTTTGTTAGTCTCATGATATATCTATGCATAATTATCTAATTTTATCAGTGTTGCTTGGCAAGATTTCTTGATAACATATGTATGGTAGCTTATCTATGAGCATTCCTTGTAACAGATACCTTCAAATGTACAACGAAATTTTTGTAAGTCTTGTATAAACTTTCTTTTGTTGATACATTAGCAATTTGGTTCTTGTGTTGTTTCTTCATCCAAACAGTGGACTTCTATTCTATAGACCCACTGTCCTTTTGCATGTTCTTCTGACCAATAGATTACAAATTTACCCTTGCTACCACATGAAGCCCTAGTACCCTCATATGTGTCAAAGAGAGTTATCTATTTGAAACCCTTTCAGCAAATGTCAGATTCAACCACCTTCCAATAATCTATACCAAATTATAGAATAGCCCTTGAGCTTAAGATGTGTCTGGTCAGGCACTTGTCACAATCCAAGTGTTGATTCCAATGCTAACATCTTTTGGTGCGTCTGTCGGGAGACGAATATTCTGAATTTATTATTCTCCCGAAATTGTTGCATGAATGCCTAGTACTGGTTTTTAAAGGTGAATAAAAACTAGTCTCTGTTTCTGATTGTAATTGGTTCACCTGGCGACTCCACAAAGAGGACGAGGGGTTTCAAGACCGCCTACCAAGAGAAGAAATCAGAGATCATGTCTTGTGGTTCCAGTTTCTAACCTAGAGAAGATAATAAAGGATGCTAGAGGGAAACAGAAATCAGCTGAAGCTCCATCACATTCAGTGAAAAATTTGCGTTCAAAATACATTCCAAAAGAAAAGGTACCATCATCTGCTTTACAACCTAAAGAAATTTCAGTTTCAAAGCAATTTCCTGAAATATTTCAAGTTGAAACTGTTTCCATTAAAGGCAAAGTAGATGATGTTAGTCTAGGTTCAGTTGAAAGTATCTCTCGATAATCTAGTAAATCAAAAACAAATATCATTCCAGTGAAAGAAGATAAATCAGAGGTTTTAGGTATCGGTGACGAAAACCAAAAGTGAGAAACCTTTGTGTTGACAGAATAGGAATTAGAACAAGTATTGGAAATTGCACCTTTCCTAGATAGAGCTATTTTAACTAAGGAAGACATAAAAGAAATTCTGAGTTTTCTTCAAACTTATCCTAAATATCAATCTTGTTTTAGTCCACAACAAGAGTATTTCCATTCCAATTGTTGGCTCATCTTCTTCTCATAAGAAAGGATATAACCCTCCTGAAAATTTGACTTTTAGTCTCTCTGACATTTTAGCCCAGCAAAACAAACTTGAAGCTGCCCCAACCCTTCAACAATCAAAATCTGAAACTGATTCTCTTGGAGAAATTGAAATAAAACCTTCTTCTGTCCATTTCTTTGAAAATCCAATATTTTCAACTCCACAAACTGAAATTTCCAGCATTCAAACCTCTGTATCAGCAAGTTTTCCATTTGTACCTCGGCCAAGTGCTGGCTCCTTTATCACAACGGGATGCGACGGTTATTCTTTGCAGATATGCGCCACTCATCCTTCCTCAACCTTTGCATCCTTTTCCTCAAGGCATTAGGGGAATTTTGAGGTCTAAAATGGGCCTCCTAAGGAAATAATAAAATAATAGCTAACCCATTAAAATAATATTTATGAATTTTCAATTCAATTTTTGCACCACAATCAATGTAACCATAGTTAAATTCAATTCAAAATTTGTACCAAAATAAAATTAATAAAAAAATTGTATTGATGTGACTATAAATAAGAATGAGCTTTTCTAAAAAGAATAAGTCATTATCATTGAACAACTAATGCATTTGTCCTTTGTACTTAAATAACCTAAAATAAAATATAAATATAAATTTATAAATTCTTAATTATATTATATGCTATTAATTAAAAATTTATATTATTTAAATTGTATAATAATATGTAATTAATATACTATATAAAAATAATATAATATAATAAATGTATAGGGATATGCATTGTTTCTTTCAAGAAATATGAAATGACAATAATATATTTTTATTCAAAAAATGTGAAATGACATTTATTATGAGTACTTTAATTTGACTTTAAAAGTACTTAAAGCACTACTATGGTTAACCATGAGTTTTTATCCACCATTGAGAATGTGACAAGTAAGTACCTTTAACTCGAGCAATGCCACCTCAACCATTAAGGATGATGCCATCCCCTAAAATGTGATTGGTTCTAATAAAGTGAATTTTGATTGTACATTTTCCTTAGGAGGCCCATTTTAGACCTCAAAATTCCCCTAATGGGGATTATCTGAAATATTTGCCCAAATACACAGGGGAAGGAGAAGGAGTATCTACTAAAGAACACCTAGTTGCCTTCTATATTTATGCTGATAACCAAAACATTGAACATGAAGATGTTTGGTCTAGACTTTTTGTTCAAAGCTTAGATGGAGAGGCTATGAAGTGGTTCAGAAATTTTCCACCAAACTCAATAACAAGAATAGATGATTTGGAACAAGTGTTTATAAAACAATGGGGTGACCGGAAGGATTACCTGTATTATCTCACAAAGTTTGGGGCTTTAAAGAAGAAGACTGATGAGTCATTGGCAGATTTTACAAAGAGGTTCAATAAAGTCTATCAAAAGATTCCTGTAGAGGTTAAACCCCCTGAAACCATAGCCATGATTACCTTTGTCAATGCTTTAGACTTCAATTTCGCACTATGGTTGAGATCTAAGAAGCCACAAACATTAGTGGGTATGCAAGAGGCTACTATTGGAGTGCAGTCCAATCTTATGGCCTCAAACAAGCTGAAAATCGAAAAAGGAAAAGATCAATGTATAGAAAGAAAATGAAAGAAGAGAAACCATCTTCCTCCTCTAAGACTTTCACAGTTGAAGAAAAGCTAGATCAAATGTCTAGTTTGATTAAAGATCTTGCTTCTAAAATGACAAAATTGGAGTTAGAAAACAAGCCTGCTGCTAGGCCCATTCAAAATGAAAGAAACAAAAATCAGGCTCCTTTTAGGAGACCCTTTCAGCCTCAACAAATTTTACAGCGCCCAAGGAGAAATCTTGATGATCAAAATGTTCAGCCTTCACTGAATAATTTTGGTGAAGAAAATCAACAAGAAGAAGAATAAGAGGAGCATGAAGATATAAATCTTGTTGGAGAGACATCACAGTCAATTTGTTTGACTTTACAAGAATATGAAGATCAGTCTAGGATAAATCTATTTTTAGATGATCAAGAGGCTCATATTCATGTTCAAAATGAGAAAAAGCAGCCTGAAAATCAGACAAGAAATTATCCTTTGAGGTCAAAAGGGGTTGTCCAACAGCCTCAACAAAAACAAGATGCTGAAAAATTTGTTGTCAAGCAAAAAGCAAAGGTCAATGATGTTTCTTCATCCCCTAACCTTGCCCCAATCATCAAAACAACTACTAAAAATAAAGATTTGACTCCACTCAATTTCAGTTTCAAGTCAGAATTGAATAAAATCAAGATTCCAATCCCACTCCTAGAATTACTGAAAAATCCAACTTACAGAGAATCATTCAAAAGTATTTTTCAGCCATCCCTTTCTCCTAATTCTGTCAATCTTAAAGATGAACGTCCTACTATCTTTTTAAGCATCCATGTCCAAGATCAAAATGATGATAATTCTCCACCTTTTTATCTTTCACCCAACATTCATAACAAATTGCTGCATAACTGCCTATTAGATTATGGGGCCTCTCACAATCTGATGCCTAAAAAAGTGATGGATGAAATAGGACTAGAAATCACTAAACAATATCATGACCTCTACACTTTTGACTCCAAAAAGGTCAAGTGTTTAGAGGTGATCAAAGACTTGGTAATTTCTCTTATCCAGCTTCCTATGAAAAGTCTAGTGATGGACATAGTGGTTGCTGATATACCATCTAGATTTGAAATGCTTCTTTCCAGATCTTGGTCCAAAAAGCTGGGATGCACTCTTCAAATAGATATGACATACGCCACTATCCTAGTCTTTGGAGGGGAATTTAGGAGGCTGTATAGAGAAACATAGATGGCTTATATCATAAGCAATCAGAAAAATCCCTCAAATCATACTATATATGTTGAAGAGAAGGAGTTAGGATCATATGTTTTACATCTTGCTACTAATGACAGTCATTTTCAGCCTGAAATTAATAAAAATCAACAGTTACTCATCTCAAAAGAGCAGAATTCAGAAGTTGGACAAATCTGGAAATTGTATTTTGATGGAGGCTCATAAAGAGAGGGATCAGGGGCTGGTATAGTTCTCATTTCTCCCACTCAGCAGGTAATGACTTTATCATATAAATTACAGTTGCTCACTACTAATAATACTGCTGAATATGAAGCACTAATTCTGGGAATGAAGGCAACAAAAGATTTGGGAGCAAAACAGTTGATTGTTTTTGGTGATTCAGAAATGGTACAACAAGTGAGAGATAACTATCAAGTAAAAAATTCAAAATTGAAGAATTATAGAAATGAAATCTATGATTTGATTGAACATTATTTTTCAACATTCAATTTGAATTTTCTTTCCAGAGAAGAAAATGAAATGGTAGATTCATTGGCCATTGCTACTAGTAATTTTAAGGTCCCTCTTGATGTCAAAGCTACCTATGATATTCAGATTGAAAACAGACCTTCCAATACTAACAATATCAAACACTGACAAGTGTTTGAAGATGATAAATAAATTCAGAAATTTTTGGAATTTATGGAAGCGTTTTCAGACATTCAAATTGACAATGAAAAAGACACAGCTGAAAGTCAGAACAGCAAATCATTCAAAAAGACTTTGGCTAGAAAAAACACTATTGAATTGAAAACAAACTTCATTCCTAAAGGCTTGGTTCCTTTAGAAAGGTTGTTTGACAATAATGATTTCTTTTTAAAGCATGACAGCAATACGAATGGACAGAGTACAGTTGATTCAACATTGGTACTGAAAATTAGCCTAGATATGTTAAAGTTTCTAAATTTATTCCCGAAGAAACTATAATTAAATATGTCAAGTTGCTGAAGCAGTGTGCAGATATTTTCGCTTGGTATTACAGTGATTTGAAGACATATGACAAAAGCATAATGGAGCATAAAATCCCTCTTAAACCAGAAGCAAAACCTGTGGCACAGAAGATAAGGCATATCAATCCTATGTTGCTCCCTATTATTGAAAAAGAAATCTGAAAAATGTGGGAAGCCAACATAATTTTGCCTTTAAGATTTTCCAATTGGGTAGCTAATATAGTCCCGGTTCGAAAGAACAATGGCAAAATCAGAATTTGTGTTGATATTCACAATTTGACTCGGTGTTCGCTGAAGGATAACTATCCTTTACCCAAAATGGATCATATTTTGCAAAAAGTCATAGGTTCAAAGAGATTGTCAATGATAGATGGATTTTCAAGATATACTCAAATTTCAGTTGACAAGCAAGATAGGGAGAAAACAACTTTTACTACACCCTCGGGAACTTTCATGTACAATAAGATGCCATTCGGTTTAATGAATGTAGGTGCAACATTTCAGCGAGCACTGGATATTGCCTTTGCAGGAGAAAATGACAGATTTTTTGTCATTTATTTAGATGACATAAGAGTCTTTTTAAAGTCTGATCATGGCCATTTAAAACATTTACAGCAAGTGTTCAATAAGTGTAGAAAATTTGGTTTATCTTTAAACCCAAAGAAATCATGCTTTGTTGTTCAAGAAGGAAAACTGTTGGGACATATAGTAACAGAAAATGGTATTTGCATTGATCCAGGAAGAGTTGAAGCAATTCAGAAAATTAGTTTACCCAGAAATAAGAAATAGTTACAATCATTCTTGGGTAAAATTAATTTTCTGAGGCGTTTTTTTCCAAATTTTGCAGAATTAATCAAGCATATAAATGTCTTGTTGAAGAAATATGCAAAGTTCAAGTGGCAAGATGAAGCAAAAAACTCTTTCTTAGCAATCAAATCTGCATTGACTGAAGCTCCATTATTAATCAGCCCTGATTTTGAGAAGGATTTTCTGACTTTTTCATATGCTTCTGAAGAAACCATTGCAGCAGTTTTACTTCAAAAGAACAAGGAAGGCTTGGAGCAGCCAATTTCTTTATTCAGCGGTGCATTGAGGGATGTTGAATTAAAATACAGCTTGGTTGAAAAACAAGCATATGCATTGGTGAAGGCTCTGAAGTCTTTTCGAATTTATGTGCTGCATTCTAAAGTTGTCGCTTTTGTACCAAATATCACTGTCAAGGATGTATTGTTGTAGCCTGACACAGATAGTAGAAGGGGAAGATGGTTGACAAAGATTCTAGAATTTGATATTGAAATCAAACCTACTAAGTTGATAAAAGGACAGGGTTTAGCCCGCTTGATGGCAGAATCAAATTGCAAAGATCTAAATCTGAATATGGAAATAGCTGAAGATACGGATAAAGAAGGTACAATTGATTATCCAGACATCTTTTATTCTGATGGTACAAGGATATAGTGTACTTTCTATTAAATTTCAGTTGTCCTCCAGAAATGGAAAAATCAAAGAGAAGGAATTTTAAATTGAAGGCTGTCAAGTATTGCATAATGGAGAATCATCTTTATTGGAAAGACCCTATAGGAGTTTTGTTGAGATGTCTAGATGAGGCTGATTCCCAAGAAGTTATAACAAGGATACATGCAGGAGTATATGGTGGACAATTGTATTGGAAAGCTACCGCAAATAAAATTTTAAGAGCTAGTTATTATTGGCCAACTCTTTTTTCTGATGTTTTTTCTAAAGTCAGAGATTGCACTGAATGCCAAAAGTTTGTTAGTAAGGAGAAATTACTCCCACTACCTCTGATTCCCATTTCAGCAAATGCCCCTTTCCAACAATGGGGGCTAGACTTCATTGGTGAGATTCACCCACCATCATCAGGACAACACAAGTGGATTCTTACAGCCACAGACTATTTTACCAAGTGGATTGAGGGCATTCCAATAAGAAATGCCACTGACACGGTAATAATTAAATTTCTGTTGGAAAATATTATGTCTAGATTTGGTTTCCCTCAAAAGTTGGTGACTGATAATGCAATGGCTTTTAAATCTGCCAAGATGAACAATTTTTTTCAGAATTATAATATTGATTTTACTCATTCCACACCTTATTACCCCCAAGGTAGTCGATTAGCTGAGTCATCCAATAAAATTCTGGTGAGAATTATAAAAAAGATGATGACAAAAAACAAAAGAAATTAGGATACTCAGCTAGTTCATGCTCATTGGGAATATAGGGTGAGTGTTAAAATATCAATTGAAGCTTCTCCTTTTCAACTTGTTTATGGTGCTGATGTTGTCATGCCATTACATTTGGCCCTGCCTGTCATGAAGTTTTTACAAGAGGAAACTGATAATTCAAATCCCATTCAGAGAAGAATGTTGCAGTTGATAGAAGCCCATCAAAGTCGGGAATCCTTGATGGACAAGATAGATAAGTACAAAGCCAAAGTAAAAGTTGTCTTTGACAAAAGAGCAAAACAACAAACATTCCAGGAAGATGAATTGGTATTGCACTGGGATGCAAGAAGAGAAGACCATGGGAAGCATGGTAAGTTTGACAATTTGTGGTTTGGACCAGTGTTGCACGATCCTTCCCCCCCCCCCCAAGGATCCAAGGTCGAAACCACGTCCCGTATCAATCCTTGGGCGATCCTCCGACGAAACCGCAGATCCGAAAATCAAATCCGTGGTTCCGCCGTTTTGAGGCAATTCCTGGAAATCTGGAACCACACAAGCCCGATCCGCGATTCCAGATTCGTGAATCGAGAAAAGGATCCGTTGGGGATCCATGGAGGTTTGGGCACGGATCCGCGCAAATCGCCAGTGGATCCAGAGGGAGATGTAAAAGAAATAAAAATAAAAATAAAATAAAATAAAATCTTTGACTTAAGTTGGGTTGGGGCTTCCCAAACACTCCCAAAGGTGCTCCCTTGATGCTCCTTAGATGCTTCCTATATGCCTCGTCATGGTAATGTTAAATTTTTAAAGTAAAAGAGACATTCTCCTTTATCTTTCATTTTCATCCTTTTACTTAAATTTTTAACATTACCATGAAATGAATTAGGATGTTTGAGAGTGGTTCCAGCCCCATCGGGCTTCATATGGAGAAAATAGAATTTCATATCCTATTCAAAATTCAACAGACTTAACAGTTTTAAGGAATTCGGGATCAATGAGATTGTGGCTTTTCATTAGATTATATCATGTATGAGGGTATGTGATTGGCATTTAATCAAGAGCACCAAGCCCTCTATGTGCTCTTGTACCCTAGTGTTGGTGGTGTTAATTGTTGAACTCCTTTGCCATGGCCATAGCAAAAAATTACCTTTCAATCAAGTCAAAATCATTGATCAAGCATGTTAAGCTTTTTCCACCATATGTTAAGACTTGGATTAGGTAGTTTGATTAAAATTGGGAAATGTTCACTAATATCCCTGGACAATCGAGGTAGAGGCAAAGGCGAGACAAGAGGAGAAGAATCTAGATTCTAGATGGTTGATGCTCGAATAATTAACCATTGATGTACAATGGATGCCATATCTATCTTGATTTGTATACAAATATGCATGTTTCATATCTTCTACAACTAGTTTGGTATTTTGGATGTTTTTTTAATATAAATGCAAAAAACTATAAATATAAATATAAATATATATATATATATATAGCATACGGTTCCGAGACGCTTCGCTTCCCATATTTTTGGGAAATGACGCTTCTGCGTATCCGTTTCCAAAAAACATCTCCGCTTCGTCCCCGCTTCGTGCAACATTGGTTTGGGCCATTTAAGGTTGCTCAAGTTTTGGAAAATAATACATTTCTTCTGAAACATTTAGATGATGATCAGTTCACTGGAGGTCCAGTCAATGGTCATTATCTCAAAATTTTCTTTGTCTGCTAAGTCAATCAATCTCTCCATTGTAAATATCTGGAGTGTTGTTTTCAATTAGACTCCATGCCCAATGGTGTTTATGTTTGTAAATAGAGTCAGTCTCATTTCAGTCAATAAAAGTCGGTTTCTTTCATCAACTTCTAAAACTTGAAAGTCCTAAAAGTTGAAGGCACTGAATCTATAGTCCTTGAAGCCTCATGGGGAGGACTTCATCCCCAATAGGAGCCAGTGTTAGCACTGAAATTTTTCAAAAAAGAATTCAGAAGTTTGGTCGTCATTATAATTCGTGTCTTTGATCCTCTCTTGTCCCCTAATGTGTGGTGAAGAGCCCTGGAGAATTAAATTGTATGAGTCTTTATTACTTTTTAATAAAATCTAAAAAAAATTCTGAGTCCAATAGTTTCTTTTTGTTGCAAAGTTGTTAGGGTAAAGTCTCTTTTAAATAGATCTTTTGACTACTTTCAGTGGTTAATGTCATGCGTTTCAATTTGAAAGGAGGTCTTATTCTTTCACTATGATTTCCTATCCAAGGTCAAAGACAAAATGTTAGAATCATGAATTCTGTTAAGAATAATATTGGATTAGTTGTTCTTTCCATGAGAGGCAGTTGTCCTCTTCAAAAGTTATGGTGTTTACAGGAATAGCTGTCTTTTTCAAAAAGGTAGTAATTACCTGCAAATTATTATAAGGGAGCGAAGGAAACATTATTCAAATGAAACCAACATTGTTATTCGAAAATTCAGGATATGTTAAAGCAATGGGTGTTGTTCATCTAAAGGATGTTTGTTTTTCATTGGAGGATGCATTAAAACGGTGATTATTTTTCTGCTAAGGTGATGCAAATATATTGCTACTCATTAAAAGGGTATATGTGTCAAAGTGCAGTACGAGTAGCAATTATTAAGAAATGTGATGGAGTTGGCGAAATGAGATGGCAGCAGGTTTAAATCATTTCTGTGTTCGTGTCATTCCTATTCACCGAGTCTTAGGTCATGCATAACCCTACCTCCATCCGCTCTTGTGACAGCTGCAGTTAATATTTTTATTCTCCATTTTAAAACCATTTGTTAACAAATGCTAGTAACTAGGGTTTCGTGGAGGGTATTCCTCGTTTTACAGTTGTGCACTGGAGGTTAGGTTAACAGCAAGCAGGATGGGCAAAGGAGGTAATGTGAACCGTTCAGAGCCATTAGACTCATTTTGTGGATCATCGTGCTAAGGTCGAGTTTAATGCAGCCGGTTGGTACCAATTTTTAAGGAAATTTTCCGGTGAGAATGTGGTTGTGGCTCAAGTGTTTGCTGAGACATTTGATGGAGAAAAGTTTAATATTGGGTCTCAAACCTCCAAAATTACTAAAACCATCATTACAAGGGCAACTCAGACTTCAGCAACAGGTGAGTCTTGGCATAAGAATAATAAAACTCTCCTTAAAGTTGATTCAAATGTTTATTTAAAGCTTGAGCATGAACACTTTGGTTGGACTCCTACCATTCATATTTCATACTTTAAGCCTGAGTGGCAGCATGTCATTGCTACTGTACAACGTTACATAACTTGTGAGGGTAGGTTTTCAACTATCCACAAATACCAAATGAGGTTTTTAGCCCATATCTCTAGTGCCAAACCTATGAATTTACCCTTTTTCCTTCACAGATCTTTGTTATGAATGTCTCGAAGGATACAGAAGACCCCGGGCTACTCTCTTAATAATCTATATCACAGAGGCTTGATTAAGATATTAATAGTTTATCACTTAAGAAGGAAAATGACTACATGGGAGAAATTTATAACATATGAGGGATTTAGTAGTGTTTAAACTTTATACAAGAAGAAGAGTAGGCAGGCCTAGGAAGCTAGAAACTCAAGAACAACAGTCAAACCCTACCCCTACATCAACTCCCTCACAAGCTGGCCCTTTTTCAATGTCATCTAGTAGGCAGACTAGGAGCTTAGCCAAAAAGGCTAGAACCACTACATCTACACCAATAATGCAACCAGCAAATGAAGTCTACACTGGCAATTCATCTAAGGAACCACAGACCTTGAGGTCATTCATGGAGGAGTATAGAAACAAGTTTAAATAGAGAGACACCCTACTTGACAAAAACGCTGTGTCTAAAAGTAAAGAGAAGGCAGCTTCCTCTTCAAGGGGTAAACATAGGAGAAAGCTCATCATGACAGAGGGACCTTCAGTGGAAGTCAACCCTGAAGCCCTAACATCCAGCCCTGTTCTACCTTTAGTGGAAGTCAGCCCTGAAGCCATGAGATCAAACCCTGTTTTAGAGGCTACACAACAAACTCAACAAAACAGTGACATTTCATTCAAAGAGCCTACTCTTTCACAAGTCTTTTCCTCACTCAAGAAGGGGAAAAGAAAATTTTCAGAAACTATCACAATGGAAGAACCTACCATAGCTCAACTCTTCTCATATATTGGCTCTTCAGCCAAGAAGGGGAAGAAAACTATAATACATCCATATTCATCTTATGAGGAGGATAGCAGTGATACAGAGTACACTGAGTCAGAGTTTGAAGAAGGAGAATCAAGCAGATTCATACATGGTAGAAAGAGGCCTACATATATTCCAAACCCATATATTAAAAGGCCTTGCACCAGGCCCAAGAACAAGCTCAGATTAACAAGTAAGCTCATTGCTAACCCTTCTCTTAGGGATGAAATCATAAACATTGATGATAGTCCAGAGAATAAAGCCAAGAAGAAAAAGACTTAGTAGAAAAATCAAGCACATAAGAGGAGGTCAAACAAAAGGTTAACTAAAGCTGAAGCTATCAGAATCTTTGCCTCCATATTAGACCTCTGATGAATGAGTATACAGAGTCATCAAAATATGAAGGAGATTTTCATTTTGGTTTATATTCAATATTTTCGGATATAGCTACCCGTTCAGAAAAAGTAGCTATTATTTTCGGATTTAGTAATATGGAGAAGAAAAGTTGCTTTTTGGTTCTGTTCTCACAAGGATGACACTAAAGATGATGAAGTGAAAGTAATCTCTATGATGATGAGCTCTTGCCAGGTGTCATCTAATCAAGATAACTTCCAGTTGGTTAGCCACTCCTATATTTTTGCAGATATGTATACAGGTGTTCCTTTCAGTTGTTGGATTCCACCTTTTATGAAGGCAGTTTTTGACAAGCTACGAGGGCACTCAGCCAGCTTCAGCTTCATGATGCCATGCTTTATCTTTATTTCTATTTCAGTTTCCTTTTTAACGTTTTAGATAAACTCTACTATATGTAGAGTTGTAATAAATTTCCAAAACAAATTTGCACTTTTATTGGAGGCTTTTGGCATAACTCCTATTTTTTATAAATATTGTGTAATACAAATTCATAAGGGTTCGTTGGTTGTATTTGTCAGAGCATACTATGTTATATTTTGAATATATAATATATTAGAAGCACACTTGAGGACTTATGAATGTTTGATGTGTGTATTGTCTATTTTTCTCATGTATTTCCATATCTGAATTCTTCAGTTCCAGACTGTGACATTAACATTGCTTCATGTTTTTGTTAGTATCATGATATATCTATGCATAATTATCTAATTTTATCAGTCTTTCTTGGCAAGCTTTCTTGATAACATATGTATGGTAGCTTATCTATGAGCATTCCTTGTAACATATACCTTTAAATGTACAATGAAATTTTTGTAAGTCTTGTATAAGCTTTCTTTTGTTGATACATTAAAGCAATTTGGTGGTTGTGTTGTTTCTTCATCCAAACAGTGGACTTCTATTCTATAAACCCACTGTCCTTTTGCATGTTCTCCTGGCCAATAGATTACAAATTTACCCTTGGTACCACATCAAGCCCTAGTACCCTCATATGTGTGAAAGAGAGTTATATGTTTGAAACCCTTTCAGCAAATGTCAGATTCAACCACCTTCCAATAATCCAAACCAAATTATAGAATAGCCCTTGAGCTTAATATGTGTCTGGTCAGGCACTTGTCACAATCCAAGTGTTTATTCAAATTTTAACAGTCCCCTACTCTTTATGGACTTTCACTGATGGGAGGAGTCTCGATAGGAACAAATCACTTGTAATGGATATGTCAATGACTAGGTATAATGTGATTTCACAAAGCCAATTCAAGAAGAGACACAATAAAGGCTCAATGCTTCAAGGAAGCTAATTCACTCTCCAAGAAAGACCTTGGGTAAGAAGATCAAGACCTAGGGTTTCAGATATGCAATCGTAATGTGTTTTCATAAGGTCAAGTTTCTCAAATGGGGTAGGACCTCTCAAAGGAGCTTTATGTGGTGATATGACCCTTCCCAAAGGTTCTTCGTTCTCCTTAAAAGACCTAGAAAAAGCTTGCACTAGATCTGGGGTTTTGTGAATAAGTGTGGGAAGAAATGCTTCTAAGGTCTTCACTAGGTCAAGGAAATGGAGGAGAAAGGGTCTCTTATGATTTATTCCACCAAATACAAGGCTCATACAATCCTCAATAAATCCACCTATCCAAGGAAATACAAGCTAGGTTACCCTTCTAGGGCACACCTATGGCACAAGGATTTATGGATAATTTACTATGAGAGATCAATCAAAACTAGAGATCCTCTAGAAAATACCTCAACAAAGAGATTTATTCGAAGGAAATCCAAAAATTCCTCCTCTAAAGGATTTCGCTTAATGTCCTAGCTAATCGACCTATGGAAAGGGGGCCAAAAATTTTGAGAGAAAAGAGAGGTTGATCACCAATGTTCTTGGACCAGTGTCTAATTCCCTAGGCTATGGAGTCTATGATGATTCAAAATTAGCCAAAACCATCCTTAAGGAGGCTAAATATTGATGCCCAAGAAAACAACCTTTAACATTTACCTACCCAAGATTTATGGAGTTTCATCGAAGAAAAACGAAATCTCTTCCACTAGGAACATTCATCAGTTGTCATGCAATGAATAACATATGCAATTTCCAACCAAATAGCTTTCCAAAATGATATTCAAGAAATTAGGGCATGTTGCACTTAAATTGTCAAAGTTCCAGGGAAGCGAAAATGCCTATTTTTCAACAAAGATCAGATACCTACCAGTCGTATATGTGTCATGGTCTCCCATTCTGCAAGTAATATGATGTAAATGATCCCAGTATGACCTTGGGTCTATACAACAACCTAGGTAAGCCTCTGATTTTGGTGACAAATTTCATCCTAGGAAGTTTTTTAACCTTGTTGATTACATGTTTTTCTAAACATGATTAATCAAAAGAGTTTTTCCCCTTCATCTTAAACCCCCAAAGTTAGAGTGAAATGTATTACCAATGTCTTAGACAAGTCCTAGTGTTTGAGTAGAGTCTAATGTGAAAGTGGTTTTTGAGGATAATTTAAGTTAGTTGGCTTAATTATTTTATTACAAATCACTTGGTCTACTAGATCATAATGTGTCACAGATGGGTTGTGTCTTAAGGGTCTAAGCCTAATGTGTATTCCCTCTTTGAGTCAAAAATATAAAATCTTATGTACCTGAGGGTTGGAAAATTAATTAAATCTCCTCATGTGTAAATTACTTAATTTTTGTGGCAAAATAAAATAAGATCTTAAGCCAGAAAAATAATTAATTAGAGTCAAGTTAATTTGAATTAGGAAAATTAATTCTCCAAGTGAAAAAATTCGTGGGTCTTAAAGGAATCAAATTTTAAAGGTCCACCCCAAACGAAATATTGTATATTTCAAGAAAAATTGGACCCTTGGGCCTTGGTGGTTAAGTCAAAGTCAAAATTTTGAGGAAATTAATGCAAAATAATTAATTTTGAGCTAATTAATATGGAGTCAAATGATAAGTTCGAAAATTCCTCAAAAATAAAAATCAAGGGCCAAGATTAAAAGATCTTAGAGTGTTTATTAACAACTAAGATCATTTTGACAAGGATCAAAGAAACTGGCCGTTATTTTTCCACTTGGAGGATTTATCTATAAATTAGAGTCATTTGAGTCTCTAGTCATCTTGATCTCTGGCTAAAATTGTTGCTGAAGCATTTTGTACATTATTGTCTCGTTGAGAACTATTTTTCTCGTTGAGAACTATTTTTTCTACTATAATAAAAGACTTTGGGATGCAACTCAAGGTGTTCTTGTTTGTTGATATGTGGCATGTATTGACTACAAGCTTCCTATGTGATTCTTTATGATTATTATTTTGAGATAATGCATAGTGTGTGCAGGTACTCAATCCTTGGTCTCCAAGTTCACAAATTGGGGGCAAGGGTCATTTTGTTTGGATTCCTAGTTTTTATATGGTTGATTAAATCTTTGCTTGGGCTATGTAATATTCCAAATAGGAAAAGACAGTAATACAAAGCAAATAAAAACAATAATGTCGGAACATCAAAATACCATGAATAAAACCAGAAATAGTTGAGCCGTTTTATTAATAAGAAGGTGGAATACAAGTACAACAATGCTCAAGAATGATAGCACTCAAGCCGACAGAGATGGCTAGAATGACCCTCAAGTCCCCCCACTGAGAACAATGCATAATTATTGCTCTGTTGGAGACCCTCATTGCGCTGCCCCTGCTTGAAATGATGGAAATGCAACTGCTAACTAAAAAGGGGTGTGTAGATGAGCTTGTTCCAGTGCTCGGAAAATGTCGGGATTTGGACACCGACCTCTACTCACAAAACCCAGAAAGGATTTCCAGATTGGCAGACCCCGGAAAATCACCCTCCTAGGCCATGAAAACACAAAACTGCTGGGTATGCAGTGATATGAGTTGAACGAACAAATAAAATGATGCAACAACTCCCTTGTAGCTCGACTGATGAAGGGTTGATCCCCTCACTGGATTCCAAGCAACAATGCTATGGAATCTAACCCTTCTCTGGATCTCTCAATTGCTGCACTGCGTAAGTCACTAGGTGACTGCGCTACTCAAGAGGGCTGCAAAATGGCCAAATGCCGGAATACTAAAATCTGCTCACAAGATAGAAAGACTCCTCTCCTGAGCAGGTACTCGAAGTCCCCCGAGGACGAGATTGGGATCTCCGCTCAAAGACACACGTGTGCTGAACAGCACTACAGACTCGGCTAAACAACTCAAGCGTGCTCAAGTCGTAAACGACAAGAAAATAATAATAATCGAGAATGCTTTCTATCGCTGCTCTCACCCCTTTCTTATACTTGTGGAACCCCCCCTCCACTACTGCGTTGTTCCACTTTCACACTGGTGAAGTGGTTTTATTCTACTAAGGGGATTTATGGGTCCCTCTACCCTCTGATTCATCTATTAATTAATGAAGACAAAATTTAATATTCTAATTAGCTAAAAGATAAATTAGGAATATTACAGTCCTCCTTGCTAAAACGTTGTTTGTCCTCAAGCAACTGCAAAGATGTGGGCCACCCTATTGGCCTGATGCAACTGAGACCCAATGCCTGGATCCCATACAAACCCCTTAGTGTGGCTATGCCCCTATGTCAGGCTACCCGAAATAGACCCCTCAATGTCAGGATCCCAAATGGATCTCTCACCATCCTATCATCAATCAATCCTCCCAGATCCCAACAACACCATGGCCAATCATCGCCCAAGCCCCCTAGCTCAGATTGCACACTACATCTGGCTATAGCTTTTGCCTCATAAGGTGAAGACTGCCAACATGCATCAATGCTCCATGGCTCCTCTTGTGTCGTGGCTCTGACTATATAAGCTATCCCACCAACTGCGTGCCAACTCATTACCTCTCTCTAATCCAACCCCCGACTCAATCCAATGTTGATCCTGCTCTCTCGAAGTCGGGATGGAATGATGAAGAGTTGTCGACATGTGCCCCACTGCCAACGGTAAACTGTAGTATCTGTCATGTCTACAGGTCTCTGCTCCGCTATGCTCCTAACTAAGAAGATCGTACCATCAATAGGATACCAACTCATGATCTCCCGCTAGTCTATCCTGATCGAAGAATCCAATGTGGTGATATTTGCATACGGAACATGTTTGGAGTGTGGTCACCAACTCACACTCAACTCATGCTGCTCTGTCTCGCCTGTCAACGAGAACTGCCTAAAAGGGAAGTCCCCTCTCTCTATAACAGGCTCAAGTGGGCAAGGTATACTAAAAACCCCATCAATGTACTCCTAGAGAGTGTTGCTCCCTGAAAGTACTACATTCCTTCTAACTGTATATGCATCTATCGACACCTCATCAATGGGTCGGCCCAAAGATGGATGCACCACCATCTCCAACAATTCCTCCTCAATGGCTGACCCCAAGGTTAGCTGCATATCTGGCACTAGCTCACTATGAGACTCCATCTGGCTCTCCCCCAAAGGACTATTATGCATGATGTGCATAGCCTCCTCCTCGGCTGCCCTATGCTCCACCATATGATGCTCAGGCTGAATCATCATAAGTGACTCATCATCCTGAATATCTCTCATCGAATCCTCTGACTGCTCTACCTGCACGTTGGAAGACAAATCCGGCCTACTGTCATCAACTCTGCATGATTGCTCATGCTCCCCAAAAGCATCCTCATATGACCCCATGGACTCATCTGAATAAGAGTCCTTGTCCTGGCATACAGAAGGAATGTCCTCCTGCTCTACCTCTGCCACATCATCTGCATCACTCAAGCATGGGTGACCAGGCCTCCAAGGTTCTTTGCGGATGAAGAAAATTCCCTTCCTCCTCAACTCATTCTTTCTACCTGAATGCTCAAGAGTAATCCTCCATACGACAATCCCTCTGCCTTGGATCTGTAGATAACACCCTCGTAGTCATGTCACTGCTAAACGTGGTGTCTCCATATGCTCAACAATGTCCTCATCAATCCTAGGTGAGTTGCATCCCAGGGTACCCCTAATACCCCTATCCATAAGTCCCCTTGGAGGCAACGCTCCAAGTGCCTGCTGCGCCATAACATGGGCAACTACATATCACCAAGTGTCTCTGCACTCTTCATCATGCCACTGTTTGCTGCAACTTGCTCTTGTACACCACGAGATACCGTCGACTACTACTATACCATCCTGTACTGTATAGTATCTTGTATGGGCCAAAATATCCACCACTCTGCTAGTAAACCCCCCATGAGGTGGGCTACATCTCCCCATCTGCTCTAAAGGATCGGAGCGATCCGACTTCTCACATGACAATGACACCACTGCTCCTATCCTCCATAGCTCAAGTGTACCATATACCCATGAGAGAGCACCGTCTCTACGTACTGCCATGTCTGGTGGCCTGTCGATGCCACCTCCTCTGACTAGCTCCTGCCGAAGTAGGCTAATCGCCTTGTGACTCCATGCACGGTCATTATGTTGAGATAGCTCCTGAAAAGGGTGTACCCTGTTGTCGAACCATCCTGTCACTAGGGATGTCCGAGGCTCTGATAGAGATGTGAAAATGTGTGTGTGCCCAAACATCAGACCCATCGCACAATGACTACCATCATCTACTGACACTATCATGTGATGGGAAGTCCCACCTGGATCCCAACAGTAATATGGCCCTTCTGTCCCTCTGGTAATCCATGGACTTTGTTGCAATGTGGCCATGGATGTATCCAGCTGCCTAGCCTCTCCATGGGGTACCAACTCAGTACCTCTCGCCATCCAAACTCGAGAAAAGAATCAAATGCAAGAATCCCTGCACATAGAATAATCCCTTCAACCTACGAGTGTTGCACCCTGTCTATGTATGCTTGAAGGGGGGTGCTCTAACACTCCACTGTGCCCTCTAACTGCACCATTAAGGAATCCAACTGTTCCCCAATGTGGGCCAAATTTGCCGCTAACTCGGCACAAACCACTCTCATGCCCTCCAACTCCTCGTTTTTCCACAGGATAGCCTCTCGTACTGATGTGGCCTTCTCCTTCAAAGCTAGAAGGTCGGCCCAAAACTGATGGCACTACTGTGTGCGACCATCGCCCAATACTACTGTATCTCCTAGCGTCTCATCAAGGGCTAGCCCAAAGGATGGCTACACATCCTCCTCCATAGACACTCCAACGCGCAAGGCATGCTCACTAGTCAGTTGTGTGTGATTGGCGTCCGATAATTCTGTCATACACCTAGAGGCCTCTGTACCTATCGGCTCCTCAACAATGGTGGAGTTGTATCCCGACACCTCATCAACCTGTGATGCGTTGTTATCATCAGAGAACTCGGTCACAACCCCAGATGCCCCATCAATGGATACCTTAACAATGGGTGGTGTCTCACCAACGAGTGTATGCTCAGTTGTCTCCTCCCAAGTCTTTGTCGTACTCTTTGATGACCCATCAAAATTAGGTAGAAAAATTCTACCCAAGGTATGTTGCAAGTCATTGCCCTGCATGTACCCTCCTCCTCTATTATAGTTGCAAGGTCTTCGATTATCCTTAATCTAGAAAAATTCCTGGAAAGTCAGATGATCTCTAAAATCCTGAGTATGAGATTGGTACTCCGTGAAATAATCACCGTAGTGATCCGCCTTCAGCTCTTCAGGTCCACCTGCTACTGTCCCCAGTGCTAAGAATGTGGGCATGGTGGGACGCTGTGAGATTTGTGGCACCACTCGTTGCTCAGTCCAATGGTGAAGAGTACCCATACTTTCTCCATTGTGAAACCCCCGTGGGATTAACCTTTCTATTCTCATCTCCCTTGTTACTCTGGTGAGATCCTGCACGGATTTGAGGAGATTGCCAAACTCCTTCCTATAACCTTCTTCTGCCATTGGAGACTTCCTTTATCCTCCTCCACTGGAACACAGTTTTCTTTGCCAGATGTGAACTCTAAAACAAGTTGAATCTGGTATTGCAATTGGAAGAATTTGAAAAACGGGCACCACAACAAATCTAAGAAAAGCATCTTCAATGAACCTTATGTTCCTCTCTATCTAGACCAAATTTGTAAAAACTGCTTAATAAGACACATAATTGGTCTGTTCTGCACAAAACCCATGTCTCGGATTTCGAGATTCATCTTCATTTTCCCGAAACATCCAACGCAAAACCATCACTTTTTATCCCAATGAATTTCTGCGTTTTCAGTTTTTGTGTCTCTCAGAGAACCTTCCGTTTCTCTCAATCCAAACCGAATTTGGAAAAACTGGAGATCTCATGTGTTCTAGCCCCTCCACAAAGTTTTTGAGCTAGAGCACATCCGATGCTACCCAAAAATCAACACTCCCTCTTAGCAAGGAAAGTGCTCTAGCAACACTTCAACCTGAAGCATCACCCCGATCCACGGCATCAGTCCCCTACGTTGTTGATGCTTAGCTTGCTTCCCCTTATCCTCTGCACTGTTGCCCATGACTCTGCCATAGTCACTGCCTCATTTGTACTATAGTTCCCTCTCAAATGTTGCTTCATGCTGTCCATAGCACTACCACTACTAACTATTGCACTGCAACTCAGCTGCTGAGAGTAAGCAGCTGAAGGAAATCACCCAAAATTCTGATAGACAAGTCAGTCTGGTTGCATTTCAATCTGAAACACCCTCTACTGCTAATTTGCGTTGTCCCTTTGGTGCCTCTACGCTGCTGTTGCTCTACACTGCGTAAGAACTGCCTCTGCGCTGCTAAAATCCCATCAGCCTTTGCGTTGTTGTTGCCTTTGCTCTGCGCTGCTCTAGTCTTCAACGTCCTAGCACTGCCAATGTGCCTCCACAATCCTCTACACCAACTGACTCCAATCATCCTGCTACTGTCATTAAGGGCTCCTGTAGCTCGTATGAGATCCAAGAGTTTGGGCACCTCAAGAATCATGCCCCTTCACCGTTATACGTAGATCAATATACAAATCTATGTCGCCCCACCTCTTCTCTCGAGGCACATGAGCACTCATAGCCACATTGCCATCACTCCCATCATCACCCTTCGCTGCTACAACCTTAAAATCTGAATCTTCCTTGCCCTTCTTCTTCTGAGGACAAGTAGTGACGAAATGTCCTAGTTCACCACATCTAAAGCACCTGACCTTTGAAAAGTCTCTCTTCTTCTTCCCTCGATGCCCATGTTGTCCCTTAGATGCGAGAGCCACATCTTCCTGGGCCTACACTGTCCCTCTAGTGCTAGGCTGCCTCTTCCCAGATCTGTGTTGTCACAGCTGCCTTCCTGCAGCAAAACTTCGTCTCTTTGCTAATGGCTTCAGCTCTCTTTGATCTGCAATAGCTTTGATACCATGCGAAAATTTCTGAATTTACTAAACAGAAACCCTAGTGCAGTAATCTGATTTACTTCTTCTACTTGTTTGATTTACTTAACAAGTTATTTTTCTGAATTATTCAGTAAAACATTAAAGTAAATACACTACAGCCTACACAAATCTATAGATCAAGTACTGAATATTAAGCACATTCGACAAAGGACACACAAGATTTTTTGGACAAACGTCCCCGGAAAAACCCAATGTGGGAAAACGGGTGCAACATCTCTTGAAGATTTTATTATTATGCAGATTTCTGAACTAGGGTACCAGTAGTGGTTTACCCAACAGAAGTACCTCTATCTTTGGAGACAGATATTATGGTTGATTCAGCTGAGAATGAAGAACCCCACAGGTGCCTATGCAGTCACTGTGTCATCCTTCAGTGTGGTTGCATCACTCTGTCTTATCTGCTGAATAAGAGCCCGATCTGGCCCACTGAAATCCCAGCGCATCTCTCTGAGTGACTATGTCACCCTCTTTCGGCTTTGCGTCCCTCTGCGTGAGCCCTTCTGTCTCTACGTCACCCCTGCTGGGCTTACACTGCCTCTGCGTCACCTCTTCTGGACCTGCGTTGCTCTGTGGTATAGATCTTCCTCTCTGCTATTGTATTGTCGACCTTACACTCAAAAATCCCAATGCCAAACTGCCCCTCGCTGCATTGCAAGCTCACTCGAAAATTCTCAGCAAACCTCTCCCCAGAATTTTGACTTGCTCAAGTGTTGTCACTCTATGTGTGTACTTCAACTGGCGCCTTCCTTTAATACTTTTCTTGTTGAACATTCAACAGTCATGATCTAATCTTAATCAACGGCTAAGATTAGAAAATACTTGATCCTCGTCACTTAGAACATTCTCAACCACATGTCTAAATTAATTCACTTTAATTATTTAATTTCCCTAAGTTAGACTTAGGGTCTCCATTAAAATAATTAATTATTTGAACGACTTAGGGTTTGGGTGGAATTACTCCAAACAATTTCTGGGTTTTGGAGATCTCATGTGTTCTAACCCCTCCACAAAGTTTCGGAGCTAGAGCACATCCGATGCGACCCAAAAATCAACATACAACAACATCGACTTAAACACACTGCAACCTTCACTAAATAAACTGCGGAAAAATACAAGTGTGGAAACAAAAATTGAACAAGAGTAAATCATAGACACATCTGACAGTTATTTTTGGACTAATGTCCCCGGGAAAACCCAATGCGGGAAAACCGTTGCAACAATTGAGGGTTTTATTATTAAGTGGTAGTAATTTCTGAATACAGTCTCTGGATGCCTCTCCCGGCTATCCAGTTACAAAGAATATCACTGATGGAGAGATTGGTGAGGTTACCTCACACTATCACAAGAAATCCAGGTTGATCCAGCCACTGAATGAGCTTCCCCTGACAGCCTCTGCGCAGTCCCAGCGTCAACCCTCCTGGGTACAGCGTCACCCCTTTTGCTGATCAATTTGTTGCCCAGGAACTTCGATTTTTACCTACAATCGATTCCTTCAGCAAATTTCTGGATTCCCTTTTGGCTTCTACATAACCTCTGCGTGGCTTTGTGCTACCTCTGTTGGATCTCTCTCTGCCTTCTTTGCTGATGGTTCTCTAATCGAGAAAGATTTCTCTTCGGATACTATCCCTACCCCTCTCTGCAAAGAATCTCTTGATCGATATTTCCTCTAAGCACTGCTCACTTCATAAATTCGATCTCTTGATCCTTATTGTGCCTTTCCAAATGACCCTTCAAGCCCTTCTTATAATATTCTCGTTGAAACTTCAATGGTCGAGATTAAATCTCTAATCAACAGCTAAAATTAACTTTTGACTTTATCCACTTTTTCTAGAACACTCACACCCATATTCTATTAATTCACTTTAATTGTTTTATTTTCTTAAATTTAGACTTAGGGTCCTTTTAAAATAATTAATTCTTTTAATAAAATACAATCCAGGTGGAATTTCCCAAAATGATTTCTAGGTTCTCTAGAATACATGTGCCTAAGCTTCCCTGCAATTTTTGAGACCTAGATCACATCCGATGCTACCCCAATCAACACTCCCTCTTAGCGAGGAATGTGCTCTGGCAATACACCCTGCTGAGTACTGCTCTAACTCTGTAACATCTCCCTCTGCATTGTTGATGTCTGACATCCTGTCCACCAACTATTGTGCAAATGTTGCATTTGTACTGCTGCTGACCCTGCCACTCTCAACACTGGATCCGTACTACAACTCCCTCTCAAATTCTGCATCCGTACTACTGTTGGCCCTGCCACTGCACTGCAACGTCCAAAAATGAATGAACTAAGTGTTCAATATGGTGCATCTCGGTACTGAAGGTTTGACTGTTGCTAACCTTTGCGATGTCCCTGTGAAGCCTCTATGCTGCTGCTGACTTCTGCACTGCTGCCAACTCTTCTCTACGCAGCTTAGACTCTGGCACTGCTAACTACTACATTGTCACTTCTTCACTCCTCTACACCAACTAAAACTTGTCCATCCTGCTACATCTTATTTGGGCTCTCGTAGCAAGGTATTGATCCGAGAGGTGGACTCCTCAAGGATCCTGCCCATCCTGTAGCTCTCTAGGTCTACAACTCCAAATCACCCCACCTCCCTCCTAGAGATATATGGTAAATCATGGTGAACTCCTCCCCATCGATCCTGGCAGGTGCAGCCTACGGATCATGCTTCTCGTCTTTTTCTCTCTCAAGAGGACACTGTGTAGCGTAATGCCTCTTTGGCTCTACATTGCCTCTGCTGGATCTCTCGCTGCCTTCTCTACCGATGATTCTCTGACCGAGAAAGATTTCTCTTCGGATACTATCCCTGCCCCTATCTGCAAAGAATCTCTTGATCGATATTTCCTCTGATCACTGCTCACTTCATAAATTCAATCTCTTGATCCTTACTGTGTCTTTCCAAATGACCCTTCAAGCCCTTCTTATAATCTTCTCGTTGAAACTTCAACGACTGAGATTAAATCTCTAATCAACGGCTAAGATTAAATTTTGACTTGATCCACTTTTTCTAGAACATTCACACCCATATTCTATTAATTCACTTTAATTATTTTAGTTTCCTAAGTTTAGACTTAGGGTCCTTTTAAAATAATTAATTCTTTTAAGAAAAAAACAATATGGGTGGAATTTCCCAAAATGATTTCTGGGTTCTCTGGAATACATGTGCCTAAGCCTCCCTGCAAATTTTGAGACTTAGATCAAATCCGATGCTACCCCAAATCAACACAGTATGCCTTGCAGAAAGCAATCAAAATGACTAGCAAGATGGTAGACTATCGAGATTCTCCCTATGAATCAGATAAGCAGCGTGATGTTGGGAAATCTCCTAACTTAGCAGACATATTGAGAAGTTTGAAGAAAGAAATAAGGAGTTGCAAATCATATCATGATAGAATCATACAGGCATGGGAGAAACAGGCAGAGGTTAATGCAATAATCCTTAAGAGTTTTTCAGAGTTGCAGCGACAGGGGCCACTTCGGATCAACTATGGACAAGAAGATGGGACTAAAGGGGCATATGGCAGTAGGTCTCATGGTGGTCACAGATCAGATAGAGATGACATGATCAGAGATGGCAAGTTCTTGGACAAGCCTTCTCCATTTTCAACGAAGTATAAACACTTTTAAGGTCATTTTTAGTCTCTTACCCTAACATTGGACGAAGTTGACTTTGAGAGCCTCCTTGAACAAGAAACGATATCCACCTTCATAGTTATCCTTGACTCCATATCCCCAAGAGGAATTAGGCACTGATCCATCAAAAGGTGGTCACTTTAAAACATATTTTTTCACCTTTTTTCTCTCTTTTCTAGGTCTAGCCACGTTGGGGCACTTAGGGCATCAATTTCCCGACAAAGTAGTCCTAGAAAAAGTTTGATCTCCTAGCCTCTACTGCGCTCGTGTGTCCTCAAGGTCTCCTCCAAATTTGAAGAATTTCCGACGATGGGATTATGAGATATCCCAAGCCCTAGGTCTGAGATCAAACTTTGCCCCAGTGTTCCCAATGCTAACACCTCACAGGATCAAACTAACACCTTCAAGTGAAAAATATTGTTTTGATCCTTTCTCCTTCCTTGCTTAGGTTTATATCATCATCGGTTGCTAAACTCCCTCCCCTTAACCTAAGTTGGGTCCACTTGGCCCCATGTGGTCCCATTTCTTATCAAAGACAATTCATCAAGGAAAACTCAGGAATCCAAGTTTTACAAAGATTTTAAATCCTCGCCTCCTCCTAGAAAACCTTGTACCTTTCTTAAAGAGCAAGCAAGCTCTATTCTCTATCTTATTCTTGGGAAAGGATCATTGAGGTAATTTCACATCTATTTGTCTATCCATCCTTCATAAGTGACTTCCTATATATCGGGACTCCTCCCATTGGTGAAAGTCTGTAAAGAGTAGGGAGTCTTAGCCGATGTGATAGTGGGCTAAGTCTCCATCGTTCCCCTTGACCTAGCAATTGTCCCTTTAGGAGTTTGTTTTAGATCCCCTACTAGTTTGAGTGGTAACAAGCCCCAAACTCGAGAAATATATGGGTGGAGGGATCATATTTTTTCATATGATAATGTGACAAAGGAGAAGGATTTGCAGTCTTTTGGTCCAGGGCTAGTCAAAATCTAATAAGCAAAGTCCCTGAGCCTCTAAACCATAAAAGGCTATGGGTCAAATGAGGGTGTCCATAAGAGAGATCTTGGATGGAATTTCCTAAATATGGTGATGGAAGCATTGTTTCTTCAAAAGGGCTAGGGATCAAAAGCCCTTGTTGACCTAGGATTGAAGAACATGCATAAGACTAAAACGAGACCCCAAGAATTGCACCCCCAAGTAATATCAGTTTTGGTAATATTGAACCTTTCTTATTTGAGAAAGAATTGATAACTCCAAGAACCTTATTTGATCTACTGAATATCATGACCTTGGTTTTACCCAAGTTGATTGTCAACTATCAAAGGTCAACAAACAGGATCAAAGCATATAGTTGTATCTACAAGCCCTTTGGAGATGAGGCCAAGAAGATCACATCATTGGCGAAAAGAAAATTATATATCAAGAACTCGTGAAAAAGGCACTCATCTCCATTGCGGATATGCTCATAAAGGAAGGACTCTAACTCATCAATGTAGATCCCAGACAATGTGGGGGGCAAAGGGAACCCCTATTTGACTCTAATCATATTTTTCATAAAGTTAAACTCTGTAATAGGTGCATAAAGGGGAAAGGATTGATTCATATAGGTGCATGATAGTTTTCAGTAAGGTCTCAAAGATGCTAATGGATCTAAACCTCTAGAATAGGGCCTCCCATGGGTTAGAATCAAAATATTTCTAAAAGAATAGAAAACAATAATAGACTTTTGATGGGCAACTTCTCACCCCCTCTTTGATCGATCAAAGTGTGAGAGTATGGTTAATGGTCTAATGTGGATAAATCTACCCTCTTGTTTGTATGTCTCCAATCAAGCTCCTGATAAAGCTTCAAATTAAGAATGGTAACATAGATATTCTAGAGTGTGCGACCAAACATGATAGTTCTATAGTTGTTAGGATCTACATTGGAAGCCGATATGTGGATCGGGTAAATAGTGTGTTGCGACCAAGTCTACGAGAACTTGTGTAAACAACATTGTTTAAGAAGTCAACTAAGTGAACATCCAAAGCATTAAGATTGTGTTTAAAGAACTCAACTTGTAACCCCTCCTCATCTACTACTTTGCTAATTCTCATTACTTTAACCGCATCTTGAATATCTCAGATGAGAATAAATAGAAAACAGTGAGGGAAAGGTGACTTGGATTAGGGGTTGTCCAAGGACATCTAGAGAGTGAAGGTGTGGGAAAACACATAACTAGTGTCAATGTTAGGTGACAGAGGGGAAATGGTGGGGAAAGATGTTATGCCATAATATTTTAGGACAATGGTTGAGAAAAGTGCTCCAATCGCATCTGTTTTGTGAGATAAAGAGGCATTTCTAATGGCAACTGTGGGTGAAAGCAAGCCGAAATTGTCTATGGTGTGTATTGCAATCCTCGTCATCCCATCAATTCATATGGTACAAGATGGATCTTAAGGAAGGGGAGGCGGATTAAGTGGAATGGGGACGTGATTTAAGTGTTGCATCCTAAATGGGATAAAAACTAGGACTCAAAGTAGAGCATCTAGGAGAGGTGTGGTGAGGTGTTAGGCCCCCCCTCATCAAATAGGATAGTTTTCCAAGGTGGGCCTAGAGGACGTGGTGTAAGAGGAGGAGGGAAGGTTTTTTCCCAGAAGAAGGAAATAAGAACATGGTAATATAAGGGGGTGCGGATTACCAAGAAATTGCTAATAAAAGGGAGTAGATCCTAGCTAGACATGACATAATCCACCATGCTAGCTTCCCCCACCATGGGGGAAGCATGTGAAGTTGTGGGAATCTGGGAAGTAGGAGAGGCCATTCAAGATTAGCATCTCATAGATTTTCCAAGCAACAAAAGGTGCATCTCATCAGATATAATAAGCCCAAAAGCATCATCCGACAACCAATGAAGTCCCACTAACTCTAGATCTAGCTCTTGAATTAAAGCACATCCTTTCAATAGTCATGGAGAGGAATCTAGTGAGCTCTACTGTGAGCATTAAAGGCATCCAGAAGATGACCTCCTCAACCACTAAATATTGAATGATGCCATCATATAAGTCTAGGTTGGTATAACAACTGAACCATTATGAATAGAAAACTAAGATGAGGTTGGATAAAAGTAGAAAACTACAATATAGATGTCTCTAGTAAAGGAGGTAAGCAACTAATCCAAAACCATATAAACCTAGAAAACTCATTTGAAGTGACCACATAAACCATACTGTGAAGACTCTTTGGTGAGACAAATTATCCCACTTGAATCTCTGACACCACCTAACCATCTAGTCTCTTTTCTTGAAATGTCAAAACGATGGAAACCTACTATACCTAGGAGCCATATAACAAAGCTCACATGTGTCTCAGTTGCAAAAGGATATCCTGCAAATTGATAGCATCATAAATCATGCTCGGCGATGAACAAATTACTCCATTATCATTCCAACAACTGATTGAAATACAGGGTTGGAAATCCATGGCACTAATCCATCAGCATAATAAAGGACCAATCAACCCTATTATATGCCTTGTCAAAGTCAATTTTAAGGAACAAGGAGTCTTGGCCAGTCTCCCTAGCCATTTCATAGGATCCAATTCAAAGATCAGTGTGTCAAGGATTAACCTACTATGCAAATTAAAACCTGATATGGTTCTTCACGACATCAAATAGGAAAAGAGGCTATGGTTTTCCTAAACAGAATTTATTATGTGGAGATTAATAAACCTCCTTTGCTTGTCCTTTGTAACAAATTTTCATAAAAAGAGAAATTGTCAGTGAAACTGATATTTGAAAGGAAATCCAAAGGAATAGGAAATAGAAGATGAACCCAAAATGCTTCAGCTTCTAGATGGTATATGCAAGAAAAGCAATGCATCAATTAATTGTAAATATTGATGGTTTACGATGCCAATCCCATTTGAAAGTAGCAATAAACTAACCTAGATACAAAGCTAAGCCACAAAAACAATGCCAAGTTAAGAAATATGTACTTACAATTTCAGGAACAAAATCAATCTCGTGGTTTCCTACAGTCCATATCCAAGGTTGATAAGCTGTGCTTTTCTCAGTAAATCTTCCCCACGTATCCCACCTCCTATTGTCGTGAAAGGGGTAGTTGTCTGCATAAGAAAGGTCTCCTACATACAGAACAGCCTGTCCTTTCGATTTCAAATAATGTTGAAAGGTCGTATTTGAGTCAAAGGTCTGACCAAGATCCCCTGCAAAAGAAATATCGTTCGTCATTTTAAAGCTTGCAAACCAGAAAAAAAAATAATAAAAAATAATAAAAAAATTAAAATAGTACATTTTCTGGGGGATCAAAAATTCATTGGAAGAAACACATTAGTTCTAGTATTACTGAACTTACTTTCTATTTCATAGATGGAGGTTTCTATTTAGAAGACTAAAAAGAGGTAATCTTTGATCTGAATTCTTCCAGGCCTTATTCACAATAAACTCTTCAGAATTTCAAATACTTCAAGACCTGAGAGATGCCATAACTGAGCAAGTCCCAAATTTATAGGAGCAAAATAAGAATTTGCGTGAGGAAAGTTCCAAGAATGCAAAAGAAAAGGACAAGACAAAAATGGTAGTTATGATATTTTAAATGCAGTAGATTAGAAGTAACAATTGTGGATCCAAATTTCATAAAACGTGGCAAAAGAGGAATAATACAACGAGAGAGTGATTTCAATCCTTTTTCTTTTTCCAGTTTTTAGGCTGTAGATGTTAGTTTTATTTGATAGACAGACTCAATGTGAATGGCAGCAGAAATTCAAAGTCAATTGAATCGAGACAAATTCTGAGGAAAATCATATATTGATCCACGATCAAGGTAGTATTGATCTAGTGGAAAGTATGCAACCAAAATATGCCACATGGAAAGCCGCAGCAATTCTACAACAATTTCCTCACCTTCAACTTTGAGGACAACACTGATTTCAAACAGAAATGGCATGTTAGGGTCCTATCCTCCTACATAAGGCCAGCTTCCTTGAATAAGGCCCATTAAATAGTTAGTTAATATTCATTCATTGTAAAAAGGGTCATTTTTATTAGCAAGGCCAAAATTAGTTGATTGGTTCTCATTATAAGGGGCTCATAGGTAGTTAAGATTCTCTATGAATATTTATATATAGAGGAGAAGGTTATGTACTGTTTTGTCAAGAATTGCTATTGTATTTTAGTATTTCTCTTGGAGATTCCATATTGAAGAGGAAAGTGAGCATAGCTATCTATTTTTCATTATCAAAGAGATCTCTCTTAGGGTTTATCTCTCATTTCTCTTGTGTTCTAGGTTTTGCAATACATTTTATGTGAATACTAAAGTTTTGGATTTAAGTACACTACAAATTAAGCCTCTCCTAGGAGGAAACAGAATTCAATAAAATGCATGTGCAAGTGTGAAAATTAATACGTAGTGGAAACAACAAGCACATTGACACATGACACAGGATACAAGATTCTTATAACAAGAAACAAACATAAATTTTGCATATTCATATACAACATAAGGAACTTATCTTTTACTAAAGAAGACTGAAGAGATTGGTTATGTTAGAGCAATTTTCCATTCAACCACATATATCTACTATAGATACCACCCCCAAACCATGCTATGACGCCACCAAGGAGAAGAAAACAAGTACAGGCTTCTCTCCCTCTCACCCTGACACATTTACTCTCATGTTCAGCCAATCTACTCACCATAGAGCATTACAAGGACCTCATCCAGCTATCAACAACCAAGGAACTCTCTTCCACCACCCCACACAATACAAGGAAGACCTACCCTTTCTCTACTCAATAATCTCTCAGAGTACCCTTCCCTTACAATGCTTTTCATTGTGAGTAGAAAGAGCCCAATCTGTTGTATGCTTTCAAGGAATTGATTTCCAAAACAATTCTTGGCTCTCGAGCATTCAAAGAGAAAAAAATTCTAGCAGGTGAATGTTTCCTCACTTGCCTAGCCTCTATGCTCACCTACAACCATCACTCTTTCATTTAAACTCTGCAATTTTCTTTGAACTGTGTTGATTGCCGTCAATTTCCATATTCCTGATGGATAATCGAACAACTCAGCATGGATAACATGCACGACATGAAAAGTATGATGTATGGAAAGTATGAATGTCGGAGAGTGCTAGAATGAATTCCCTAGTCAGCCCGTAATAATCTCCCACTGCCAAACTGTCACATCTACCTCCAACATCTCCAGTGGATATGGATCTGTAGCTGCTGTCACGGTCCTCGGTGTCTGTGCATCTGACTGCTCCACCTCAAAGGATGACCCCAATGCTAGCCACATATCCATCATAGGCTCAATGTGGGCACCCATCTGGACCTCACCCAAGGAACTATCATGCCTGATGTCCATAGTATCCTCCTCTGCTGACTCAGGCTCCATCATGTGCTGCTCTAGCTGAAGCGTCACAAGTGACTCATCACCCAGAGTATCTCCTATACAGTCCCCTGACTGCTCACCCTGCACACTAGTATATAGCTCCGGTCTACTGTCACCATCCATGCATGACTGCCCTCGCTCCCCAGAAGCGACCTCAACTGATCCTATGGACTCATGTGAAAAGGAGCCCTCACCCTGGCATACAGAAGGAATGCCCTCCTGTTCTACCTCCGCCATCTCATCTGCATCGAACATGCCATCCACCCTCTCGACAAGGTATCGATACAGTGTCTGGAGCCCAGACACATACTGGGATACTACCTCTGCTGTACCCCGTATCCTCTGCTCATGCATGATCTCGACATGCCCTGAGGAAAAAATGATGCATGTCTCCCTCATGACCTGCTCCCCAAGCGTAGGCTCAGTGATGACTGATGCACCACCTCTGCCAAGGATCATCTCATCCCCCAACCTGTGGCTGTCCACTAGCACACCAGCCCAGTGCCACTGCTGAGAAGTCTCTCGCCTAGTGTGCTGAGGGCCATACAAATGTCGTGGGTGTGCCTCACGGACCCTGCTGCTCATGCCCAAAGTGCCAAAGGACAACAACAAAATCAGTTGTGCCCATGAGTGATGTAGAAGAGTGTCGGATGTGTGACTCCCCACAGATACCATCAAGTATCGCTCCTCTGTCTCCTCATCGATCCTGGGTGAAATACCCCCAAAGGTAAGCCCAGTGTCCCTGTCTGTGAGTCTCCCTGGATGCAATACTCTAAGACCCTGCTGTGCCGCGTCGTACGCCCTCGCAAGCCACCGATCATCCATGTACTCCTCAACATGCCACTGCACACTAAGGCATACCCCTGAATACTGCTGGATACCCCATGCTGCTGCTGTACCACCCTGTACCGTCTCGTGCCCTTACTGTGTCCAGGAATCTGTCACTCCCCGCGTGCTTTCAATGTGATGTAGGGCACTCCTACTCCACAATGCAGTCCCACACACTATGGTACACCACCATGTAGCTCCATGTCCACCAGTAGTCCACTGATCACTGCTAGAGGCTCCCACACATCCATGGATGTGATGTCCTAGAGCTGTGCCTCTACATATCGGACTACCACCAATCGGTATCGCCATGTCCACCGTCGCCTCACTATACCCGCCGACAAATGGATCATCACTGCAAATCCTCCTCGAGGGGTCCGAGAAGTGAATCTCCCTATGGGTCAGTAGTGTTACCACCACTGCTCGGCTCCGCTGCGTCCTCTGTGCCCCACACAAAGGTGAAGAATCCTTGGCCCCATACAAGGTGCCATCTGGTGGCCTGCCAATGCCACCTCCTCCGACAAGCTCCTGCCAAGGTGTGCTGATCCAAGACAACCTAGGGAGTCTGCCTGTAAACTGGTTGGCCACTGGAGCTGACCGAAACTGCACATGCTCTACTACTAGGCCAACTGTACTCTCCAAGACATAGTCAGCCGACCTGCCTGGGAAACGGTAGGTGATCCCTCCTGGATCCCAATGCCAATCTGGGGTTCCTGTAATCCCCATGCATAGAAACTCCCGCTGAGCTACACTCGGATCCATCACTATCTCCATAGCCCGCTCCACCGAGTACCAACTCAAAATCTCTCTCCATCCAACCTCAACATATGGATGCTGTACCCTGTGCAACTCTGATCGTCTCATACCGCTATCCAACTCAACATATGAGATCTGACTAGGTGGCTCTGCCTCTCTCTCTCCAACGGAAAGAGATGACCCAACAACACTGCTAGTCCCATCCATGCATGCCTGAAGGGGAATGATCTGACGCTCCAACGTGCCCTCTGGTTGTACCATCAGGGAATCCAGTCGTTCCCCAATGCGGACCAACTTGGCCGCCGACTTGGCACAAGTCACTCTCATACCCTCCAGCTCCTGGTCCTGCAACAAAATGGCCTCCCGTACTGACATGGCCTTCCCTCTCAAAACTCGAAGGTCCGTCCGAAGCCGATGATACCGCTGTCTGCGACCATCATCCAATACCTTTGTACCTGCTAGTGCCTCATCGAAGGTGGATACATCTCCTGACACTGCACCCATCTGTGTGCTGCTACCACCCGAAGACTCGGACGCGACTCCGGTCATCACCTCAATGGATGGCTCTACTGAGGTAGGCTCTACCTTCTCCACTACCACATCAACCGACATGGCCAAGGAGGTCTCCAATGAGGGTGAATCCTATGTCACACTAGGTGTAACCTCGGACTCCCTGCAACCCTGTGTTCCCTCATCCTCCAAGTGCGAGGTAACCATTTTAATGGTTTCCCTCTCCGATACTCGGTCAAGCTGGAAAGAGGTATCCAACTTGTCCACCCAAGCTTTTCCTGAGCGCCTGGATGACCTGTCAAATGTCGGTAGATGGAATCTGTCCACTATGCGCTGTAAGCCCCCATCATGTGAGCGCATGTTCCCTCTGTGAAAGTTGTGAGGTCTACTAGCTGCGCGGTGGTCATCACGGTGGTGCCTGTGCCCTTGGTGATGATCACGGAATCTAATGCCATACTGGAACTGGATATAGTCTCTGAAGGTGATAGAATCCATGAACGCCTGTCCGTAAGCCTGGTACTCTGCAAAAAAGCCAGCCATCCGACCCGGATCTATCTCTCGTTGTACTGCTGTCCCTATGTCTTCATCCAGAAAAGTGGGCATGGTAGGGCGTGTGGGTGTATGTTATGCCATATGCTGAGCGGCATCATGCTCCCGCAAATGGTGGGATGTGCCTGATCCCTCACCAATCCGAAATCCCCTTGGGGTTTCCCGCTGCCTAACCTCCAGCGCAGTGAGTCTCTGTGACACTTCCTGTATGTATTGGAATGCCTTTCTAAATCTCCTCTCAAAATCATCACTTGCCATCAGCTCTTTCTGCTATGTGTCTACAGGCTCCTCAGAAACTGCACGACTGCTGCAAAACCATACTGCTGCTTAACTTCGACCTCCGATTTACCCACTGAAAACTACTCAGAAATTCCGGGAATTTGGGAAGGTGATCCTTGCCCAAAACCCAGAAAAACCCAGAAAACGTTTCTTCTAATTCCAAACTTGAAAATTTGACCCTTTATATTTTGGCCCTTTTTCCAATTGCGTTTTTGGTACTACAACTGCTATTGCTCTCCAAAATTCCAGCAAACCTCTGTATGATCATAGACCACAGGCTGAGCCAGAACTATGCTCTGATACCACTGTAGCCTCAACCGCTACACCAAAAGCCCGGACTTTTAGTGAGGGTGAGGGGCCCAGGTGTTAAGGGTGAGCTCAACAGCCCACCGGAGCATCTCGGGACGGGGACCCTTGCGTAGTCCCCCAATTACGCAGACCTCGGGGCGTGTCAGGACCCACCGGAGCCTCAACAGGACGGCTGCCCTAAACAGGGATATTACATATTTTGTCAAGAGGGTCCCTAGACTAGAGAATCCTAATGGATAATTGACCTTTATGTGATCTTTGTGAAATTAGAGTTGTAAAGTTGCAGGACCACAAAAGACCAAGTGAACCCAAAAATAGGTCAAGAGTATGGATTTGATCAACCAAGGAGGGGATTGACCTAATTGTGGAAGAGAAGAGGATCAAAGGACAAATTTTCTTTGAGGATTGAATACAATGATCCAAAGGAGGACACTAGCCAAGGGAAACCTAGGGCAAGAAATGGTCCTAGAGCTAGATCCCACTGTCAGAATGGATTCAAATTTGGAAAGCTTTTAGAGAAAACCCTAGCGCAGTTATGGACCAAAAATCGAGGTGTTTTGAGCTACAATGGGATTTATGTGATGCCCTAAGTGACCTATTAAGGCTAGGCCTAGAAGAGAAAGAGGCAAGAAAAATAAGCGTTCAAGTAACCACCAGTGGATGGATTAGTGCCTTGCCTTTGGGAGAGATGGATTCAAGGTGAACTTATGATTTGGAGAAACTATAACAAATCAAGGAGGCCTTTAGGAAACTTTACATGGCAATTAGGTCACAAGAGAAACTACCCAAGGACTTTGTACTTCGATGTGCAATGTTTGATGACTTATCAAGATGTATTCAAGAAAAATAATCTCTAGGAACATTCACCCATTCATACATGACACATTTAATGATGCAATGCTTCAAAAGATCAAAATTTCCACAATTTCGCATAGAATAAAAGTAAATTTCAGACATAGATAGCAAAAATCCCTACAACATTCATGTGAAAGAATAAATAACAAGAATAAACATGAAAAAGATCACTTATATGTACAAATGAGTATATCCAATCATCAAATTATGCCAATAATGAAGCTCCAAGACCAAGAAGATAGAATCCAAACATCAAAATTCATCCATGAAACCAAACTCGTCCTCCAAAAGGGAATGTGAAATTCTCCAAGTAGCTACTAGTTCCAAATCCAAGTGATGGTGAGAGAAATGAATCGCCTCTCATCTATTTAAATTTTATACCATCTCTAATGAGTTTGATTTGCCTAATTGGACTAATTAAGCCCCAAATAATCAAATAATGTGCAATAATAACATCTCTTGGTGACAAGCCCACCAAGATAGCTCAATAACATAAAAATAAGCCTCTCAAGAAGGCAGAATGATCAATAAAATGATTCGTTGGGCATTTGAGGATGTCTAATGAAGTCCTAAGTGTGCCATGGTGAGAAAATTGACTCCAAACATAATGGACAAGGGGTTGGCCCCTTGTTTTCCAAGCAGGTCATATGGTGCTTCCAAGTGGGTGTGGGGGCACAAGGACATCCTCATGGGTCTCCAAGTGGATCGAAAATGCTTGTAAACCATCTATAAGGGCTAGGATGATGACATAATCCCTCCCTTTGTCTCTTGCAGTGAGACACATCCTCGTCTAGACCCTAGAACATCTTCCAGATGTATGGTGCAAGTACAGAGCCAGCTGGGCATGGTGAACTAGGTGCATCATCCTCATCAAAAAGGTGGGACACGAGCAATCAATGAGCGGTGTTTGGGATCCTTGAAGTAATCTCTGCTATGGTGGAGGCCCATGGCCCTCAACGCTCAACCTACAAGTGCCCGTGTAGCCCTCTAGAGGGCTAGGACCCCATATAGGGAGACCAAGCCCCAAATGGAGACCCACCTACAATCCCGAATAAGATCCAATGCGTCCCCTTGCCCTCCAATACAAAAAATCATTAGAATAATCAAGTAAAAGTGTTTACCAATCATGGAATCAATGGCGCACTTCATGGTGGCATGCCCTTCCAAAGTGGGCTTTGACATGTACAAGTGTCTCCAAGCTTAATAAGAGGGTTAACCAAGGACCCTATTAGGTGGTTTCTGCCTTTAAAGGAGTCGATACATCCATGGTAGTCCATCAAAAGGTTGGTGGCATGTGACATAATGATGAGATGTAGTGGGGATCAAGGGAAAAACTCAAAGCCACATGTTAGGGAACAAAGGTAGCTATAATAAGGGAAGCCCACACCTGGGTGTATGAATGTAGGAGGGAGAAATCGTGGTACATAAGTTACCTCGGCCTTTGTTTTTCCACCCTTCTTTATATGCCTTTTGCCTTTTATTGATTCTTTGTCATAACTTCTTGGGGCTCTAGAGAATGAAAGCATGATGTGTGGTATATAGCAATAGGTACACCCTTTTAAGGTTGGGAATTTCATTTCCCACAGGGGTTGGGACAATCATGGCTTCTTTAATGTGGAGGGGGTTCATCTAGGGCCCATAGGTGTTGAGATTTTGAGTGTTGGGGTAACATCGGGTGTGATCTAGCCCTGAAATTTTGTGGAGGGGCTAAGACACACAACACCTCCAAAACCTAGAAAGCGTTTGGAGAAATTTCATCTGATGTGTGAGATATTAAAATAATTAATTTTTTAATGAGGACCCTAAGTCTAACTTAGGGAATTAGAAAAATTAAAGTGAATTAATTAACCAAATGTGATGAAATGTTCTAAGTGACGCGGATCAAGCAGTATTTTAATCTTAGCCATCGATAAGAGATTAAATCACGATGGTTGATGTGTTAACGAAAAAATATAAGAGAAAGACTTGGGGGTCAGTTGGAGACACACATATGGAGGCAGAGTACTGAGATTAAGCTGGAATTCTAGGGCGGGTTTGCTAAGAATTTCCAAAAGAGTTTCAGCTGCAGCGAGGGGTAGTATTAGCTAAGGGGATGATTTGATCCCGGAGCCAAGACTCAGCAATAGGCAGAGGAGCAGCGTAGAGGAAGCTGAGGCTACGCAGTGTAGATGGTTTTAGCTGCTACGCCGGTTCTACGCAGGCCCATAAAGGACAGCGCTAGGGCTTCAGGAGGCCATTAGGGTAACCCAGAGGCCATCCAGGGCAGCGTAAGGACTGCATCACCCACTGTGGGGTTACGCAGTCCCCTTCTGAGTAGCGCAGAGGCTAGCATGGCTGATGCAGGAAGCTTCAAGGTAGCACTGGGGTTTCTAGAGGCAAAACAGGGCTGAGCTCTGTAAATCCCGTTTGAGGGTGTGAATCAGTCCAGTATTCAGTCTCCAGAACAGCAGATATTGTTGCAGATCTATTTTTTCTCTGTCGAGTTAACCAATAAGGTGCTCAGATTTGTTGTACTCAAATTCTACTTAATAATAATAAACCCTCATATCTGCTGCACCGATTTTCCCGCATTGGGTTTTTCTAGGGACACTTGTCCGAAAAATCTGTGTGTCACTTTTGTTGAATGAGCGTATTATTCAGTAAATGATCTGTATGTGTGTAAGCTGCTAGTTGTATTTACTTCGGTATTTTCTGAATATTTTCTAAAAATAACTTGTATAATTAAATCACAAGTAGGAGAAGTAAATCAAGATAATGCAGTAGGATTTTTGTATTATTGTATTCATAAATTTTCACATGGTATCAAAGCAATTGCAAATCAAGCTAAATCTCCAGCAAATCAGCTGAAGACATATTTTTTGCAGGATAGCAGCTGAAGCAGCAGATTTGGAGAGGGCAGCTCAGCAGCAGGAGGACGCAGTCCCAACAAAGGCTACGCAGGCGCTGACGCAGATACAGCGCAGTGCCTTCCAGAGGGATGCAGGAGCATCCTGCGCTACACAGAGGCTGCATTGGGCCAGTCTGCTCACGCAAAGGCCAACTAGAGGGACGCAATCCAGTATATTTTTATGTTGCTGTAAAGTATTGCCAAGATCTGGAAGCAGTGCTTCAAATCTTCAGTAGTTGCTGGTGTGGTGGAGATTCTGCTGGTGCAGAATTGTGCCTAGCTAAGTTGGCAAAGAGCGGGACGAAGACAGTCAGTCAACAGATCTGAGCCAAACAGATCTAAGATTCAATCAGGAGGGTGATAGTAGAGAACTGTTCGATTGCTTTTTGCTAAAGATTTCCAGGAGGGAAATCAGTTGACAAAGGGAGCAGCTACTATAGAGGGTTTCTGATCACCAAGAAACCCAGATCCAGCATTCCTGTTGAGTTTTGCAGCAGAATGAGGGAGAAGAGTATTGTTTCGTCAAATTTGAGCTAGATGGCTTCTCATGGGCTAAGAGATCAGGACAGGTTGGACGATGTGTCCAACTTCATCATCGGAAGAGCCCGGATACTGAGTGTCCTGGATGAGTACGACATCAAGAACCATGCGGAGAATATCCTAGTTGAGCCTCCAAATCTAGATCCTCTGAATAAATTCAATGAAAATCAAGTACGTGCTAAGCGTTTGATTATGGATGGAGTAAAATATCACGTCGTTATTGCCGAGAAGAATATGACAAATGAGATGTGGACCGCTTTGGAGACAATGTATCAGGGAAGCTCCGTTCAAAGAAAAAATTCTTCTAGAGAATTAGACGAGGGTGTTCCAGATGCAGAAGGGTGAGGAGATAGATCCCTTCCTTTTCCGACTTCAGACTATCTAGGATCAACTGATTGCCATGGGTGCGACTCCGGATGAAGGACTCTTGGTAAGGACTGTCGTAAATGCAGTCGGCAAGGAGTGGGAAACGTTTATCCAGAGCATATTGGGTAGGGCAGCGTTACCATCATGGACAGACATGTGGGCAATCCTCCGTCAGGAGGAAATCAGGAGATTCACCAAGAGGCAAAAAAGTTGCAGCGGAACTGTCAAGGTGAAGAAAGAAGAGGAAGAAATTGCAGCCCTTGCATCAAAGGAACAAAGGCAGCAAGGGAAGAAGAAGAGGGACCTATCCAAGGTTCGATGCTTTAACTGTGGCAAACTTGGACACTTCGCCAGCACATGTCCTAATTAGAAGGACAAAGGAACTTCAGATTCCAAGGCAATGGCAGCAAAGGATGATGGGAGTGATGATAATGTAGTCATGAGTGCTTATGAGCCACATAAGTGGGGCGATATAGATCTGTAGAGCAGCTACAGATCAAGAAGGCAGGATCCATGAGTAAGCCCAACTCTTGGATCACATATGAGCTACGAGAGCCTTAAGACCGTAGTGGGACAAGTAGGGAGATGGTTGCAGAAGATCACAGTGAAGCAGAGGACACCGCAGTACAAAGGCAGCAGCAACGTAGAGGCAACAACGCAGAGGTTGATAGGATTTCAGCAGCGTAGAGAGGCAATGCTTACGCAGTGCAGAGTTGTAGCAGCGCAGTGGCTTCAAGAGGACAACGTAGAGCAGCAGCCAAGGGAGTTTCAGTGATGGGATGCAGCCTGACTTGTCTGTGGACAATTGGGCAGAAATCTTTCTGTTGGTTATTTCTCAGCAACTGAGTTGCAGTGCAGCAGTTAGCAATGGCAATGCTATAAGCAGCGTGATGAAGCAATTTGAGAGGGAGTTGCAGTACAGATGTGGCAGTGTTAATGGCAGTGACATGGGCAACCATACAGAAAGCAGCAGCGTAGTGGCTGGAGGGTAGCAGGGCAAGAATCAGCAACGCAAAGACCAATGTCGAGATCTTGTGATACATGGTGTGGATGTATTACTAGAGCACACTCTGTTCTAAAAGGGAGTGTTGAGATTTTGAGTCTTGGGGTAGCATCGAGTGTGCTCTAGCCTTGAAATTTTGTGGAGGGGCTAAGACACACAACACCTCCAAAACCTAGAAAGCGTTTGGAGAAATTTCATTTGATGTGTGAGATATTAAAATAATTAATTTTTTTAATGAGGACCCTAAGTCTAACTTAGGGAATTAGAAAAAATAAAGTGAATTGATTAAACACATGTGATGAAATGTTCTTAAGTGACATAGATCAAGCAGTCTTTTAATGTTAGCCGTCGATAAGAGATTAAATCATGGTCCTTGATGTGTCAACGAAAACGTATAAGAGCAAGGCTTGGGGGTCAGTGGGAGACACACACGAAGGCAGAGAACTGAGATTAAGCTGTAATTCTAGGGTGGGTTTGCTAAGAATTTCCAGAAAAGTTTCAGCTGCAGCGAGGGGTAGTATTGGCTAAGGGGATGATCTGATCCCAAAGCCAAGAGTCAGCAAGAGGCAAAGGAGTAGCAATCAAGAGCAGTGCAGAGGAAGCTTAGGCTACATAGCACAAAGGGTTTCAGCCACTACGCAGGTGCGTAGATGCAGGTGCTACGCAGGCCCAAAAAGGGTAGTGTTGGGGCTTCAGGAGGCCATTAGGATTACACAAAGGCCATCCAGGGCAGCATAAGGACTACATCGCCCAGTCTAGGGTTACGCAGTCCCCTTCTGAGTAGCGCAGAGGCGGCAGCGTTGGGGTTTCTAGAGGCAGAACAGGGTTGAGTTCTGTAAATCCCGTTTGAGGGTGTGAATCAGTCCAGTCTTTAGTCTCCTGAACAACAGGTATTGCTGCAGATCTTTTTTTTTTCTGTCGAGTTAACCAGTAAGGTGCCCAGATTTGTTGTACTCAGATTCTACTTAATAATAATAAACCCTCATATTTGTTGCACCGGTTTTCCCACATTGGGTTTTTCCGAGGAAAATTGTCCAAAATATCTGTGTCACTTTGTCGAATGAGCGTATTATTCAGTAAATGATCTGTATGTGTGTAGTCTTCTAGTTGTGTTTACTTCGGTATTTTCTGAAAATAACTTGTATAATTAAATCACAAGTAGGAGAAGTAAATCAAGATACTACAGTAGGATTTCTATATAAATTTTCACAATAGGAAACAGGGTGATGACCATAGATAAGGGGTAGAGCTTATGTTTGGATTTTTCCCACATGCTAAATTTGTATGTCCTGGCCATCTTTTTCATTTTATGGTACGTTTCCTATTGTGAGTGGCCAAATTATGCTTTATCTTTTCTTTTTAGTTGCATCAACCTCCGGGTCATTGTTCCAGGCCCGACCCAAAGTGTGAACAAGGGGGAGGGGAGGCTGACCCTTTGTGGACCCAATGCACACATGTGGGCCCAGATGGGAAATATGATGAATGGGGTTATAATGAGCGGAGGGAAGTGATATATGTGGTATCGGGAAGTGGGACCATGCAACCAAAATCAGAATTTCCTATGTAGTGCTAGCCCTAAAACGAATGGCCAACAAAGGAGATCCCACGGGATTAGGATATTAGGCTAGCCATCAAATTGGGCAGAGGAGACAAGAGTTTCGACCTAAATCCCCCCACCAATCCATGCCCAAAAGTGTCCATGAAAATTAAACAAAATTACTCAACTACACCAATGAAAAGACATATCTTTGGGGTCAGGAGGCCCACCTTCAAATATACAATCATAACAAATGGGCGAGGGACCACATGGCTGGGTTATGTGTCAGATATAGTGGCACATCAGACTATCTAGTAGCTTCTGAGGACCATCTAGGAGAAAAAATTTCTCCTATACATATTGTTACCAGTCAAACCAGCAAAGGACCTAAAAGGGACTCCTAAGAGGGAAACTGCTAGGTCAAGGGCAACGATGGAGACTTAGCCCACTATCACCACAGCTAAGACTCCTTGCTATTTACAGACTTTAACCGATGGGAGGAGACCCAATATCTGTGAAAATTTTGTTACTCGGAATCCTATTGCAGCAACTGATAAGATTTCTCATATTTGTTAAATACTGAACAAATGATTTACTGTGATACACTATTAACTCTCGAAATAAAATACACTGTAGCCTTCACCACATAAAATACTGTGGAAATACCTGAACTCTAGGAAACTCTTAGCTCAGACTTTCAAGGCTTGGCTAGTACCTTTTTCCCTCAATTATTAGATCTTGCATCAACTTCGAGCCCTACTTTTTTTAATATCGTGTTGGTGATTTTTGTAGGGAAGCCTCCCTTGTGGGGATAATATCCACCACTAAATGGTTGGAGAAAAGACACTAAGGTGATAGTGGTGGCAGATCTCTTGTTTCCATAAGATCTAGGTTGCCTGGTGAGACTTTTCACTAGGCCTACTAGATTAACAATCCCCTCAAAAGCTCTCATCCTATGGCTCACCCAATAATTCGAACAATGTATATAGATTTTAACTATCTAAACACCAATAAGTGAGGCATTGACATAGTTATAAATTCATGAGTGGCCAAATTTTTCAAAGTCTTCCATGCACTCTCCATGAAATGTAGCAGGGTGTTGAACTAAGCAGTTAACAAAGTTGGATGGGTCAATGATCGCTTTTAACCAGGTCAAAGTTTTCATGGCAAACACATCCACATCATCAAATTATGTCAAGTCAATTCTCAAGCCAAGATACTCTTGCACCAAAATTTCTAGTGCACGAGACCTAAACTATACTGGAAATGATAGTGTTGCACTTGCCCCAATTTTGCAATGGCTATCCTCAGCTCCAAACTCCTACAAAATTGCAACTCGTGATGAACAATTTTCCATTCCATTTTCCAATAAAGCCCCACATTAGTTTTTTGCAAAAAATTGAGTGTTACATTATAAAAATGCATCATCTATGTTAATTTGGGGTAGCATCGGATGTGTTCTAAGTCTCAAACTTTGTGGAGACGCTTAGACACATGTATTCCAGATAACTCAAAAATTGTTTGGGGAAATCCCATCCGTATTGTATTTTATTAAGAAAAATAATTATTTTGAAGTGACCCTAAGTCTAAACTTAGGAAAATAAAATAATTAAAGTGAATTAATAGAATATGGGTGTGAATGTTCTAGAAAAAGCAGATCAATTCAAAATGTAATCTTAGTCGTTGATTGGAAATCTAATCTCGGTCGTTGAAGTCTCAACGAGAAGACTATAAAGAAAACTTGAGGGTCATTTGGAAAGACACACCGAGAGATCAAGAGATCGAATTTTCCGAAGAAGCAATGCTCAGAGGAAAACTTTCATTGAGAGATTCTTACGCAGTTGAGGGGCAGAGACAGTTTTGGTCAGAGGATCTTCTCCGGGGCCAAGAATACTCAGCAAAGAGGTAGAGAAAGACGCAGAGGAAACAACGCAGTGCCCAGAGAGGGTGACGCGGGGCCACGAAAGCCACACACAGAGGAAATGCAGCGTTTCTGAGCAAAGGTCCGAGATTTTGCTGGGAGATCGAGATTCTGAGCTGGGAGGGTTGGAATCGGGTTTTCTAAGAGTAGATCGATCCAACGGAGGAGGTGACACAATCCTTCAGAGGTCCCCACGCAGGCCTGTGCAATTACTACACAGAGCCAGCGCAAAGGGTATTGGGGACTTGTCATTTCAGCTATCGGATCAGTTGGGACTTGCATAGTGAGGTAATCTCACTATTTTTCTCTATTAGTGATATTCTCTGTAACTGAATTGTCCAGAGAGACATTCAGAGATGTATTCAGATATAACTTCCACTTAATAATAAAACCCTCAAATCTGCTACATTGGTTTTCCCGCATTGAGTTTTTCCGGGAATGCTTGTCCAAAAACAACGATGTCTTGTGTGATGTTTTTCTTTTGCTCGGTTTTCTTGTTTCCGCATATTAAGTAATTAAGTGAAGGTTGTAGCAGTAATTACTTCAGTGTTTACAGAATAAATCAGTGAATAACTTGTTCATTTTAATAAGAAGTAGGAGAAGTAACTTTAGTTGGCTGCACTAGGATTCCGAACTAGGAATTTTCACATGGTACCAAAGCGTATTGAGCATTGCATGTGAAATAAGAAGAGAAAATCCAGCGCTGAGCTAAAGGTCGAATAGCTGCAGAAGGCAGCAATTTGAATCCCTAGAGGGATTGCGTAGTCTAGGCCAGGAGGGCTGAATTTCTAGTAAAGTCTCGCTTTAAGCGAGTCGACAGAGAGGTAGGGCTTCCAGATCGAGATTTTTCTAAGCCAGAGGGAGCAGCGCAAAGCTGATGGGACACAGTGTTTCTGCAGGAAATTTGTTGGGCAAAAAGTCATCAGAAGAGAGAGAAGAAGCAATTTTTCTTCCTCAGGGAGTTCCTAGCCTGGGAATTCTATTTTTTGAGATCTGAGCAGCAAATCCGAGTGGCATATCTATAATCTCCAACAAGGAGTGTGAAAATTTCTGAATATCACTTTATGCAGAAAACCTACTGTTAATTCTGATTATACTTCTCCTACTTAAACAAGTTATTAATGCTGAAATCTTCAGATTAACATCAATGTAAACACATAACAGACTTTCACTGATTCAGATCTAAAACAGAAGTACATGCACATAGACAAAGTGACACACAAGATTTTCTGGACAACTATCCCCGGAAAAACCCAATGCGGGAAAACTGATCTTCTGGCTACTAGAGGGTTTATATTATTAAGTAGTTTCTGAACACAGCAAATCTGGGCACCTTACTGGTTGACTTGACAGAGAAAAAATATATTTGCAGCTAAAATATTGTTCTGAGACAAAAAACTTAACTGATCCACAACCTCAAACGAGATTTACAGGACTCAGCCCTTTCCAGCCTCTAGAAACCCCAGCACTGCCCCTGCGTCAGCCTTTGCGCTGTCCTGGAGAGGGTTGCGTAACCCCAGACTGGGTGACGCAGTCCGTAAACTACCCTAGCTGGACCAATGTAGCCCTGGAGGGCCTCCTGCTGCTCAGCACAACCCTTTCTCGGCCTGCATAGCGGCTGAAGCCCTCTGCGCTGCGTAGCTTTTGCTACTGCCCTTGCTCCTCTGTGCTACTCCTGGTTGCTGCCTCTCTGCCTCTTGCGGATTCTTGGCACTGGGATCAGATCATCCCCTTAGCCAACACTACTCCTCTCCGCAACTGAAACACTTCTGAAAATTCTTAGCAAACCCTACCCTAGAATTTCAGCTTAGTCTCAGTGCTCTGCCTCCGTATGTGTGTTCTCCAACTAACCCCAAGCCTTTCCTTTATACTTTCTCGTTGGGAATCCAACGAACATGATCTAATCTTGGATCGATGGCTAAGATTAAAAGAAAGCTTGATCCGTGTGACTCGAATCATTTCCATCACATGTTTTAATTAATTACCTTTAATATTTTAATTTTCCTAAGTTAGACCTAGGGTCTGTAATTAAAAATTTTAATTAATTAATTATCTCCCAAACTTGATGGAATTTCCCAAATCCCTTTTTGGGTCTTGGAGATCTCATGTACTCTAGTACCTCCACAAATTTTGGGAACTAGAGCACATCCAATGCTACCCAAACACTCAAGAAAACTAAACACTCCCTCTTAGCGAGGAACGTGCTCTAGTACAACTCTGCTTCACCCCAAAGCTCTGCACTGATCTCTAGTGTGGGTCTTTGTGCTGATGTTGGACTTGCTACCCTTCATCACTGGGCTGCTGCTGCCATTCTGTTTTGTTGCCCATGACGCTGCCACCGCCACTGCCACATCTATACTGTATCTCCCTCTCAATCTTCTGCATCATGCTGCCAACTATTGTACTATGTCTTCAGCTGCTGAGAGAAACAACTGAAACTCTTGCCAAATATTTGACAAACAAGTCAGTTGGGTTGCATCCTCATCATTGAAGCTCCATAGGCTATTGCTCTGTGTTGTCATCTAGAGGATGATGCACAGCTACAGCTTTGCACTACGTAAGCAGACTCCCTCTGTGCTGTTGAATTCACATCAACCCCTGCACTGAAATCTCCTACGCTGTTGGTGCGCTGCGTTGTCCTCTTGAAGCCTCTACGCTGTTGCAGCTCTTCTTTGCGATGTTGAAGTCACATAAGCCCCTGCGTTGTTGTTGCATCTGCACTACGTTGCTCCCTTCAGCCTTCAGCTCCGCCTCTCCTTCATCCATGATTCTCTACACCAACTACCCCACTTGTCCCACTATTGTCTTGAGGCTCCTGTAGCTCAGATGTGATCCAAGAGATGAGCTGCTCAAGGATCCCACCCCCACTCTGTAGCTCCTCTATAGATCCATGTCGCCCCACTTTTGTGGTTCATGAGCGCTCATGGCTACGTCATCTTCTGACCCATCGTTCGCCACAGCAGCCTTGGAGGTAGAAGCTTCCTTGTCCTTCTTCTTCTGAGGACAATTGTTGGCGAAATGTCCTAGTTCGCCGCACTAGAAACACTTGATCTTGGATAGATCACGCTTCTTCTTCCCTTGTTGCCTCTTTGATGCCAAGACTGCATCTTCTTCCTCTTCCTTCTTCACCTTACTTAACCCCGTGCTGTACTGCCTCTTGGTGAATCGACGAAGTTCTTCTTGACAAAGGATTGCTCACATACTGTCCCAGTTGGGAAGGTCCACTCTGCCCAAGACACCTTGGACGAAAGTTTCCCAGTCCTTTGTGACTGCATTGAGTGAGTCCTTACCATCACATCATCCTCCACCTTAGCTCCCATGGCAAACAACTGATCTCTGATCGCTTGTAATCTAAAAAGGAAGGGCTCTATTTCTTCTCCTTGGTCATCATGAATGACTGCAGCTGATTCTCCACAAGCATTCTCCACTGGACGAATTTCCCTCATATAGGGCAGTTAAGGCTTTCCACATCTCATGAGCCGTTTTCTTTTCGGCTATGTGTGGAACTATATGATCCTCAACCCCATCCATTATGAAGCGTTTGGCATGTGCTGCAGCCTCATCGTGCTTCTCCAAGAGAACAGTATCAGTTGGCGTCGCTAGGACTTTTTCTGCATGGTCCCTTAGACTATATGCCTCCATGACTACCAGGATTCTGGCTGTCCAGACTAAAAAGTTGGACAGACCGTCCAACCTATCCTGATCACGTAGTTCGTGAGGTACCATCTGCTCAGCAAATCTGTCGGAACTCCTCCTCTCTATGCTAGAGATTTGGATCTAGGGTCCTTGACGAAACATGCACCCTCTGCTCCCTCGGACAACTGACCTCCTCTCCTGGAAGTCTACCAAATCGACAATGAAACAGCTCTCTTCGATCCTCTGATCAATCTGCAGATTTATTTGGCTAGAAACCCTCTGAGAAGTTGATCTCCTCTTGCTCTTTCTCACCTAGTGCTTAGGCTAAATTCTGAATCTTCAAAAATTTAACCCCACCAGCAACTTTTGAAGTTCTGCAGCACTGTTTCCGGCACTTCTAAATTAGCACGGCCTCAAATCTGTGTCACCCTAGCTGGCCTCTGCGTGAGCGGACAGTCCCAGCGTTGTCTCTGCGCTGCCTCTGCGCAGTAAGTATGTGGGCCTGCATGGAGACTGCGTCACTCTGGCCTTTGCGTGGCTCTGCTCCCTCTGTTGTTGCGTTGTCCCTTCAGATCTGGCTTTCTGTGGCTGCTGCTACTCTCTCTGATGCTTTCTGCAACAAGGATTCTTCAGTCTTCTACTGGTGACCTACTAGATCTACAATCGCTCTGATGCCATGTGAAAATTTCTGAATATTACTTTATGCAGAAACCCTACTATTAATTCTAGTTATATTTCTCCTACTTAAACAAGTTATTAATGTTGAAATCTTCAGATTAACATCGAAGTAAACACATAACAGACTTTTACTGATTCAGATCTAAAACAGAATTACATGCAAATAGACAAAGTGACAGAATATTTTCTGGACAACTATCCCCAGAAAAACCCAATGCGGGAAAACTAGTCTTCTGGCTGCTAGAGGGTTTATATTATTAAGTAGTTTCTGAATGCAGCAAATCTGGGCACCTTACTGGTCAACCCGACAAAGAAAAAATAGATCTGCAGCTAACCTGTTGTTCTGGAGACAAAAAACTTGACTGATCCACACCCTCCAATAAGATTTACAAGACTCAGCCCTTTTCGGCCTCTAGAAACCCTAGCGCTACCCCTGAAGCCCCTGCGTCAGCCTCTGCGCTGTCCTGGAGAGGGTTGTGTAACCCCAGACTAGGTGACATAGTACCTACACTGCCCTAGTTGCATAACCCTAGAGAGAATCCTATTGCTCAGTGTTGCCCTTTCTGGGCCTGCGTAGCGGCTGAAGCCCTCTGCGCTGCGCAGCTGCTGCCCTTTCTGGTCCTGCGTAGCGGCTGAAGCCCTCTACGCTGCGCAGCTGCTGCCCTTGCTTCTCTGCGCTGCTCCTGGTTGCTGCCTCTCTACCTCTTGCTGATTCTTGGCACTGGGATCAGATCATCCCCTTAGCCAACACTACCTCTCTCTGCAGATGAAACACTTTTGAAAATTCTTAGCAAACCCTGCCCTAGAACTTCAGCTTAGTCTCAATGCTTTGCCTCCGTGTGTGCGTTCTCCAACTGACCCCAAGCCTTTCCTTTATACTTTCTCGTTGGGAAACCAATGGCCATGATCTAATCTTGAATCGATGGTTAAGATTAAAAGAAAGCTTGATCTGTGTGACATGAGACATTTCAATCACATGTTTTAATTAATAACCTTTAATATTTTAATTTTCCTAAGTTAGACTTAGGGTCCTTAATTAAAAATATTAATTAATTAATTATCTCCCAAACTGGATGGAATTTCCCAAATCCCTTTCTGGATCTTGGAGATCTCATGTACTCTAGCCCCTCCACAAATTTTTGGAGCTAGAGCACATCCGATGCTACCCCAACACTCAAGAAAACTCAACAAGGAGTGCATAAGCCATTCCAGTGCTGCGCAGAGGGGGAAGAGAGGGAGCAGATTCAACATTTTCATTTTGGTAGAAATGGCATCTCATGGGCTTCGAGATCAGGACCAATTGGAGGGAGCCTCCAACTATGTAATCTGGAAGGCAATAATTAATTGCCTTCTAGATGAATATGATCTCAAGCTTTTCGTGACGAGTACGGTAGATGTCCCTTTAGATCCAAATCTGCTGAAGAACTACAATTCTGATATGGCGAAGCTAAGAGGCTACTCCTTGGTGGATTCAAAGATCACATAGTGTCTAACATAACCAGCAAGGACACTGCTAGGCAGATGTTGCAAGCCTTAGCAACGTTATATGAAGGATCTTTAGAGCAATGAAAGATGTACTTAGAGCAGAAACTGAGGATGATTCAGATGCAAAAAGGGGAGCGTATTGTTCCATTCCTGTCTAGGCTTCAGGAAACTCATGATCAGCTAGTGGTCGCGGGGTCCACCCCTTCTCCTACAACGATGGTGAGACTAGCCTTAATGCAGTCACAGAAGAATGGCAGGTTTTCGTCTAGAGTATCCTGGGCAGAGAAACCTTGTCGGGTTGGGAAGATATGTGGGTTGCTCTTCAGCAAGAAGAGCAAAGGAGGGACCTAGTCAAGTGTAAACTTGATAGCAGCAGCAACAATGGGTCGAAGACAAAGGAGGAGGAAAATGCAGCCCTTTCATCCAAGGGGCAGTAGGAGTAGCGGAGATGAAAGGACTTCTCGAATATAAAATGCTTCAGTTGTGTTGAACTCGGTCACTACGCAGTGCAGTGTCCCTTGAAGAAAAAGGAGAAGGACAAGAAGCATGATCCGAAGGTTGCATCCACAAAGATCGAGGAGGATGAGTATGCCATGAGCGCCCACGCATCTCCAGGAGGGAAATGGGGCAATATTGAACTTTAAGTTCGCAAGAACTTCAGTTGCGCAAAATCCTTGAGGATTCCACCTCTTGGATCAAGACCTTGCTATGGGTGCCTAAGATCAGCAGTAGCAAGATGGAGGAGTTTCGATTGGTGCAAAGAGGTGTTGGAGTGACAGATGCAGTGGTTAGCAGCGCCAAAATCTGAACAGCACAGTGCAAAGTCGCAGCAGCGCAGTGGTTCAGAGAGACAGTGTGGGACTAGTAGCAATTAGAGTTTCAGCATTGAGATGCATCCTGAACACTTGTTCATATTTTTGGATGTTTTTCAGTTGCTTCTCTCAGCAACTGAGTTGCAGTGCAGAGTTAGCAATGGTAGTGCTAGCAGCAGACGTAACATTTGAGAGGGAGTTGTAGTACGGATGTAGTGTTGATCGTGGCAGGGTTAGCAGTAGTACAGTTGCAGCAGCAGCGCAGTGGTTGGTGGACAGCATGTCAGACATCAGCAGCATAGAGGGAGATGCTTCAGAGTCAGATCAGTGTTCAGCAGGGCATATTTTCTAAAGCACATTCCTCGCTAAGAGGGAGTGTTGATTTGGGGTGGCATCGGATGTGATCTAAGTCTCAAACTTTGTGGAAAGTCTTAGACACATGTATTCCAAATAACCCAGAAATTGTTTGGGTAAATTCCACCTGGATCGTATTTTATTAAGAAAATTAATTATTTTAAAGTGACCCTAAGTTTAAACTTAGGAAAATAAAATAATTAAAGTGAATTAATAGAATATGGGTGTGAATGTTCTATAAAAGGTAGATCAAATCAAAATGTAATCTTAGTCGTTGATTGGAGATCTAATATCGGTCGTTGAAGTCTCAACGAGAAGACTATAAAGAAGGCTTGAGGGTCATTTGGAAAGACACACTAAGAGATCAAGAGATCGAATTTTCTGAAGGAGCAATGCTCAGAGGAAAACTTTGATTGAGATATTCTCACGCTGTTGAGGGGCAGAGACAGTTTTAGTCGAAGGATCTTCTCTGGGGCCAAGAATACTAAGCAAAGAGGCAAAGAAAGATGCAGAGGAAGCAGTGCAGTGTCTAGAGAGAGTGATGCAATACCTAGAGAGGGTGACGTGGGGCCACGAAGGCCACACGCAGAGGCAGCACAACGTTTCTGAGCAAAGGTCCGAGATTTTGCTAAGAGATCGGGATTCTGAGCTGGGAGGGCTAGAATCAGGTTTTCTGAGAGCAGATCGATCCAACGGAGGAGGTGACGCAGTCCTTCAGAGGTCCCCACGCAGGCCTACGCAATTACTACGCAGAGGCAGCACAAAGGGTGTTGGGGGCTTGTCATTTCAGCTACCGAATCAATTGGGACTTGCAAGGTGAGGTGATCTCACTATTTTTCTCTATCAGTGATATTCTCTGTAACTGAATTGTCCGGAGAGACATTTACAGATGTATTCAGATATAACTACAACTTAATAATAAAACCCTCAGATCTTTTGCACTGATTTTCCCGCATTGGGTTTTTCCGGGGACTTTTTTCCGAAAACAATGGTGTCCTGTGTGATGTTTTTCTTTTGCTCAGTTTTCTTGTTTCCGCATATTAATTAATTAAGTGAAGGTTGTAGCACTAATTACTTCAATGTTTACAGAAGAAATTAGTAAATAACTTGTTCATTTTAATAACAAGTAGGAGAAGTAACTTCAGTTGGCTGCAATAGGATTCTAGACTTGGAATTTTCACAATCTATAGTTATGAGCCCATTGTAAATGGGCATATCATTATTTCATACTATAGCACTCTAGCTCAGTCCCTTAAAATTTGCAACCACCTTAAATCTATCCCTTGCATCTAAGACTGAAATAACACTCATAAGAGGAGTTTTTTATTTTTTATGTAGAAATAAATCTCAAGAAATATCTCTCTAGAAGTACCATTCCTTGTACCAATGTTGTAGATATCTAACCATGAAGACAAACCCTTGTTAAGTAGGAACTTTCCTTTAGTTCCAAAGAGAGAGCCAAGAGAACCTCATGAAGACCTGTAGCACCAGATCCTACTAGAGCCCAAATCCCTTCCATTAAAAACCCCTTTGATGTTCTAAGGGAGTTCTTATGATCTATGAGTCCACTTTCCATGATTTCCAAATCCTATTCAACATAGGGTGTCCTTGAATGAAGAAGTTTGAACTATTATAGAGAATGTCTACGAAGCTAGATCTCCCCTTGAAGCCCAACATAAGGCAATATGAACAGATTCGATGCCAAAGAAGGATCCGGGTATTGCCTTGAAGAGATTTTATGATCCATTTAGCATGAAGACGCAGAACTTGAGTGCAAACATCCATCAGTCCAAGGCCACCTTCATCCTTCTCCATAGTGCAAATATCTAACCCTTCTCATTTATTTGAGATTACATGCTATGTAGATGTTTCCCTTTTAAATATGATTTAGTTGGTACCCGTCATCACTAGTTAGCATATGTGTTCCCCACTTCAAACCAAACTGACATGTCAAACCAATTCAAAGATGATTCTTAAGGTGTCCAGAAAGTGATGCTGAGAGTCCAATAGGTTATCTCAACAAAGATTGACTGTTTAAGGTCCATCAAGTTGTCTAACAACACTTAGATAGGTTGTCAAGAAACCTTAGATACATTTCCTAATTAGGGCTAGATACTTTCTAACCCTCCTAACAGGTCTAACATTTGACATGTTTAGAAGAGAGAAGTTGGTGCTTCATTTAGTGACATGACAAAGGAATGCAGATTTGGAAATCCTTTGGGAATGTTGATAGGCTTATACTCTGAATGATGCAGAATGCTCTTTAATTTTTTGAACAATAGTGGCCAAGAGCCTCTAAAGATCTGCTTACGAAACCACTGCAAATAAGTAATGTGATAAGTTATAACATACATAAGTCAAAACAGGATGCCCATCTTTTGAGTGAAGCAAATGAACATGATCAATCTTTAGAATTTATAATCATGCTAATGAAACAAAAGTAAATGATAAGAGATGTTTCTTTTGGGAAAGTAGACGACACCAATGTGTTGCCAATAGTGCCTTGATTTGCAATGGAGTCTCCATGCCACATGGATTTAAGGTAAAGTTTTAGATCCTTGACTTCTAGTTTTCGATGGTACCCAACTAAGGGATGGGTTCTATTGTTTCTGTCTTCCACTCTCCATACTTTTCATATACATCCAAAGACTTGTCTCCGGCATTCAACTTTCCATAAGCCAGATTCTGGGCCACAAGTGGCAGTCTTCAGTTTGCAGGAAGCAAACTCCGAATCTTGAGGTAAACTTGTATCATTTTAATAAACATGATTCTACTCGGGCAACTCCCAGCAAACCTAATTTAAAGTTGAATAATACTCAAACCTATACCAAGAGTTGCAACTACACCTACACCTTTGAACCCTGGCAAAAGGATTTTGTTATTTGAATCAGCTTTCAAACACAGATAGGAGTTTGGAGACATTTTGGTATCATGTTTGATGTAGGAAGGTGTTGAAAGATGTCTTATGGAATTGGGAGTTGCCAGAACAATTTGGAGGCATGTGATAAGAGTGTTCAAGTGGTTATTTTGTGGATGACACATGGGAAACTTTACCCTTTGGAGGCATAAGCATAGATATTAAAATTTGGGTACCAAAGGACAAGTGGTTCCCTAAGGCTTTGATATTTGGCCTAGGGAAAAGTGTCCACAAATATTTGTACTTTTTTCCTAAAATGACTTTATAAGTGGTAGAGTCAAATCTAATTTAAAAGTGACTTTATGAGTGATAAAGTTACAATCTAATTTTAAAGTGACTTTATTAAAGTCAATGAAAAATTATAAAGTGAAAAAGTGACTGGAAATAAAAGGCTAAGTGGGTCTTTATTTAAGTGGGGTGAATTAAAAAATAGAAAGTGAGAATTAAATGCACATTTAATCTCAGCTCTTGATCTAAAGCTATCTCAGCCATTGGATTTAGGGATTCCCCAAAAGTCACTTAGGGTTAGGTTAAAGGAGAAAAGAAAAGAAATGGTCATTCATTCTTTCATGAGCAAATTGAGAGAGAGAGAGAGAGAGGAGAGCCAAGGAGATTTTCTGAGCATGAGAAGTTGAAGGAGGGAGACATTTCAGCAGTCCGTAAAGCAGCTGGAGGTTGCACGCTTTTTGAGGCAGCAAATTCGTACAGCATTTATTGGCACAGTTTTCGAGGCAGAAATCCGTATAGCAGCTTGTGGCATGGTTTTTTAGGGAAGGACAACACAGAAATCGAGGAGAAGGTACAGTAGACTGAAGGCACAAATTCTGAGGTTGTTGGGCATAGTTTCTGAGGCAACAGGCATGGATTTCGAGGAGAGTACAGTTGTACTTTTTTGTATAGTCCGTATGGTCGTACAGCTAAGTTTGGGCATGAATTTCAAGGCTGTTTATTGCTGTAAAAATTTTATGTTTTATTGTTTTGTTGATTGGTACATTTTCCAAGGCGGAGTCAAACACGGAAAACGAGATAAGTCTGTTTTGTGGTTGTTGGAATTTTCTGTATATTTCAGTTCTCTGTAAAAGCATTTTCCAAAAATAAAGAAGAACTCTCAAACTAGTTTTCCCCAAGAGTTGTAGGGTTTTTTCCAGGGTCACATTGACTAAAAATTACAGTGCTATTTTTTTGTGTGGCTGTTATATTTTCCTGTGTTTTTATTTCTGCATTTCTAGCACTTGTGAAATTCTCAAATTTGTGTTTTTAGAAAGTTATTTCATTTCCAGAATTTTTAAATATATGACTATGGGAAAGGGCATTTAACTAAATGGGAGTGATAAGGTGAAACTGAAAACCAGAGTGGGGGTGAAATTTTTACATGCTATCAGAGCTTGGGAGGCTAAAAAGTGTAGTTTGGGACAGCAAGTGAAAAATTACAGCAAGTTGATTTTTTACACAGAAAACTTAACCTTTACATAGTTTTGAAATTTTCAGTTTGTTAGGACAGCAAGCATGTCTATGGGATTGAGGGTGGAAGATAGGTTGGATGGGCAAAGCAACTATAGTACATGGAGGGAGAGAATCCAGAGCATCTTTGAAGAAGCAGAAGTTTGGGACATAATGATACATACTTCACAGCACCCAGTAGCAGTACCTACTGACCCTGTTCATCTAGCAGAGTTTAACAAGAAGAATGCCAAGGGAAAAAGACTGATTCTGGATGGTGTTAAAGACCATGTCATTCCTCATGTGAGAGGAAAGACATATGCACATGAGATGTGGACAGCCTTGACCAATCTTTACCAGAGCGCCAATGAAAACAGAAAAATGGTCCTAAGAGAGAAGTTGGAGGCCATTAAAATGGCTAAGACTGATAGTGCTATAGCGTACCTCACAAATATCACTTATGTGAAGGATGAGTTGGCAGGTGTTGGAGAGACCATTCCACCGACTGAGTTGGTGCGGATTACTTTGAATGGTCTTCCCAAGACTTGGGAGCGTTTTGTGGATGGGATTGTTGCACGGGAGAACCTTCCCAGCTGGAAGAGGTTGTGGGATGATTGCATTCAAAATGAGATTAGAAAGAACCATCTTGGGGCAGCCAAACAGGTGGAGGAGGATGACAATGTAGCATTGTTAGCAAAAGGCAAGAAGGGCAAAGGAAATAAGCAAGCTTCCACAAGTGGAGGTAGGGGCAAAGGCAAAGGTAAAGGTAAGTAGGTAAACAAGGAGAAGGACTATTCCAATGTTAAGTGTTAGAATTGTCAGAAGTTGGGACACTATGCAGTTGTGTGTCCGGAGAAGAAGAAGGAGGGAAAGGACAAGACCATGGTAGCATCTGCAGAGATAGAGGACTTCTCAGAGAGCTTTGACCGGGAGTTTGGGTTCATAGCTTTTGAGTCCACTAATGCAAGATCATATGCCACACAGGTTCAGAGGGAGTGTGCACTTCCCTCCACTAGCAGAGCATCTTCAGGTATTTGGTATGTTGATAGTGGGGCTTCTCGTCATATGGCAGGAGTTCGGGAGTACTTCTCGAAGCTTTCAGAGAGTGGCACTGATATTGAGGCAGTACTCGAAGATGACAACATTGTTAGAGTAGTCGGTGTGGGGACATTGACATTTGATAGAGAACCCAAACCTCCCTTGAAAGTGTCGGATGTTCTAAATGTGCCAGGAATGAAGAAGAACCTTATATTCGTTTCAACATTGGAGGACAGAGGGTATGAGGTGTTGTTCAGGGGAGGGTAGGTGCTTATATATCCTAGGGGCACTCCAGCTAATTTAGCTAGAGTGATTGATGTGCGCCATGCCAAGGTGTACAAGTTCTCATTCCAGCCCCTGATGGCATTGAGTAGCGGTACCAGCAACAGATCTAGCAATTCAAAGTTGTGCGAGATTTGGCACCACAAGATGGGGCACATGTATCATGGGGCCTTGAAGACATTGCGGGAGATCACCATAGGTGTGCCAGATTTCAATTCTGATCACCTTGATACATGCAGAGGATGTGCTATGAGGAAGTTTGCAAATCCCCTTTTCCCAGCAGTGACAGCAAAGCAATAAGGATTCTTGACTTGATTCATACCAATGTGAGCGGTCGGATGTCTCATGTATCCTTGAGTGGATATGAGTATTATGTTGTATTCATTAATGATCACTCCAGGAAGACCTGGATTTATTTCTTGACGACCAAGAGTGAGATCTTCAAGCGGTTTCAAGAGTTCAAAGCTCTTTTGGAGACCCAAACAAGTCGAAAGATCAAGGTCCTCAAGTCGGACAATGGAGGAGAGTATAACCTTGCTGAGTTTGTTGATTTTTGTGTGGAGGCAGGCATCAGGAGGGAGTTCACAGTTCCTTACAACCCCCAACAGAACGGGGTTGTGGAGAGGAAGAACAAATCCATCGTTGGGGCTGCCAAAGCCTGCTTCATGATCCGGGGTTACCTTTGTTTTTGTGGGCAAAGGCCTGTGAAAATTTCTGAATCTTACACTTTATGCAGAAATCTTTACTGTTAATCTGGTTATGCTCCTCCTACTTTGATAAGTTATTAACTGAATAAATTCAGATTAAAATCGAAGCAAAACACATAACAGATCTTCACCAATTCAGATCTAAAACAAGTACATGCACACATAGACAAAGTGACACAAATATTTTATGGACAAATAGTCCCTGGAAAAACCCACTGCGGGAAAACCGATCTTCTGGTTGCTGGAGGGTTTTATTATTAAGAATTTTCTGAATACAACAAATCTGGGTTCCAGATCTGGAAAACCCAACAGAGAAATAATAGATCTATAGCTTGTTGGTTGTTCTAAAGCCAAAATAATGACTGATCCACACCCTCAAACGGGATTTACAAGACTCAGCCAAAATTAGGGCCTAGAAACCCTAGCGATGTCCCTGAATCCTCTGCATCAGCCTCTGAAGCTTCTGCGTCCCTCAACGCTACTCTAGAAAGGGCTACGTTACCCCAGACTAGGTGACGCAGGCCTTACGCTGCCCCTTAGGGTCTCTGCGTAACCCCTGAGGGCTTCCAGCTGAAAATCACGCTATCCTTGAGGGACTGCGCAACACCTGCGTAGCACAGTTGCTACCCTTCTTGCTACTGCTCTCCTGCTTCTCTGCGCTGCCTCTCTGAACTGATCTCTGCCTCTTGTTGATTCTAGACCCCGGGATCAGATCATCTCCTTGGCCTAAATTCCTCTCTCTGCAGCTGAAACACTTCTGAGAATTCTTAGCAAACCCGCCCTAGAATCTCAGCTTAGCTTCAGTGCTCTGTCTCTGTGTCTTTACAAATGACCCCAAGCCTTTCCTTTATACTTTTCTCGTTGGGAAACCAACAGCCATGATCAGATCTTGAATCAATAGCTAAGATTAAAAAGAAATTTTGATTCGTGTGACTTAAGACAATTTCATCACATGTTTAATTAAATTCACTTTAATTATTTAAGTTTCCTAAGTTTTAACTTAGAAAATACATTAAAATAATTAATTAATTTCATATCTCCTAAACCAGATGAAATTTCGCACATCCTTTTATGGGTCTTGTAGATAAAGTGTACTCTAGTCCTTCCTCAAAATTTGGGAGCTAGAGCACAACTGATGCTACTCCAAATACACAAAATCTCAACAAGACCTACAACACTGCTATGTACTTGTAGAACAAGAGTCCACATTGTGCTTTGGGAAATGTGACTCCGGAGGAGACTTTTTTTGGGAAGAAGCCTAATGTTGGTCACTTTCGTATCTTTGGGTGCATTACATACTCCTATGTTCCCAAGGAGAAGAGGACCAAGCTAGAGCCCACTGCAGATAAGGGCATCTTTGTGGGTTACAGTGAGACCTCGAAAGCCTTTCGGATTTATATTCCTGCAAAGAGGAAAGTTGTTGTCAGGGGTGATGTGAAGTTCGAGGAGGATAGGGCTTTCAAGAGGTCACGGGAGTTAGAGTATCTGGATTCACCAGACCCTCAGGAGCAGTTGAGACAGTCACAAGTTTCCAATGGACAGGGATTAGGAGGTACATCGATTACAGTGCCAAGTCCATCAGTGAGCAGTAGCTCGCAGAGTCAGATGGGTGGTGCTTCGGGCAGCATGCAAAGCAATCCGCAGAGCAGTTCACAGGGTAGTCCACTGATGGACAGTTCACACGGTACTTCAGCATCTACAGGCACAGGTTCAAGCATGAGGTCATTTGGTAGGCCTTCAGGAGTTCAGGCTTCTGATGATGATGAGGATTCTTTCACTCCAGTGGGAGAAGCATGCTCATGGAAGAGGAAGCCCAAGTGGCTTCAAGACACCTTGCACAAGGCCACATCTGTTGTTGGGCCAAAGAGACAGGTTAGGGAGAGCAAACCACCTGAGTGGTTCTGTAGCTATATGGCATTGATCACTAGCATCATTGATTCTGAGCCTTCTAGCTATGAGGAGGCAGCTAGCCAGCAGGTCTAGAGAGAGGCCATGTAGGAGGAGTATTCTTCTATCATGAAGAACGATGTTTGGTAGGTCGTGCCGATGCCTGAAGGTAAATCAGTGGTTACTTCCAGATGGCTTTACAAGATAAAGCATGTTGCAGATGGCAGCATCGAGAAGTTCAAGGCTCGATTTGTGGCGAGAGGGTTCTCACAGGTAGAGGGAGTTGACTATGAGGAGACCTTCGCTCCTTTAGCTCGGTATACTTCCATTCGCTTCATTATATCGATAGCAGCAGAGATGGGTTGGAAGATCCACCAGATGGATGTGAAGACTGCATTTCTCAATGGCTTCATACAGGAGAAGGTTTATATTGAGCAGCCGCTGGGCTTTGAGGTGCATGGGAAGGAGTCCCATGTATGCAAATTGAAGAAAGCACTCTATGGCCTGAAGCAAGCTCCTAGAACTTGGTATTCAAGGATTGATACCTACTTGCAGGAGTTGGGTTTCACAAAGAGTGATGTTGATCCGAACCTATACTTTATTGTGGTATGTGAGGAGCCTCTCATTCTGGTGTTATATGTGGATGACTTGGTCATTACAGGTGCAGAGAGGCTCATTGAGGGCTGCAAGAGAGATCTTGCTTCAGAGTTCGAGATGAAGGACATTGGCTTGATGCATTACTTTTTGGGATTAGAGGTGTGGCAGGAGGAGGGGAATTTCTTCTTGGGACAAGGGAAGTATATTGTGGACATTCTTAGCAGATTTCACATGGAGGATTGCAAACCCATGTCTACACCTATGATCACTAACTGGAAGAAGCTTCACGCTTCAGATTCCGAGTTGGTGGATCCTATTTTGTATAGACAGCTAATTGGTTTTTTGATGTATTTGGTCAACACTCGACCAGATATATGTTTTGCAGTCAACACGATGAGCCAGTTCATGTATGAGCCCAGGAGAGTGCAATGGGTCGCTGCAAAACACATTCTTCGCTACTTGCAAGGGACAGTGGATTTTGGTCTGGATTATAGACAAGGAGATGGAGTGAGACTGGCAGGGTACACTGATTCAGATTGGGCAGGTTGTGCTTCTAATAGGAAGAGCACTTCAGGGTGTTGTTTTGGGTTGGGTTTGACAGTTGTGTCGTGGTTCAGAAAAAAGCAACAGTCAGTTGCATTGAGTTCAGCAAAAGCAGAGTACATGGCAGCCAGTTTGGCTAGTTGTGAGACCATATGGCTTCGCAAGATGTTGTTTGGGCTATTTGGTCAAACATTGAGACCTTCAGTGATTTACTATGATAATCAGAGTTGTATTAAACTCACGGAGAATCCAATTTTTCATGACAGGCCAAAGCATATCGGGATCAAATATCATTTCATCAGAGACTATGTTCAGAAGGGAGTTGTGAAGCTTGAGTATATTCCCATAGATGAGCAAGTAGCAGACATATTCACCAAAGCCTTACCACGGGACAAGCATGTATATTTCAAAGACAAGATGGGAGTGGTGAGGAACACTTTCCTCTGTAAGAGGGAGTGTTAAAATTTTGGTACCACAGAACAAGTGGTTCCCTAAAGCTTTGATCTTTGGCCTAGGGAAAAGTGTCCACAAATCTTTGTACTTTTCTCCTAAAGTGACTTTATAAGTGGTAAAGTCAAATCTAATTTAAAATTGACTTTATGAGTGATAAAGTTACAATCTCATTGTAAAGTGACTTTATTAAAGTCAATGAAAAATTAGAAAGTGAAAAAGTGACTATGGAAATAAAAGGCTAAGTGGGTCTTTATTTAAGTGGGATGAATTAAAAAATAGAAAGTGAAAATTAAATGCACATTTAATCTTAGCCCTTGATCTAAAGTTATCTCAGCCATTGGATTTAGGGATTCCCCGAAAGTCACTCAGGGTTAGGTTAAAGGAGAAAAGAAGAGAAAAGGTCAGTCATTCTTTCATAAGCAGATTGAGGGGGAGAGAGAAGAAGAGCCAAGGAGATTTTTTGAGCATGAGAAGTTGAAGGAGGAAGACATTTCAGCAGTCCGTACAACAGCTGGAGATTGCATGTTTTTCAAGGTAGCAAATCCATACAACATTTATTGGCACAATTTTCGAGGCATAAATCTATACAGCAGCTTGTGGCACGCTTTTCGAGAGAAGGACATCACAGAAATCAAGAAGGTACAACAGACTGAAGGCATGAATTCCGAGGTTGTTGGGCACGATTTCTGAGGCAGCAAGCACAGATTTCGAGGAGAGGGTACAGTTGTACTTTTTCGTAGAGTTTGTACAGTCCATACGAATGTACAACTAAGTTTGGGCACGAATTTCAAGGCTGTTTTATTGCTATAAAAAAATTTGTTTTACTATTTCGCTGATTGGCACATTTTCCAAGGCAGAGTCAAGCACGGAAAATGAGACAAGTCTGTTTTGTGGTTGCTAGAATTTTCTGTATATTTCAGTTCTCTATAAAAGCATTTTCCAGAAATAAAGAAGAACTCCCAAACTGGTTTTCCCCAAGAGTTGTAGGGGTTTTTTCCTGGGTCACATTGACAAAAAATCAGAGTGTTATTTTTCTGTGTGTGGCTGTTATATTTTCCTGTGTTTTTATTTCTGCATTTCCAACACTTTTGAAATTCCCAAATTTGTGTTTTCAGAAAGTTATTTCATTTCCAGAATTTTTGAATGTATGACTATGAGAAAGGGCATTTAACTAAATGGGAGTGATAAGGTAAAATTGAAAACCGAAGTGGGGGTGAAATTTTTACAATAGAAACTGTGTCGTGACATATTTTGAATGCATCTATTAACTAGGGTCACATTCAGTACAGGGTGCGGCTTATCATAGGGTGTGATGCAGAGCCAACCTTAAGGAAATTGATCTGGGAGTAACTTTATATACATATCTCACTTCTTGGAAAAATATAACATATCTCACTGAAAGGAGATGAAAGAGGTCAGACTGATAATCGAGAAGATATTTTGATCTTTGACAAATTTGCAGACTGATTGCAGATGCTGTGTAAGTTTATTTTTGCATTTCTGCAAGATGCTACAGTCCTGAAATGCGATGATCGTTTACATGCTCAAATGTGAGGCATACAGAAAGGCTTATTCCCAACGCTAGTATGAACGCCTTGATGGTTAGTTAATAGACAGACTCTGATGTTTAAATATGTTACGATTAGGACAGTATAAGCTATTTCTTGCAATCACTCAGGTCTTATATGACTGCACCATATATAAGGGACTCTAATTTTATAAATAAAGGAACTATCAGTTTAAAGAGAACAATATACTTTCAGAAAAAGTTAACTAGACCAATACAACTGGGAACACAAATAACTCATGACAGCACTGGCTGATAAATTTAGTGCCCATACCAATAATTCCAAAAGTGTATGCCGTGTCAGGACCAGATCTTGGAGGAGTTGAGAATGAAAACGCTCGTGTTGTGTTTCCAATTCCAATCTTATAGAAATATTTTGTGTTAAACTGCAATGAAAGGAAGAAAACTTCAAATATTAGAAGCAACACATTGTTTTGAACTAGAACAAATCAATTTTACATCAGACAAGTATAGAATTATATCATTTATTTGAAAATAAACATAATGCGAATTTCTACAATATCAATTGCTTTACAGTTATTTGCTTTGGTCACCATGAAAAAATCTTAGGGCACAAAAATCAACTTGAGAATATCGTTCCAACTGACATCAATATCAACACTCTTGTTTATCATACAAAGCACACCCAGATTAGTCACTAGACGCACTCCTATTTTTCTCATGGAGAAATTTGCTCAAGCATTTTGCCAGCAATTCTCAGCCATAGCATTCTCTTGCATCCTTACAAGCCTATGACCAAAAAAAATCAATGTTAGATTCTTCATACTTTCCCTGAATTCTCTGCCTTAAAACTTATGACCAAAAAAAATCAAAGTTATTGGCATCCTTATTTGCTCAGCGAAGACATGACATCGTGAATGCCTCTGTCCTTCATAGGTTTCCCATTGGCTTTTGGAATTTCTCACTGGCATAAACCCATCTAAAACCATGTTGGATATGCACCTGGCTGTGAAGCTCTAGGTTCTATATCTCAAGTACCAATATTTGATACATCGAGTTTTTATATGACCTCTAAATATGCATTGTAGAGCATCACAACTTCAAGGTACATATCAGACCATGGTTGAAATGGGTTTGTGGCAGTGTCCATATTCAATGTACTTAATGCACTGTCTATACTCAATACCCCATCATACACAGACACACAAAAACAGGAACAGGTTCAGCCCTACCGTGTTCCCGTACCCTGTTCCCATCCCACACCCAGACACACAAAGACAGGAACAGGCCCAGCTCTACCCTGTTGGTAGAGTGCACTTCTCTTCTCTCGATGCATTCAATAGCTACATCACTGATACTGCTAAACCAGATCCAAAGTTAATGAGCCAAAGCAACATGGCCAAGAACACAATAATCCAATATGTCTGTTCTGGTGCCCATCTTGTCATACTACCATAACTAGGCACATGACACAGTAACACTCTTCAGGCCATAGAATCCAAACAAGAAAATCATAATCATCAAGGCTGTTCATGCACATCTTCCTGGGATATCATGATTTAATGTGTAATAAAATGAATTTTTTCGTACATAGAAGTATATCCATACCTGTAGACTCTTGACCGTGGAGTGATGAATATATCCCGATGTATAGTTATAGAACTTATATGTCTTCACATGACCATTTGCTTTGTACTTGTACTTGTATTTTTTGGGGCCATACAGAACAGTACTGGATCCAGGTTCTGATGGCGTGACCCATGACACAATAACAGCTCTACCCAGAAGGTCTCCCTGAGTTATATGAACCTGAAAAACCAAAACCAGACGATGGCAGGCAAAATCAAAGATATGCAGCATACACATAGCAGCTGATTCTTCATTGAATACATAGAAAAAGCTAACTACTACTTAACCCGCCATGTTAATAAAGAAGAAAAAACAGCATTACCTGTTGAGGAGCATTGTAACCTGCAGGGACCGGGAAAGCGTCGCTGTCTATGGGTATATCTACCGATGCCTCCAGCTTACGTACATATCTACTGGTAATCCCTGCTTCAGCTGACATACAAGCAATCAACCCCACCAATACAGATACCAAGAATAACGTTTTGTTTGGAGGTATTCCTTCCATTTTGCAGCCCAAACAAAACACTCCAGAGCTCTGAATTTCACTCTGTAGGCTCTGTACGTGTTCTTATCATTGATGATTGAATTGATGATTGAATGAAAGATCCCTCGGCACGTATTTCTACATAATATGCTCATCATAGCTACTATCTTCTCAGGATTTCATTCCACATTAATCGAACTTCCCAGTCTTCCCGGCGGCCATGCGAATTACGTAGGAAACCCCAGAGTCAAAAAATCCAATATCGTGGTATGGTTTGCATGACCAGCAAAAATTTGAAAAATTAGAATCCAATGCTATCAATTTCATGATTTGAATGACAAACATAGGCAAATTGGACAATAATGTAAAGTAGAGCTATTTTAAATATTAATTAAAAATATTCTAACTTACTAGCATTTTTAGATTTTTTTTTTAATTAATATGATTGATGAGAAATCTATAAATATTTGCTAAAATACATGTGTAAATAAAGAAAAAAACCAATATAAAATACAATAAAATTATGTAATTAATGTATAGATATTTGTAGAAATGTATGGTGTGTAGATTTATTGAGTAACTATGTTTTTTGGTCCTGAAAATAAAAATAAAATATTTTCAAAATAGAAAAACAAAATGTGTTATAATATAAAAGAAAAAAAATATGTGTAAATTTATTGAGTATAGAGATTTATTCTATGTAAGTGTCTTTTGTTTCAAAATAAAAATAAAATATTTTCAAAATAGAAAATTAATATATGTTATATAAAAATTATATATATATTTAATTAGTTGTTATGATTTACTATAATTTCATATAAAATAATTAGAAGTAAAAAGATATATATGTAGGATATTTAAACCTTATAATTTTCAAAAATATTTTAACACTTGATATCAACTTCATATATATTTATATATAGAAAAAAAATTTTAAAAAAAATATTGTAATGTTATATGAATAAAATATTTTAATGTAAGAAGGCAGAGGAAAAATGGAGCGTGTAGGAGCTAGGTCATATGAGTTAGGGTTCCATGGATCCTTCACGACTGCCACTCTCAGGCCCTCGATGGCCTGGAGGGGATTCCATGATTTCGCGAACATGACCCCCAATCGACAACAGTTCTTGAAAGGCAGTTTTTGGAAATGGCAAACAAATCATCTATGTGTGGCTCTTCTGGAACATCCAATAGCTAAACCCCATAATTCATCGATACTCCTACACGTCACACATGAGACCCCTATCTATAGCAAAGCCATCAAGCGCAATACGGATGTGTTGAGCCTATATCACTTGATTTGCGCGAAAAGGTATGAACAGCACTATGACTTCGGGTTTGCTCCGGTTTATCAGTGGCGGCGGTTGGTGGCTCAAAGCCCTGCGGACTCTTCTCTCATTTGGATGCGGCTTGCTTTACCGCCTAACCCAAGGGAGGGGGCCAGGATCCCCTCAGGCCATTGTGCACAGAAAGGTTCTGTTAAGGGGGCTCACCTCGCCCCTGTCCTGCTTGTCACTGCAACCCTAGCGGATCCATGCGAGACTGCTCACAATGATTTCCTCAAGACAGAACATGAAACGAAGAGCTAGGGAGACATAGACTGGTTTTATTTTCGGCCCCATCACCATCACCGCCCGACTGCACTTACATGGGGGCTCCCGAAACTGGTGGTGAATGAAGGCATACAAATGGCACCGTACACCAAACAACCGATATCCACAACCTGTTTTCAATTTTTTATTAGAACTCCTGTAGGGAAAAATAAATTACTTTTGGTTTCCGACATAGAGAGAGTAATTAATCTGAAACAGAGCATCTGCAAAACATGGGGTATCCAATACACACGCAATCTCTTATCAGGCGACAAAATTTTACAAGAGTTCAGGTCAATCAAGGATTACCATATTAGCTCAGGTTCCTCCATAGCACTTAACCTGAGGCTGAGAGGAGGAGTTGCAGAACAGGGCAGATCCAAAGGTCAAGGGGGGGGGCTAGGGGCAACACATCAAAATAGGGCTACTCCTGCAAGAACAACCTGTAGGGGAAAAACAAAGATTCTGCACCAATAGAACCAGTGGGAAGCGCTCTGAGCCCATATATAGTAGAACAACTAAATCACACACCATAATTGTCAATAGACATACCACATATTGACGAACATTGCACCACTTATGAAGCACGAGCAATTCAATACCGATTCAACTGTTATTGGCCCAAACCAATGGAACTCTTCCATTGGATTTTCACAAATTGGACCATGGACTACGAAATTCATCTCTGCTCCAAAGGATTTTTCATCGTCAAATTTTCATCCTCGGAACACAGAGACGTTATACTTCATGATGGACCATGGTTCTAGGTTCTACGGGACTCTTCATTGCCCCATGGTTTCTGGATTTTAATGAAAATAATATGTTTGTCTTTAAAATGCCAGTTTGGGTCCAGTTACACAACCTCCCCCTACATTTCTAGAATAAAAGCGTTCTTGAAGGCATTGGAAATATCATTGGGAAAAACATCAAAACATATACACAACATTTGGAGGAGAGGATCTACACATTTGCACGTATATGTGTGGAATTAGATCTCAACAAAGGATTGCCAAAAAGCATTGAGTTGAAAAATAAATAGCAAACATGGATACAACACCTAGATTATGAAAACACTGCATTTAGATGCAGAATTTTCAGACATACCAGACATTTACAAAACACATGTCCAGATGCAAAAAGAGACAACCGAAAAAAAATAATAAAATAATAATAATAATAATAAAATAAAATAAAATAAGAAGAATGGGGCAATTTCCCCCCTGTGAACCAGAGGAGGATGTAGAAGAAGAAGTGGAAGAACCCACGCCCAACGAGAAAGAACAGCCAGTGACAGAGTCAGAAGCAATAGGGAGAGAATCACAAGATCCTTTTGACTTACAAAAGTCCCCTGAACGGCCTACAAAGGAGTCTATGGATACAGACAACGGTTGGATTAAACATCAGCACTTATCAAATACCTCAGACTTAGACAAGGACAATGGGGCACATATAGAGGAAAATCAGCTCGCCCTTGTTTCTGCTACGCCATCACAAGGTGCATTGCTCAAGGTCGAGAAGAATAAAGGGAGAAAAACTTGATCTTCTCCTCCTTTGTATTTTTATGATCTCTTGAATGTAATTGAACACCAGTCTTTTGGAAAACTACCAACTGATGCAACATGTAATTTTATTTTCACTAATAGAATTATGAATTTTTCCTTGGAAAAAAATATATATTTTAATGTGAATTAATATTGATGGGTCAATGCACATGTTATATAACCTCTAGCACATTAAAAAATACAATTTAAACAATAAAAAATTACACATTGTTTTTTGCACTCTAAAATATGCTTGAACTTAAAGAAATTTGATCTCACTCGGCTCATGTTAGATATGTGGTTAAGATGGATCTATGATAGTTACTTTCAAGTTACTAGGCATGCAAAGTTATGATCCTTAAGCTCCTTCATATATGTAAATTTAATACTTTTAAGTTGCTAGATATGTAAGGCTATGATCTTTAAATTTCTTCCATATATGTAAGTGTAAGTGTGTTGGACTTTTAGGAGAGAATATCTCAATAAAACGTTAAAAACACAACGAGAAGTATTTAAAATAAAAATAACTTTAAATTTATTTTAATTTAGTCCATGGGGTCTTGGATAGAAGGTGATTGGGTGCTCTGTTAAGGCACCCTTTGATGTAAAGTCACCAGTTCAATTCCCTGAGATCAGGGTGATATATTGGACATGATGAAGATGTAGTCTTGCCAAACTTACAAATTTTTTTTATATAATTTAGAAAATATTAATAACTAGCTATTGCACCAATTGTTGCAAAGGAAACGCCTTAAGGCGATAGCATAGGAACCAATAGCATAAAATAAATATGTGACCGAGTACTCTATAGGGAGATGGGAGATAGAGACACCCTACACATGTAAGTAAATTAGCAAAAAATGTTTCATTAAAATCGGTAATAATGTCCCACTTAACAAGAGATGAACCTATTTAAACAATAGCAACATCACCCTATTGTAAACAATAGATATTTGAAATACATGAAAACTTATGAAGCTTATATCTTAACAAGAAAATGAGTAAAAATCATATTCTGCCTGGATGAGAACGTTAAACAATCAACATTTTATGGCAACAAATCCTATTACAAATCAAATTTAAAAAATAATAATTTAAACTTTAAGCCCATAATTTCACAAGCATTATTCGAGAAATTGGGGAACATTAAAATAATACTTACCTTTGAATTAAACTTAAGCGGATTACTCTGTCCATCTGTTTCTTACCTTTATAAACCTTTATCGGAAACATTTTCCATTTAGCCTTTACTCTTATAACTCTACATTTTACTTAACTAAATTATAACATTCCGCATTAAAATATCACACAAGCTTGGCGGAATTTCGTTAACCCCAAACACCATGTTATCAACCCTAAAACTTTATGACTTACCTTCTGCACCCATAACACATTTGTCGATGCTCCATTTAGCTTCAAATCTCCACCGTTGATTCATTCCATTCCAAATATGATGGTCATTGCACACCAACTTGCACTACCTTTAAAACTTTGGATTCATGTGATATAAACGATTTTGCTTCACTCAGTTAAGTATTACGTGTCACCTCCAGAAGTTAATCGCACGGAATAGAAAAATACCATTTACTGTTTTCTAATGGTGCGATATACCATTCATGCTTTGAAATACCACTTTGTTCACCTGACTCACAGTTCCGAAGATAACTCTAGGTTCCAACTGCATTAAATACCCGGATTTTAACCCAAATTTCTATAAGAGGATTTAAATGCTCAAATACATAAATCTGAAGTGAAAACTCTTAACGCTTTGACAGATCATTTTCCTTATTCCGCTATGCAGTGCACGCTGGAATCAATTTCAGTGGCCACGTTTCTTTTAATGGGTCACCATCGATCCATTCTGTGATCGATGGTTGATCTTTGACATACCCAAATCCATACTGAATTCAAATTTGTTCACTACAAAATGAGTGTTTGATTTCTTTGTTTCACAAATTCATGAAATCTATAGCTCAAATATATTATGGCAGAAATCCACGTTACCAAATAAAGATTTCAATTATTTTCGAATAACAAAGCTTGTATGAGCCAGGTCACTATCTTGGCGCTTGATGTTACATGCCCTCTGGCCTTTCTTTGTTTTTCTCACCTGCACGCTTTATTATACAGCATTTCTACAATTTATAAATCAATTTCTCAATATTTAGTACATAACTCAGAAATTGAGTTCTCCATATTAATAAATAGATATTTACAAAAAGAATTCCATTCTAGTCTAATCTTCTCTATCAGTGGCCCCTTCACCTATTCTCTGAGCTGTAGGTTTTGCAATCCAATCCTATCTAATCCTATATAAGGATCGTTTTTCCTCCTCCTATCTGATCTATTTTTTAATGCCTTGAGGCTTATCATTTTATACAAAAGATTATGTAACCAATTCTGGTTCAGATCCTCTATCTTCTCAACAAAACCCTGAATATCCTCTAAGTACACTTTTGACTCAACTAATCCTTAAGGATCCTCTCTCATCCACAAAATCATGAAATTGATTCCTAATCTAAGATTTTTAATTAATTCCCAAATTGTTCAATCTCTCAACTATCCTAATTCTCAACATTAGAGAATATTTACAAAATGACTCACAATATTTAATTAATTCCTATTCTAAATATCACTCAAAAACATTACATTAATTTAATACATAGGAATCTAACTTTCTGAAAATCATAAGACCCCTATGTCTACTAAAGTACAATGAGCTTTCTGAGCCAAATGCTCCTGCATTAGACTTCCAAGGTTGAAAATAATCATGATCTCCTAATCATGTGCTTCTAATCTTTGTCTTCCTAGATCCCATACCTTGTTTCGTTTATTGTTGTTGTTGTTTTTTTGTTTTCTCCAGGTCTCCACACTTTATGTTTCTTTGCTCCACTAGCTATGCTTTTACAGTCTGTTGTTGTCTTTCTCTTGCTGCTGCTTCTTTTCTTTCCTGCTGCTATCTTCCTTTGAGACACTTTCATTATTATCCTTCTTATCAATTCAATTTCTTTGTCTAATATATCTTTTAAATGCTTATTACTTTCACCTCTTGATTGCTAAACTTTTATTCTTACTGTCACCCTTTCATCCTTACCCTCTTGTTTACTATTGTGTTGTATCCTTTTAGTTTCTGCTACTTTGTCTTCCAAGACAATCTTTTGCTTCTGTTTACTGCAACTGATAACTTCTTCCTGATTGTCACTTATGAAAATTTCTTTGTCTTCTTTCTTCAGCAATTCCTTTGACTGGTACATAATCTACCATTTACTGCTATCTCCTTCTCTTTGCTTTAGTTTGTTATTGTTTCCCTCTAACTCTTGCATCTTCACATTCTGCATTTCTTCAAGCTCTTCCATAGTTACCTCTTCATGCATCAAATCCTGACTTTCCAGCACTCTAATATCTATGTTCCATGGATTAAATACTTCCATAGATTCTTCTTCTTCCTTATTTACTTGACTGCTCACTTGTATCAAATTTTCTCCAGCATCTGCAACAAAACCTGTAATCATAAAACAATCATTAAAATCAAAATCATAAGACCTTTGTGCCTCTTCTTCCTCTGGCAACATTTTAGCTTGTTGCTCTGATTTTTCCTCCTCTATCAACTCTTCAGTATGTTGACTATTTAAAGAACTTTCCAAAGAATTCTCGAGACTATCAACTAGTCTCTCCTCCACATCATCTGCTCTAATGATTTCTCTTTGTGCTGGTTCATAATTGTGAATTCCTTCCTTTGTAATCATATTGTCATACTCTGATTTTTCTAGCAAATACTCCAGCAATGCAATTTCTCTTTTACATTTCTTAAGTACTTCATCATTACTTATAATTCCTGCATTTATACACAAATTATCAGTTTGAAAATTACAGGGCTCAACGGTCTCAACTGTTGCTTCACATATCAGCTCTTTAGACTGAATCTCATTTCCTTCTTCCACAAGAATTTTTTCTTGTGTTGTAACAGCTTCAATTATCAAAGAATTACTAATTTCTTTCTATTGTAACAAGTCACTGCTTTTCTCATTCAAGAGACATTCTTCATCATTACTCTCTGCTTCAGAGTATTTATTTTCTGAAAAATATGCTTCCATACTTCAATCAAATTTATTGACAGTTTCAAAAGATTGTTCATCATCTTCTGCACATCCTGCAAGAACACAAAATCTATGAGTTTTAAAAACACAAGGCCCCATAGCCTCATATGCTTCCCTTGTCAACATATCTTCGAATTGTTCTAAACTATTCCAATATTCTATGAGATTTTTCTCATTATTCTCTTCACCCAGAATTTCACCCTGTTTTGGTCTACAAATGGAAACTTCCATTTCTGACTCTGCTTCTCTAAGTTTTTCTATCAACTGCTTCACTTTTTTCTGTTGTAGCCTTCTCTGTAATTTAGACCATTTTATTGTCTTTTTCTTCAAAACCCAACCTTGTCTTTGGTTTTCTTCTATCAATATTCTTAACACATCAAATTCTTTTCTTATTTCAGCTATTTCTTTGTCAAGCTCTTCTTGACTCATTCGTTTCCTACGGATTTCTTTAGCACCTTTTTCCTTCATTTTATAGCCTTCTTCATAACCTTCCATATGACTTTCCATAGCCATCTTCACTTATGTGTGAGCTTCTATTCCTGCACCCAATCAACTTCCTCCTGAGTTGATCTTCTCACCAAACTTCTCCTCTGTCTGGTTTCCAAGTCCTCTTTTCCTTAGAACTTGCACTGAGAAATCTTGCTCTCTCGCTGGTTACTATACTCACTTCTCTTAAGGACTCCTTTGTCCATGTCTATTCCAAGCCTCAGCTGGAATAAGATTCTGCTACAATCTCTAAGAACTTCCAAAATTTCTTCCTACAGTTTTACTATTGTAGTCTTGTGCCAAACTTTGCCATTCATTCAACTGTTGCAATATTTCATACCTTTGTAATCAATTTATGTCTCGGCTGGTTGTCTCCTGCAAACATGCAAATTTTGCACTCCTTTGATCTATTTCAATCTGTAAAATATCATTAATTAATCAAAAGTTATGCATACCTTCTTCCAAACATCACCTATATTTAGGATCTCCTTATCTGTTGGTCTTCCTCGGAACCTCTGTTATCTTTGCTATGACTATCGATAGTCATATTTTTTCTCTATCTTCATGAGTTCCTCACTCACTCACTATGAGCTACACTAGACCTCTGCAATAACAAGTCCTCCTTGTTACAACTTACCTCACCAATCCTTTCTTTGGATTTGGTCTTTTGGCAAACACTAGTCCCATCAATGGAACCTTCTTTCGAGCATTTCTCTCTGCTCTTTCTAGGCTTTAACTCTTCTACACTTTTGAGAACACAATTGTCCCTTTTATCCAAACTCTGTTGGAATTATTCAAGGTTTTGCTCCACACTTTGCTTTCACTTAGAAACTCTTACCAGCTTCCTTCATCATTGTTTTTAAGGTTGTGATCTTCTTTTCTTGAGATTCTCTTCAACTGTCTGTAACCTAAATTCTTCAAACAAAATAACACGTAACACTTCACCTTCAAGATCTCTGTGTGATCTTGTTTCACCACTCATTTTCACTTTGAATGGATTGTTCTCTATTTCCTTGCTTCTGCAAATTCTTCCAACATTCTGCTACACTTTATCTCTAAGTGCATGTTGTCTGTCAGATTCAAATTTTATCTCCTTTTCCTTTCTGTCATCACCATTGTACCTGTATACACATCTTTCAAAACATAACTCTGTTAATCTTCAAAGCACATTTACTTTATTAATCACCTCTTTGCATCACACACATAATCTCCTTGTTCTGCTTCATTATCAAATCTCTTCTACATAGTCAACTCTACAATCTTCATTTATAATAGCTACCATTAATCTGCTCTGATACCAAAATAATGCAGCCTAAGCCACAAAAACCCACAGTAATCATATACTACATTTCCCAAGATTTCAATACACTTTATCATGGTAAAAATCCACTTTATCCAAACTCTGAAACCTTTGAATTAAACTTACGCGGATTACTCTGTCCATCTATTTCTTACCTTTATAAACCTTTATCGGAAACATTTTCCATTTAGCCTTTCCTCTTATAACTCTACAATTTACTTAACTGAATTATAACATTCCGCATTAAAATATCACACAAGCTTGACGAAATTTCGTTAACCCCAAACACTATGTTATCAACCCTAAAACTTTATGACTTACCTTCTGCACCCATAGCACATTTGTCAATGCTCCATTTAGCTTCAAATCTCCACCATTGATTCAATCCATTCCAAATCAAATGGTCATCGCACACCAACTTGCACGACCTTTAAAACTTTGGATTCATGCAATATAAGCGATTTTGCTTCGCTCATTCAAGTATTACGTGTCACCTCCAGAAGTTAATCGCACGGAATAGAACAATATCGTTTACTATTTTCTAATGGTGTGATATACCATTCATGCTTTGAAAAACCACTTTGTTCACCCGACTCACAGTTTCGGAGACAACTCCAGGTTCCAACTACGTTAAATACCCGGAATTTAACCCAAATTTCTATAAGAGGATTTAAATGCTCAAATACATAAATCTGAAGTGAAAACTCTTAACACTTTGACGGATCATTTTCCTTATTCCGCTATGCAGTGCACGCTGGAATCAATTTCAATGGCCACGTTTCTTTTAATGGGTCACCATCGATCCATTCTGTGATCGATGGTTGATCTTGACATACACAAAACCATACCAAATTCAAAATTGTTCATTACAAAATGAGTGTTCAATTTCTTTGAAACATATAGTTTCACAAATTCATGAAATCTATAGCTCAAATATATTATGACAAAAATCCACGTTTCCAAATACATATTTCAATTATTTTCGAATAACAAAGCTTGTATGAGCCAGGTCACTCTCTCGACGCTTGATGTTACATGCCCTCTCGCCTTTCTCTGTTTTTCTCACATGCACGCTTTGTTATACAACATTTCTACAATTTATAAATCAATTTCTCAATATTCAGTACATAACTCAGAAATTGAGTTCTCTATATTAATAAACATATATTTACAAAAATAATTCCATTCTGGCCTGATCTTCTCTATCAGTGGCCTCTTCACCTATTCTCTGACATGTAGGTTTTACAATCTAATCCTATCTAAGGATCGTTTTTCCTCCTCCTATCTGATCTATTTTTTAATGCCTTAAGGCTTATCATTTTATACAAAAGATTATGTAACCAATTCTGGTTCAGATCCTGTATCTACTCAACAAAATCAAATATCCTCTAAGTCCTCTTTTGACTCAACTAAACCCTAAGATCCTCTCTCATCCACAAAATCATGAAACCAATTCCTAATCTAAGATTTTCAATTAATTCCCAAATTGCTCAATCTCTCAACTATCCTAATTCTCTCATGTTCTCCAACATTAGAGAATATTTACAAAATGCCTCATAATATTTAATTAATTCCTATTCTAAATATCACCCAAAAACATTACATTAATTTAATACATAGGAATCTAACTTTCTTAATATCATAAGACCCCTATGTCTACTAAAGTAAAATGAGCTTTCTGAGCCAAATACTCCTGCATCAAAAAGAAGTGTCACCAAAGCCTTCAAAATCGAGGTTTTGAATATCAGTCCATGCAATAAAATCATTGGTTTTTGTATTTTTGAAGTGTTAGGATTAGAAGAAATTGGCGATGGAACAATAAAATCCATGTAATAGGAATGATGAACACCTAATAGATCACCCTTGAAGGTGTGCACATCAAAATTTTCCTAATTTTCCTTCGAGTCTAGCTAAGTGTTAGAAAATTCCCGAGTTCAAAAGGATCCCCAGAATCAAGATCCCCAAAATGAGGTGAGAAGAGATCGAAAACATTGGATCATTTTCCAAAAAAGAAAGAACTAAAAGTATGTACTGCTAGTAAGAAAACTACAAATACAACCCAATGAAGACTCAATCAAATATGTTTTCTACCTTTCCTTCATACTGTAGTTAATGTGTATTAATGTGTATGGAATTGGCATCTCCATGTGCACCTTCAGATTGTTTCCATCGACACAGTAGAAGTTGCAAAACTCATATTCTCTTATCTTATACAAGTATAAGGCCAAGCCACTTTGTCCCTCCATTTCCACACTGGAGAAACCAACCAACCCCCCATCCTGGTTTGGGAGATTATGAAAATTGATTAAAATGAGTAATATTTGAAATTACAAAGTCTAATATGTATAATGTACACAATCCAAGTGACAATTTACACTTTAAAAAAAAATTAGACAAAAAAAACAAAACAAAACAAAAAATCTTTATAAATTTATGGTGAAGATGGATAAATGATATTCAATTACCATTTAAAAAAAAAACAAAAAACAAAAAAACTATAATAAATAAAAAACAATAACCATTTTAATATATTATTTTGACCTAGCGTTCTAGTTTTTTTTTTAAGTGGTAGAGTCATATTACTTCAATTAGAATATATAAATTATAATTTTATGTATGTAAAGAAAGAAAATATCATAATTATGAATGTAGATTTAATTTTTGGATTATCTTTTCCTTATTAATAATAAACTATTAAAAATAACAAAATATTTATATAATAATTATATTTTTGAAAGTGATGGTCATACTAATTCAATTTGAATATATAGATTATAATTTTATGTATATAACAAAAGAAAATATATCAATTATGAATGTAAATTTAGTTCTGGATATATTTCCCTTATTATTAATAGATTATTAAAAATAACAAAATATTTACATACTAATTATATTTTTGAGAGTGATAGTCATTTTTGAGAGTGATAGTCATTTTACTTTAATTAGAATATATAATTTATAATTTTATGTATATAACAAAAGAAAATATAATAATTATAAATGTAAATTTAGTTTCTGCCAAAAAAGCGAGAAAGTATGATTAAAATGAGTAATATTTGAAATTAGAAAGACTAAGATGTATAATGTACACAATCCAAGTGACAAAATCTACACTTTAAAAAATGTTGAGAAAAAATATATATATATATTTTTAAACAATTTATGGTTAAGATGGATAAATGATATTCAATTACCATTTCAACCAAATATATATATATATAAACAATAATAAATAAAAAACTATAATTTTGAAACTGATAGAGTCATATTACTTATCTTTTTCTTATTATTAGTAGATTATTAAAAATAACAAAATATTTACAAAATAATTAAAAGGATAGAGTCATATTAATTCAATTAGAATATATAGGTTATAATTTTATGTATATAACAAAAGAAAATTTAATAATTATGAATATAAATTTAATTTCTTGATATCTTTTTGTAACATATACTGATAACTTCACATGGAAATGTAAGGAGTTAAAAATTTTGTATACAAGTTATTCATGGATAACTATCCATTCACTATTAAATATTCCTTACTCATCATTACATAGAATGTTTACCATTTCATAGTGTAACTTTAGACTAAGAATAGTAAGCTCCTTAACCATTAACAACCTCCATTACAGTACATTAACATAATATTGTATGATGTAACCTTCCATTCATTTCATTACTCATATAGTCATCACATACTTGCCATTATGAACATCATAACAAGAAAGAAATCAACATCATCAACTTGACACAATAATCAATCACATCATTGAACACCAATATACCCTGGAAACCCTGTAGGGTGAAAACCAGCAAACGTTTAATTTTATTATTAAACGCTCGTGAGGGTGATTAGCTCTCACTCAATGGCTTATAAGGGAGACCATCCCTTAACCGTCATTTATAAATCTTACAAGGAAATATACAAACATCTAGCTTAAAGCCATTACAATAAATATGATACCATTTACCCTCTGGTCTTCATATCTTCATATCTCGATGGCATGGATGTACCTACAATGGTCCATCGTACATTGGATCATTCGGTAGTTCGCACTCATCTGCATGAACCATAATCATTTACCTGCCACCGGGTTAAGCATAATATTTCCTTTATACATATCACCATCATACCCTGCTAATGTTACCTTCAACGTACATTGATGTCAAGATTCATAAAGTATAATAAATCATTTCATATATCTATACTATAGTATTTTCTCCATCTACTCATGTATATTCATGACATGCAAGTAAAGTACCTTGACATTCTCCCTTTAACAACACATACCTCATATGTGCTAGTTATAAGTCATCACATTAACTAATGTTTCCGTCGTTAAGCACACATTCCTGCAAGACAATAGCTACATCTCCCCGGCATATATTTAGAATAAAACTAATACATTAGTTACGATATTCGTGCATGCGATTTACATAAATTTAATCAAAATAGCTACACTTAAGCTATTACTTTTAGTGCATGGAATGCAAGCTAACATAACAAATGTTGCTCCCATGCATGCAAATGCATAAAGATTCCAAAAGAGTCTCCAACGAAGCACATAGCTTCCTTCATGAGTTTTCCCAAAGGAAATCTCAATGCTAGTGAACATGTAAACATATGTTTTCTTTTCTATAAAACTATGCAATAAAGAATACAAATACATGTCTTCTTTTTCAAAGATTATACTTAACAATCATTTCCAATGTAATTTAACACAACATGCTATCTTTCCCACATACAAATATGTATATTCTTTCCAATGAAAGTTAATACATATATTGCATGTCTATGCATGACCTTATTCCAAAAGAACTAACATAAACTAACATATTAGTTTTGATATCATAAAGGTACTCACATATTCTCCTAAATATTAAGATAGCTCAACATTTCTTTACCAATACCATGGTAAACTATCCATGGATTTATTAATTCATTAATCTTTACCAATAACATGGTAACATATCCATGGATTTATGAAACTATCTATGGATTTATTAAATAATTACTATTTAAAACATGGTTAATGTATAGAATTTTAATGTGAGAAACTTTTCTTTTCTTCTTCACTACACATGAAAATATTTCAAGAGTTACCCTCTTTAATCTATATTCATTCTCAAGAAAATACCTTGGATTTGTTCTCATTTCCTAAACTAAATGAGTACAAAATCCCTTTTAAAATAAAGATCATGCATCTTCTATTTTCTCGCTTATACAATATTATGTAAATATTTTTATTAAAGAGTTACCCTCTTTAATCTATTCAAGAAAATATCTTTTAAAATAAAGTACCATAACTAACCCTTATTTTGGGCATAAGAGCTAGATAGATCTTCTTCTTTTTTAAATAATAACAAAGTTAAAATGTAACCTTTACAAATCCTTGCAAAGGAATTAACACAATGGACTTATCTTCCACTCCCAAGATAAATATATTCTTTCGAAAATAGTCAGCAGTGAATTTGTTTCAATCATTTCCCAATAAACTAATCAAATACCATTTTCTTGGTATATGTAACTTAGCTCAAGAAATATGAGAAATATCATTAGTATTCTTTCTATTTTCTAATAATAATTTTGCAGAAAAATTATGTGATATATATAATCTTTATTTATATCTTGCAACTCATAAAGAAAAAGATTATATAATAAAGAAATTTAGCCAAAATTACTTATCTTGACAGTCGACTAGAATGGCATCGTAGCCTTGGAACACTGAAAGGGTTTAAACCTGCCACTCCCACAGTGCTCGCAACTACTAAAAGCCCTTAATATCATCTTTAGTGAGCTTCCATAGTTCGCCATCAGCATCATTTTTAAGAGACTAAATTGCCCTTCCCTCCTCCACTATCATATGCAATTTCATGCTCTTTTCTCAAATTACTTTGTCTGCAAGCAAATCAAATCGATGACAAGGAGAATCATAGACCATCAAAACGGTCCCACAGGCAACCATTCTCAGAATATGTTTCACCACGGAGATTAAACTGATCGCAAGAAGTATCACACTCTCTGTTTCGCTCAGGCTCAAGCACAGGCTCACAATTGTGAAAAAACCTCCCTCATCTTGATCTAGAGCCGCACTAATTCAAGGTTTAGCCTTCCACTGTAATCTCTATTACAGAACCAGTTTTTCTGAATGTTCATCTCTTATCTCATCCATTGATCCCCAATAAATAACGAATACCTATTCAAGAATTCTTTTCACAAAAAGCTGATTCTTTATTTTCTTTATTAAACAGTTAGATTTACCTTACGTAAAATTAATTCACCAAGAGTTGGATTACGTGTGTTACATACTCCCCCCTTGAAGAGAACACTGTCCTCAGTGTGCTTCTCTTACTGAAGCTTAAACTTATACTCATGATATAATAATATAAACAACCCAAAGGGTTCCTTCCCCTTGGCAATGAAACACTTTCGTTTCCATAACTGTCATTATTTAAAACAATAATGTTTTTATCCATACCCATAAGCATGTACAACGCAAAGAAAATTCCATTTCCATTTCTATCTGCTTATCCCTTATTCAATTCACAAAAATATAGAAAAATCTCTATATGAACTTACCATTATTTACCAATTACTATTGGAAGTAATGATGGCTTTTATGCAAGCTCTCTGAGATTGGTTGAACACCCATCAATACTTCCTGGAAAGAGCCTGTAAGGTATGACTAAAAATTCAATCACATTAGTCACATAGTTTTCAATATGAAAATACTTGCAACTATCAAACATTATTGCAATATAAAGAGATGTTTTAATCAAAGTACTTCCAAAAGGACTTAGAGAGAACCAACCCTCTCATCAATGCATCAGGTGCACACTGTCTTAGCTCCTGCTAAAGACATCCACACAGTACTTCAAAAAGTACTCAGAGAGCACCTAGCTCTCTGATCATACCAATGGTCAATCCATGCACCATAGGCATATCCTAGCATCTGCTAAGACATTCAAACAAATTAGTAATAATATAAATGAACTTATACATTCAGTAATTCATTTTCCGAGCACTAAACTCCTTTTCTCTTAATATCTACATAAGATATTTACACAATCTTATAAAACTTCATTTTAATACAACACATAACTTTTTACTTAACTTGTTCCACTACGAGAACCACAATGGTAAACAAAATTATCCTCCTAATCCATAGGAGTTGGTTTCCACAACCAATTCGAGTCATTTTCACATCCAGACAGTCAATCTTTCCATATTAATTCAAAATAGCACAGCACACTAAAAAGTCTTTATACTTATCTGGAAATTTAGTCTTTCAAGCTATGATCCTCCCAACCATCAAGGGAGGCTATTACGTCCTCCACTTGCCCCTAGCTCCAGAATCTGGACGGTGCCCCAGGTTAACAGTGGAATAAATTATCTTTCTGCTATGATCTATGGATGGCCAATCCAGTCAAACTCATAAAGTTTGGCTTCACAAGGGTTGTTGTGAGTTATTTTCAACTGATCACAACCAGCTCTAGAAAATACTCCCCTTTACCATTTGGCACAAAACCCCTACTCCTCCTCTAGGATTAAGCTTTATCCTCAGAGGAGTAGGTAACTGTCTTTCCAACTGTCCCCAACCACCTCCTATTCTTGGAAACATTTTTACCATCAGCTTAAAAATATTTTCTTTTCATTAATTAATTTCAGCAAATTAAATAATTTGTTTTATCAACAGTGATGATTTAAGTTTTTCTTGCCAGATAAAAGAAAATTAAACAAATTGTCTTTAACTAGTTAATACTAGTTAACTTTAATGAAGTTGTCACAACTTCCCCCCTAGAAGTAACATACATGTGTTGTACATTATTATTTCCGAATTAACAAAATCATGCACATTAAAACATGATACTTTAACATTTACTGTTGCAATTCACATTGCAATGTTTGCGATGTTTTATTTTCACAGATTTTCTGTTTCCATTAAGCTACCCATGCTTACTATAAGAAACAATGCTAATCGTAAATTTCTCAAGCACATATTATCTTACGCAATAATTCTAAGTTCCTGCAAAAATGTTGTCATGCATACAATGTCGTCATGCATAAAAGTATATACAAATATTCATTAATGCATATGTGTCAATAACTATTAGGGTATGAGTGCAAACATTTCCAATTCCCATAATGTTCTACTCCAACAGACTGACACACGAAGTAATTATCATAATCACTTGTTCACAACTTTCAAATAGCTTTAGTCAAAATCGATTCGTGCATATAACTTTCATTAGTTATTCATCCATAACTAATCAATGCTATTAATAATTTTAATGCATCCATGACACGAGTCAATCTAAACTAATCATTCCATGCCACTAATAATCTTAATTCATTCATGACGACTCATGCAAAAACTAGTCATTATAGTTAAGTCTCACAACTTGACCCATTAAGAGGCTTTATTCAATTTAATTTTAACACTCTATCATCTTACCGTAGGACTTTCCTCATCTTTTGCATTCATGCATTAGTTTTCACACACCATCACCATACACATTCATCTTTTAAAGTAGTGCATGGTAACTTTAGAAATTTTATTGCATGCAAAAACAATTACTTCTTTTCAAACTCAAATGAAAGGTAACTATTTTTCTTTCATGTTTTTTATACTTTATTTCCTAAAGAAATAAAGCATAATACACATATTAATCTCATATGCATATTCTTATGCAGAAAAACTATATTATAATAGCATGCACATTTTTAAGAATTCTCTAAATGGAAGCTAATCTCATGCAATGCCATGTATATAACAATTCATTTTTAAAGGAAATCAACATCCATATGCATAGACTTCTTAAAATAAAATAAAATACTTATCTTTATTTCATTTGAAGAACTTCTCTCCCTACTACAGTACTCATCCCTATCAGGAAATTCACATTTCTCCTCTACAACAATGTTTTCTTTTAGCAGCATCGACAAGATTTTATAGCATGATTAGATAAAGCCTTAATCAATAAATAATCAATCTTTGAGTGATCCTTTAACACCTATTCATGTGCATATATGAGATGTGAATACAATGTCACAACATGCTTTCTTCTAACATCTCTACATTACTGTGATTAAGTAATTAAAATAACTCCCACATTATTATGACATTTTTCACACACGCACACATTCGTACAAGACAAACCACTATATCTGTTCAGAAATTCCTTTAATGGAAAATGACACAACGTGCATTCGCTTTACTTAAAATTTTACAAAAGACCCGCCTCTTTAGCTTTTGCCTTTGGAGCATGCAAATATAATAAAGCTAACACATTGGTTGTTGTTCCTATGCATACAATGCATAAATATTCTAATATTAATTTCCCAACAGAGTACTTAACATAATCGAGTAGGAAAACTCATGATTCCTCTTCAAGGACATATAACATAATAGGCATGCAAAACATGGTTTTCTTTTCCATAAAACTAATGGAATAAAACATAAGAATACATGCCTTATTCTCGAAATATTATACCCACATTAGCCATGTATATATTTCAAGGAACCCAAAACATTACTTTAGTTTTTTGCACATGTAATTCATCTTCTTTGCCAAAGAATATTTTCTAAAGTATGATAACAAAACATGTTATCATTTTCCACATATAAACTTATGTTCTTTCTGATGAAATCTAATACAACCATTGCATGCCTATGCATGAACTTACTCCAAATGAAACTAACATAATAGTTATGATAGCATAAAGTACTCACATACTCAATAGATCTTCTATCCATGCAAAGAACCTTGTTCCTCTATGATTCTACATGCGAGTTGCTCATGCTTTTCTTCCAAGAATTTACCATAGATAGCCTCTTTTATGCATAAAAACTACGCGACACTAACAAGGTTAACTTAACCTTTAATATACCTAAATCAAGAAGTTGACATAATCCATCTAGCAATGTAGTATATTCAAGAGGTTATTCTCTTTAGCCTATATTTATTTTCAAGAAAAGAACTTGGATTCCTTATCGTTTAACACACCGGTACGAAATCCCTTTTAAAGGAAAACAAGCTTCCTATCTTTTCTTAAATAAGATATATATAAAGGCAAGCAAGTTTATTTATTTATGTTTTACTACTACTCACACCTTTCAAGATACATACTAGTAATCTTTGCAAGAACTCACATGGGTTCTTCTCAACAAAACTAGCATAGTAGTTTGGTCTTTTACCATGGTATATCTCTAGGAATAATATATTTCTAAAACATTAACATAATAGAAATCTTTTCAAGAACTTACATTGTAAGTTTGTCTTTACGTACATGGAAAAGATATATCCTTTTTAAAGAAACTCTAACTTCATTGCTATTTACTTTGTACGCATTTTATTTTCCATAAATGCAATAACTATTGTTTCAAGAACAGAAAGATAATGAAAAATAAGAAAAAATGAGGAGCGCAAAGGAGGTCAGCGTTTACCCTAGTTTCTTCAGCTCTGAACTGTTGGCCAGTGAGGCGGCGACTTTTCATGGAGGGTTACCGGATGAGACAGACACTAGTGCTATGCAGGCCCTCAGCCTCACACTTGGGACAAATGAGTGGTTTATTGGGCAATGCTTTACTCGTTCCCACCCGGAGTCCGAACTTATATTCACTAAAGATTGCTTGGACCACTGGCATCGTCTCAGGATGGAAGATCAACTTTCACGATGGGCGATGGCGGCCGAATATCTCCATCTTGCCCTCTTTCGATGTGGGTTTGATGCGAAGGGTTGGACATTACCCCCACCGGTGACATGTTGCAGGAAATGGCAACTATATTCACTGGTTCGATGCAGATTTGCTGGGTATTGTTGGATAGAACCTGCGCGGGTGATTTGCGGCGGGAAATGGAGACTGTCGCCATTGTTGGGCGCTATGTATGCATCTCGATGTGCTGACTATTACAGAACCCCACCCATGATACCAGAACAGGCGACCACAGGAAGCCACAGAACTATCGATGGAAGCGAATTTCAAGTAAGTTCTGCCCATTTTCAAGTTTTTATAAAGCCCCCTGTGGGAAATAGTTTTACTATTTGGATACGGGACACAGACAGTGTATCTCATCTTAAGGAAAATATCAAGTCTGTCGTTGGTTACGCTCACCAACATCAGTCTTTGATCCACGAGGGAAAATATTTATTAGACTCCAAAGATATCAAGGATTATCCCATTGGCTCGGACTCTACCATTACCCTCAACCTAAGACTGAGAGGGGGGAAAGCAGATCCAAACAGAGCTCAAGGACCAACCAGGGGAGCCAGTACCTCCAATACTGCAAACCCAAAAGGTTTCTCATACAGAAATGCACTGGAAGGAAAAAACAGAACAACAACAGCTACATCACAAACAGAGAGTTCCCCCAAGCCTTACATTGTGGAGCAACAAAACAGTGTGCCAAAATTGAATATAGACAGTCCAGAGATAGACAAGCATCGAACCACCTATGAAGCACAAGCAATAATTTGTAGATTCAACTGCTTTTGGCCCAAACCAGTGGATCTTTTTAATTGGATATTTACCAATTAGACAATGGATTGTGAAATCCATCTTTGCTCAAAAGGTTTCTTCATTGTCAAATTCTTATCTACGGAAGCCAGGGAAATCATATTGCAGGAGGGACCGTGGTTCTGGGGATCCACCGGGCTCTTCATCACACCATGGTTTCCTGAATTTGATGCAAACACCATGGAGGTTTCCAGAATGCCGGTTTGGGTCCTACTATACAACCTTCCGATTCATTTTTGGAATGAAAGTGTTCTAGGAGCCATTGGAAACACTCTTGGCAGATATATAAAAACAGATACCCATCGTTTGGAGGAGTGCATATATAATTTTGCATGAATCTGTGTGGAAGTGGATCTTAGCAAAGGCCTACCAGAGAGCATTCAGCTGAATCACAAACAAAAAATATGGACACAACACTTGGACTATGAAAACACAACTTTTCAATGCAGAATATGCAGAAATACGGGACATCTCCAAAACACATGCCCGGAGGCAAAACGAGACAACAAGAAAAAGAAGAAGCAAGGGAAATCTACCAAAGGATGGAAATTCCCTTCAGAGGATTTAGAGCAGGAGACAAATGAAGAGGAGGAAGACACCATCCCAAAGGAGAGTAAGCGGCCAACAACCGCACCAGATGCACAAGATCAAGGAATGAAAGATTCATTTGACAATAGCTCCATGGCACGGCCGGTATCAGAACCAGAGGCACCGGAGAATGGGGGGAATAAAAGGCTACACACTTCAGATACATCAGACTCAGACAAGGACATTAGAGTAACCACAGAAGAAAACCAGCTCGCCCTTACAACGACCATGCCATCACAGGGTGGTTGGCGAAAGGTTGAAAAGAAAAAAGGGAGAAAATCTTAATTTTCTACCTGTGTATATTACTTGCGGCATACTAGCCTGACTTTGACTGATCATACTAGCACATATAACATGTAAATTTATTTTCACTAATAAAATTACGAATTTTTCCTTTGTGAAAAAAGAAAAGAAAGATAATAACACTTATTTCTTGAAACTCTTTATTCAACCTGGACTAGAGATGCGATGCCTTCCTTCACATATGCGCATTTCATCTCGGATCTCTCAATTTCTTTTCGCTTAACAAATCCCAAAGGCGCCAGTGTTGCAACCTTTAGCTCTGATACCATTTGTAACATACACTGATAACTTCACATGGAAATGTAAAGAGTTAAAAAATTTGTATACAAGTTATTCATGGGTAACTATCCATTCACTATTAAATATTTCTTACCCATCATTACATAGAATGTTTACCATTTCATAGTGTAACTTTAGACTAAGAATAGTAAGCTCCTTAACCATTAACAACCTCCATTATAGTACATTAACATAATATTGTATGATGTAACCTTCCATTCATTTCATTACTCATATAGTCATCACATACTTGCCATTATGAACATCATAACAAGAAAGGAATCAACATCATCAATTTGACACAATAATCAATCACATCATTGAACACCAATATACCCTGGAAACCCCGTAGGGTGAAAACCAGCAAACGTTTAATTTTATTATTAAACGCTCGTGAGGGTGATCAACCCTCACTCAATGGCTTATAAGGGAGACCATCCCTTAACCATCGTTTATAAATCTTACAAGGAAATATACAAATATCTAGCTTAAAGCCATTACAATAAATATGATACCATTTACCCTCTGGTCTTCATATCTTCATAACTTCACATCTTGGTGGCATGGATGTACCTACAATGGGCCATCGTACATTGGACCTTCCTGCAACTCGCACTCATCTGCATGAATATTAATCATTTACCTGCGACCAGGACAAGCATAATTTTCCTTTGTACATGACAAGCATAATATTCCTTTATACATGTCACCATCATTCCCTGCTATGATGCCTTCAACATAAAATGATGTCAAGATTCATAAAGTATTAATCAATCATTTCACATATCTGTACTATAGTAGCTTCTCCATCTACTCATGTATATTCATGACATGCAAGTAAAGTACCTTGACATTCTCCCTTTAACAACACATACCTCATATGTGCTGGTTATAAGTCATTACATTAACTAATGTTTCTGTTGCATAAGCACACATTCCTGCAAGACAACAGCTACATCTCCCCAGCATATGTTTAAAATAAATTGATACATTAGTTATGATATTCGTGCATGCAATTTACATAATTTAGTCAAAATAGCTAACCCTTGAGCTATTATTTTTAGTGCATGAAATGCAAGCTAACATAATAAATGTTGCTTGCATGCATGCAAATGCATAGAGATTCCAAAGAGTCTCCCCCAAAGGAGTGCTTACACAACGAAGAACATAGCTTCCTTCACGAGTCTTCCCAAAGGAAATCTCAACACAAGTGAGCATGTAAACATATGTTTTCTTTTTGTAAAACTATGCAATTAAGTATACAAATACATGTCTTCTTTTTCAAAGATTATACTATCAATCATTTCCAATGTAGTTTAACACAACATGCTATATTTCCCACTACAAACATGTATATTCTTTCCAATGAAAGTTAATACATATATTGCATGCCTATGCAGGATCTTCTTCCAAAAGGGATTAACATAAACTAACATATTAGTTTTGATATCATAAAGGTACTCACATATTCTCCTAAATATTAAGATAGTTCAACATTTTTTTACCAATACCATGGCAAACTATCCATGGATTTATGAAACTATCCATGGATTTATGAAATAATTAACCTCTACCAACACCATGGTAAACTATCCATGGATTTATTAATCCATTAATCTTTACCAATACCATGGTAAACTATCCATGGATTTATGAAACTATCCATGGATTTACGAAATAGTTACTATTTACAACATGGTTAATGTATAGAATTTTAATGTGAGAAGATTTTCTTTTCTTCTTCACTACACATGAAAATATTTCAAGAGTTGCCCTCTTTAATCTATATTCATTCTCAAGAAAATACCTTGGATTTGTTTTCATTTCCTAAACTAAATGAGTACAAAATCTCTTTTTAAAATAAGGGCATGCGTCTTCTATTTTATTGCTTATACAATATTATGTAAATATTTTTATTAAAGAGTTACCCTCTTTAATATAATCAAGAAAATCTCTTTTAAAAATAAAGTACCATAACTAACCCTTATTTGGGCATAAGAGCTAGATAGACCTTTTAAAATAATAACAACATTAACATGTAACCTTTGCAAACCCTTGCAAAGGAATTAATACAATGGACTTATCTTCTACTCCCAAGATAAATACATTCTTTCGAAAATAGTCAACAGTGAATTTGTTTCAATCAAATCCCAATAAACTAATGAAATACCATTTTCTTGGTATATATAACTTATCTCAAGAAATATGATAAAGATCATTAGTATTTTTTCTATTTTCTAATAATATTTTTGCAAAAAAACTATATGATATATAATCTTTATTTATTTCTTTCCACTCACAAAGAAAAATATTATATAATAAAGAAATTTAACCAAAATTACTTATCTTGACGGAGTCGTGGAATGTCATCGTAACCTTGGAACAACGAGAGGTTTAAACACCGCACTCCTACGATTATAACACGCAACTACTAAAGGATCTTAATGTCATCTTTAGTGAGCTTCCATAGTTCACCATCAGCATCATTTTTAAGAGACTAAATTTCCCTTCCCTCCTCCACTATCATATGCAGTTTCATGCTCTTTTCTCAAATTACTCTGTCCGCAGGCAGATCAAATCAATGACAAGGAGAATCATAAACCATCAAAACGGTCCCACAGGCAACCATTCTCAGAATCTGTTTCGCCACGGAGATTAAACTGATCGCAAGGAGTATCACACTCTCTGTTTCACTCAGGCTCAAACACAAGCTCACAATTGTCAAAAAACCTCCCTTGTCTTGATCTGGAGCCGCACTAATTCAAGGTTTAGCCTTCCACTGTAATCTCTATTACAGAACCGGTTTTTCTGAATGTTCATCTCTTATCTCATCCATCGATCCCCAGTAAATAACGAATACCTATTCAAGAATTTGTTTCACAAAAAACTGATTCTTTATTTTCTTTATTAAACAGTTAGATTTACCTTACGTAAAATTAATTCACCGAGAGTTGGAGTACGTGTGTTACACTTTTCCTTATTATTAATAGTTTATTAAAAATAACAAAATATTTACATAATAATGATATTTTTTAAAGTGATAGTCATATTATTTCAATTAGAATATATAATTTATTTTTTTTTTTCTAAGTTAGTTTAAATCTATTAACAAGAGAAAAATATATTACATCTTGGCCGAAGTCGTGTCTTTGCCCAAAAGAGTGGCATAATCAGCAAAATAAACAGAAAAAAGACCGCCCACAAGGGGAAACCAGTCTCGTTCAGTCCTCATTCTACTGTGCTGCCCACGCAGGGGTAACAGCCATGGATTCCTCTGAAGGTTACACCTATTATAGACTGAAAAACAAAAATTACTGAATGACATATCTAAAGATTCAAAATCAATCCCAGCAAGTTGGGACTCGTAGCGCAGAAACCGGACAAACTTGGAATAATTAACCATCAAGAAGAGGAGGAGGTTCTTCAATTATGCAGCACCTATATGCCGCCATATCATCGTCCTCCCTTGTCTGGTCCGCAGTGGATGCAACGCTTAGCTTGGAAGGCACACGCCCGCAACGAACCAGCTTCTCCTCACGACCGCAATTGACCTTCTCATCCTCGCTTGGAGCCTTTCCTTTATCCTTGCTCATCGACCTTTGCTGACTGTCCATGTCCTGAGCCATCTCAGAGCTTGGCCCTTCCTGACGCATGCTAGGCTCGCCCTCCTGGGCTTCCTCCTTGAAAACCACCGAAATGGAGGCAATTATGCGGGGTCAATTCAGGGAGCAATTGAAGAAGAATTGGGTAGTCTGGGGCGAGTTTGTGGCTTGAATGATGGGGTTGGCGAGTGCGGAAGAACCCAATCAGTGGCTGGTTTCCTGGAGTCTGCCCTCCCACTTCGAGTATTCGGGTAACGACCAGAGAAATATTCGGAGGATTGAGAAGAGGACTCAGAGGTAGAGGTTAAAGGGGGCACAGGGGATGGCTTCTTGTGCTTCCCCTGCGACAACGCATGCGCTGACGTAGCCGTGGCATGGTGATGAACTCAGCAGAGGGCGAAAGAGGCGTCGAAGGAACAGAGATGGAAGGGAGCGAAGTGTTGAAGAGTTCCAGAGTGACAGAGGTTAAAAAGCAAAGGCCAGAGCGAGAAAGGTGCAGACCCTCTCCAAAATCGATACAGAAATTCAAATGGCTTCTTCTACCTGTGGCAGTGCATAAGGAGAGCAATGACTGTTCAGCAGAGGAGGAACACCCGAGTTTCCTGTGCCATTCTCCATCTTAGAAACCCAAACAGAGATACCTCGAAGCTCACCCTGCGTTAAATTCACATTAATGAGAGCAGAAGACTGGTGCAGTAAGAGCCATACGGAGGCACGATCGAGTATTATGGTCGGATCTCGACCTCCGCATGGATTAAATGCTCTAGTTATGAAGGCATATCGAGAAGGGTGATCCCGCCTGGCATCGACTTGGGTGGGCAAGTGTCTCCTCCACTTGCCGAACCCAAGAATCCACCTTCAATGCTAATCCTAGATACACCCACATCTAGGATATAATTTATAATTTTATATATAACAAAAAATATATAATAATTATAAATATAAATCTAGCTTATGGGTTATCCCTTATTATTAATATATTATTAAAAATAACAAAATATTTACATAGTAATTATAAATACTATTTTGTAAAATGTAATAATTATGAATATTAATCAATGTAGCTTAAGCAAATTTATATTATAAGATAATAATTATATTTCATGATAAAATATATGGATATTGAATTCCATAACATTTTTATCTTGAACATATCCATGTGGAAGTTAATAGAAATTTTAGAATTAGTTAATTTATAAGTTTTGTAAAGCAATTACAATAGTAAATATATTTTTAAAATAATATATTTCAATGATTGAAAGCAATGATTATACACATATATATATACATATAAATACATTTTAATTTTTAATATATAAAATTAAAAGACATTTAAATTAAAAAATATAATTATTTTTTGTTTTCAAATTAGGTCATGGTATTTAAACCTATGGTTTACACAAATTTCATAACATAATGATTTCCAATTGTAAGAGTATATATATATATATATATATATATATATATATATTAAAAATTAAAAGAAATAATTATGAGAAAAATCAATTTTAATAAAATTATATATTAACAATTTACAAATTTATCCATATACCTAACTACATTATAAATTATATAATATATAAAATAAATTTTAAAACCAACTTCATATTAATAACAATTTATATTTTAAATAAAATTATATATAAATAATTTATAAACATTATTCAATTACAAAACCATTATGCCCCTAACTTATAAAAATAAACACTAAGACGAGTTAGATATTAGTGATCATGAAAATATTAATTCAAATTTTCTTTTTAAATAAGTTAAAAATAATATTAAAATTAAAATACTTAAATTAAATTATTTTAATTAATATAATTTTTAAAAATAATATTTATGAATCAAACTACACATGTAAATAACAACTATGTTGCCAGATATTCTTATTACTGAATCGAAATCTCTTTCAAATCTTTTAATTTAAAAATATAGCACTCTAATCTAGAGTTTGGCTATAAGTCATTACGCTCTAAATGAACTATTAAAAAAAAGGCACTCTCCATAAACGACACCACCCCCTGTGGATGTTCCTCCATTTTGACTAATAAACCTGCAGCAAAAGTAAAAAAATATGGATTTACTTTCAAAGCTTGCGAAGAACTAGGATTTACAGGTAAACCAGCGACAAAAACTTCCAAGAAAAGAAAGTCCATGGGATTTCAGAAAATCATAAGTAGATACCTAAAACTTCCAAGAAAAGAGAATGCTAAACCAGCAACAAAAACTTCCAAAAAAGAGAGTGGATGATGCACTACAGGAAATAACGGAATATTAACAGAAGTACTACTTAAAAAAATGTGGATTTAAGAAGATCATAAGTAGATACCTTTTAGATGCACCTCAGAACCATGGCTTGAATCAGAGCTTGCAAATGTGCATCAAATTCAAGTCTAATTTATCATATCCACGTAGCATGAGAGGAGAGTTATTTACAAAAAATTTCATATGATCTATTAAACTATATTTCAAAATTTATTAATATTGTGATTATTATATAGTTTTAAATATTTAATATAAAATTTAATGTGATAATGGAGTTTTAAGTGTTATTTTTGGAAAGCTTTTGGGTTTATTTTACCATCTAATTTGATAGGTAAAATTTTCACAATCAAAATGTTTATGAATTTTTTAGTGTTAAATCTATATATTTAATAAAAAATTAATTTAAACAATACAAATCAAGATTTCATCACAAATTTATGCACAAAATTCCCACCAAATTTTTTTTTTTAAATCCAAAAAATCATACTTAAACTATTTAAAATAAAAAATAAAACGACCGCTTACGCAATGTAATTTTTATTTATTATTCGTAAATGTCATACTACTTTATTTGTGAAAGTATACTAAATCTTACGTGAAATCGTACCTACATCACATCAACTTTATTTCTTAAATTCATCTAATTTGGCTATCTATCATTATCTACGGTAGGGACCATCGATATCACGGGTCAAGATGGGGTATAGACTTTCTTTCCTCGTTGTTATCAAATTCTTGTCATTATCGAGCTTTGGTTGACTTTCTTGATATAGATGTGGTTTTTATGTGGAAAGTGGTTGCTAAGGTCCAGGTTTGATTGACTTTAATGTTCCACATGGAATCTTGTGTGAAAAGTTGCTCATAATAATAATAGGCGTTTTCACAATAATAATAATGAGGGTCTCAAAATAGTGTTTATATATATTTATAAAGAGTTCAAATTTTATAATGAAATTAACCTTTATTGTTTATTAGATAAAAGTATTTATGTCACAATCAACTATACTTCTATCCTAGCAAGAGTAATTAATAAATTTTTTTTTTACTATTAATCATTTATACACATAACTTTCACATTACTAAAGTAACCTAATACCACTTGCTACATGAAATACACATATTATATATACGTGGTTATACAGACTATAGAATTAAATTATCCCAAACTAAATCTTTAAGCACAAATCTAATCATATTATGCTACGGTATAACCATTGATATGGTATTAATCTATAACAATGAGTACACTTGGGCTTTATTGACATTGGCGTAAATAGTATTGAATGTTTTAACCACCATGCGTATTGTTTTACCGCTCGGTACATCTGCGATTTCATGTTATCCATCAGTCGAGGCCTATTATTTATTTCACCGTAACCTGTCATAAATTTCCATGTCACATATGAGTTATTTGTTCCACCATATGGCTTCGTTCTTGCCTGGCTGGGTACAGGTGTCGCGCGTTAGTCATTTGGCGGTAGCAAGCAAATCACGCCTCGATCTCCGCATAGATTGCGAGGGAAGATCAACGATTTGGGTTTTCATCCACCACCTGTCTCACAAGCTCGGAGACTCTTTCATGGCGCGCTGCCCACCTTTATTCCTTCCAACCTGCATGGCTAGACACCTTGATTCGGAGGTAAATGTTACTATGAATACTTCAGGTTAACAAACAGTGGTGTGTTATAAATGTTTCTACAAGTTTTCTCGAGCATCCACTAAGTCTTTTTGCTTCGCCCCTGTGCAAAGATATTCCACGAGCAGGTTTGCCTATGCATGGCAGGGTGCCGGTGGAGGATGGATACACAGATCGATACTTGGCTCTCTAGAATGAGGCCGCCCTAACTCAACAGGTATAACCGGCTTCGGCTTTCTAATCTTCTTCTGTTTTACACAAATAAATCGAGAATCCGTCTTTAAACCCTATATGATCTGGTGTTCTTTCCTTTGGACAGGCTACGCGAGGTCTAATACTCTTTTCAGGTAACAAAATCCGAATATCAACCCTTTGGTTCCCCAAGAAATACTCCTGTCCATTTTTTTTGTTTTCCAGCACTAAATCCTTTGGAGATTTCCTAACAAGTTTTCGTTGTGTCTCTGCAGGTATGAAGACTGGTTTAGTCTTTCTTCCTCTGTGTGGGTTCTATTCGTTTTATTTCAACAGATAATATGACCGTTCCCCGTTTACACAGGTACTTCGGCGCTCATGATCACTCAGATTCATGGCGTATGTTTTCAACTACTGTACTAGTTGGGTTATGGCTTTTTCTAGCATAGGTTTTCTTATGTTTCGCTTCAGAAAAAGAGAGACTGTATAATTTCCAGAGGGTTTCATCTAGACCTTATTCCATGTGAACAAGTTATATTTTTCAATACGCACAATGTATTATTATTTTGACTTCCAGCCATCATGGTCAGACTCTTGTACTACCCTGTTTTAATCTAGTCAACCAGCTCTAACTAACTCGATGCAGTTCATAATATAATAAATTCTCGTTTATGTGTTGCTCGGGGTTCCGGTTCGAAATTTCTTTGGGTAATGTTTATAATGTGCGCGACAGTGAGCAATGGCACTGCTCCATTGCCCGCAAATACTTCCTGTATTTTATTTCTTAAGTATGGCTATGCTTCTTAATGCAATTATTTTCCTATAGGGTAATACTGTGCACGGCCAGGATTGTAATAGGTCGATTGTCTTTCATGATAAGGCGTAAGTTTGTGCATGCATCTGAAAGAAAGTTTTCCTGTTTATATCAGCAGTATTTCTATCTCAAATGTATTTGTAACGTAGCATGCGTTTGTTGTTCCACGATTTCTTGTATCTGTTCATAAGTTAAGACTTCAGTTTATTTATTTAGATTACTTAACCCTATGTGGCACCGACCGCCGTAACCAAGGCCGTGTATAGTTTCAGGGATAAGAACAGGAGCAAGTAGGGTTTCTATTCCCAACTCCGCTCTACAAGTTCAGCGCTATAGCATGCACCTGTCAATAAGTGATTAAATATTGTTTAAATAGCTCATGTATTCCTGTTCTTCTTCTATTTCTATCGCAGACATGATGAATAACTACAGGTTCATTTTTCTTGTTTATACAGCGCATATGATTACTAGTGTTTATGTGGGCCTGTTCTTTTTTAACTGTAGCTTAATAACGTAGAATAAAACCCCATGTTAACCCTAGTATATTCTAGCTTTTATGTTATTCTGCTAACTTTCTTTAAGCACTTTATATACAAATAGAAAGATTACCTGCTACAGTGTTTTCATATTTCCAGAGTTAGCTATTATTCCCTCCCATGGGTCTGAGGGTTATTTTCACGAATGGTTATTAAACACTTATCCATTACTGTACTCAACTACATCACATTTAAATGGTGTAAACAGATATTTACTGTAATCATCTTCATCACATTTTAGTAATGTAAACAAATATATATGTGTAAATGTACTGTAATCATCTACTTCACATTTTGATAGAGTAAACAGATAAACGGTGATTTCCGTACTATAACTTGAACAAATTCTAAAGTACTTATCTGGTAGGACAAGAATACTCTCCAACTGTGGTCCTCCCAAACATCAAGGGAGGCAATGACGTCCTTCGCTTGCCCCCTAGCTCTAGAATTTAGTCTGCACTACGAAAACAGTAGAAATCCTGTTGTGACCTCTGGATGGCCAATCCAGCCACACACAGATAATCTGAAGACAAGGTTGCAGAAGCTTTTCTCAACTGTCCATTTCCACAGCTCTAGAGAATGCTTCACCTTCTTCTTTTCAGAGGAAAAACACAGAACCCCTAACCCTCCCCTGGGATTTCCTTTTATCCCTGGAGGTTAGGTAACTGTCCTCTAACTATTCCCAAGTAACCAACTTCTATTCTTAGACACTTTACCAACAGTTTAAGAGATTCATTTCCTTTTACCAGCTTAGTAATAAAAATAGTGTTTCTTGTTGAGTTTCTTTTACTAAATAAAATAAACATATATTAAAATAAATAAATTGTCTTTTAACTAAATTCAAACTAATGAGCTCTAAATGAGGCTGTCACATCTTCCTCCCCTGGAAGTAACACCGTCCTCGGTGTTTCAGTCCAGGTCTACAAAGAGCTCCGGGTATGCTTCCCGTACAAACTTTTCATCTTCCCAGGTAGCTTCGTCAGGTCCAAAGTGCCTCCATTGCACTTTCACCTGGGTAATTATTCTTTTTCGGAGTTCAATTTCCCTACGATCAAGTATGCGTAGCGGCTCTACCAGAAATTCTTCGTCCGGTTCTACCTGAAAAGTAGCAACAGGATTATCAATTAGTAACTTCAGATTTGTTTCAAACTTTAGCTAGGACTTTATTTCCTTTCTTTCTTCCTACCTGAATGTTTTTCCATTGAATTACTTGTTTTTCATCATGCACATATCGCTTTAACAAAGATACATGGAATACATTGTGCACTTTAATGTGACTAGGCAAAGCCAGTCTATAGGCTACTGGTCCCACCCTTTCCAGAATTTTGAAGGGTCCGCAGTAACGAGGAGCTAACTTGGCGCAAGAAGTCCACCTTAAGGTACTTCTTTTAGGCTTAATCCTGACATACACGTGGTCACCTACTCCGAATTCGTGATAAGACCTTTTCTTATCTGCAAAGACCTTATGTCGGTCCTGTGCGACCTTCAAATTTTGTCTTATTCTTTTTACCTCAGCTTCTAGCTCAGCCAACATTTCTGGTCCCAACATTAATTTCGTCTCCGGACTGCTCCAGTTGATTAGTGTATGACATTTTCGCCCATATAACGCTTCAAAGGGGCTCATTTTTAGAGACTCCTGGTATCCGTTATTATATGCAAACTCCACTAGGTGAGGGTAATCTTCCCATTTAGTTGGCTGCCGCATTACATACATGCGCAGCATATCCTCCAAAAATTGGTTTACCCGTTCCGTCTGCCCATCAGTTTGAGGGAGATAGGCAGTACTGAAGTGTATTTGAGTACCCAAACCCGAAAACAGGGTTTTCCAAAATGCGGAGGTAAACTTAACATCCCGATTTGAAATCACAGTCTTAGGTATACCATGCAACCTAAAGATTTCCCTCATAAATATGTCTGCAATCTGCACGGTTTTGTAAGTGGACTGTATAGGTATGAAGTGGGCAGATTTACTTAATCTGTCCACCACTACCATGATTGAATCATTTTGCTTCCTTGTTCGAGGTAAGCCTGTGATGAAATCTAAAGAGATCACTTCCCACTTCCATTCAGGAATAGGTATGGGCTGTAGTAGTCCTGCTGGATGCCGATGCTCCACTTTAACCTGCTGGCACTCTAAACACTTACTCAGATATTCTGCAATTTCTCTGCGCATACCGGGCCAATAATATATCTTTCTAATTGCCGAAAGCATCTTTTGATAACCAGGATGACCAGCGTAGTTGCTGAGATGGTACTCGTCCATGATTAACCCCTTGAGACTTGCACGATTAGGAACATAGACCCTTCCGCGGAACATTAACATTTGTTCCTCATTACTTCCATACTCGGATGGCTTTCCTTGCTTTAGATCTTCTTCCATCTGTCGCCACAAAAACTGATATTCTGGGTCCTTCTGGGCCTCTTCCTTTATTTGTTTTGATAGTTGGCTCATAGGTTGGCTGTAATAGATTGCATAGATCCCATGCAATTTCCTACTCAAGTCATCTGCAACTCGGTTTTATTTCCCTTTGACATGTTGTATGTCCATGTCAAATTCGCTCAAAAAGGCGTTCCACCTTGCTTGCCTAGAGTTTAAATCTGCCTGCTTGAAGTAGTTAGTTAAAATTTTGTGGTCTGTTTTGAGTATGAATCTTTTGCCCAGTAGGTAATGCCTCCACACTCAGAGAGCATGCACTACTGCGGTGAGTTCTAGATCATAGGCAGAGTACTTTTGTTCATGCTCTCTCAATTTCCTAGACTCATAGGCTATTACCTTGCCTTCCTGCGTTAACACTGCGCCCACTCCCTCCTTGCTGGCATCAGTACACACCACATAATCTTTACCGGGGTCAGCAACTTTCAGCACTGGTGCCGTGGTTAAGAGTTGTTTCAACTTCTCAAAGCTGTTCTGACATTCATTTGTCCATTTGAAAGATTTGCCTTTCTTTTGTAAGGATGTAATAGGATAGGCAATCTTAGAAAACCCTTCTATGAACCGCCTGTAGTATCCTGCCAGACCCATGAATGATCTGATATCTGCCACATTCTGTGGTACTCGCCATTCCATGATGGTTTTAATCTTTTCGGGGTCCACCGTTATTCCTTCAGCTGTCACAACATGACCCAAATACTGGATTTCTATTTTGAAGAAATCGCACTTGCTGAATTTAGCAGACAGCTGATGCTTCCTTAAAATTTCTAACACTATCCTCAGATGCTCCTTATGTTCTTCCTCGCTCTTGGAGTAGATCAGGATGTCGTCTATGAAGACCAATACAAAGCGATCTAAAAACTGATGAAAAATGCCATTCATCAACCTCATAAAGGTTGCTGGCGCATTTGTCAACCCGAATGGTAATACTACAAAATCATAATGTCCATATCTGGTGCGGAATGCTGTCTTGCAAACATCCTCATCCCTGATTCGAATTTGGTGATATCCAGACCGCAAATCTATTTTAGAGAACACTTTGGCACCTCTCACCTGATCGAATAAATCATCGATTCTGGGTAGAGGATATCTATTCTTAACTGTCAGCTTGTTGAGTTGTCGGTAGTCCATACACATGCGTAAGGTTCCATCCTTCTTTTTAACAAAGAGGACGGGTGCTCCCGAAGGTGACACGCTTGGGCGAATATATCCTTTATCTAACAATTCCTGCAACTGCATCTTTAACTCTGTTAATTCTAGTATACTCATTCTGTAAGGTGCTCTTGACACGGGAGAGGCTCCAGGTAGTAGTTCAATAGTGAAATCAATGTCTCTTTTCGGTGGCAATCCTGGAATGTTTTCTGGAAACACATCTAGGAATTCCTGTACCACAGGGATATCTTTTATATCTGCTGCTTTTTCGTTAGATTCAGTATACCCTACTTGAATTGCGTACAGCTGACACCCCTTTCGAATACACTTGCTCATCTGAGATGCTGTTATGGGGCGCAATTGCACAGGATTTTTAATTCCTTTAATTTCCTTACGCGTACCATCCTGCGCTCTATAATAAATTGTCTTCTCCTTACAGTCTACTAAGGTCCAGTGTTTCTGCAACCAGTCCATTCCTAGTAATACATCATACGATCCCAATGGTAAAATATTTAAGTCTACCTGCAGCTGCTGTTTTGCAACTTCCAAAATGCAATTTGCAATTTTCGCAGTCACTTTGCGTTTAGCTCCGGTGGCTAGTTGAACTAGCCATGGGTTTTTAAATTTCTGTTCTTTTAGATTGCACAGTTCCACTAGTTTAGGACTTACATAACTTAAACTATCTCCAGGGTCTATTAAAATCGAGACAGGTTTAGATAACATAGTACCTTCCAGTTCAATCATTGTGGGCTGGAAGTCAGCCTGTCGATCCTCCAAGGCTGCATTTATACGTGGTATGTTTCGCCCCACGTCCCCCACTGTCGATGCCTCCTGCAAGTTTGCCACATTTTCATTCCTTTTACGCTGTGGACAGTTCTTGTAATAGTGTGCTTCCCCACAGCCCCAACACTGTAAGGGGGGTTTCGAATTCTGTCCTTGTTCTGGTTTGCTTGATGCGGTGGCTTGATCTTACGAAACTCCCCCTGCAGTTCATTTCTCTGCCTCTTATGATCCTGTTGATCGAACGGATTTCCCGATTCTGCCTCGTTATAATTGTGATTTTTGCTCTTGTGAGAGAAACTCTTTTCTGTCTTTCCGATGGTGTTGTTTCTAGTTTGCTGGTCTTCTGATTCGGTTCATAACTCTCTTTCTGCACTAGGCTGCCGCGTTTCCTGATTCTGTTTATCAGATATGCTCTTCAGGATCCTTTCCTAGTCTAGCAGTAACCTTTCATTGTCCTTTCGGACTCTTACCATCTCCTCTTGTAACTGTTATACCGTGTTTAGCAGAGAGGCGATTTGCTGCTGCTGTTCTTCCAGCATCTTACTTGTCTTTTGGTGCTGTTCCACAGTTAGTTGAACCCACATTTTCGGGTTCATAATTGTTGGGCCTTGAGTCTCGTTCGGTTGTGACTGAGATGCCATGCCTTCCCTCAAGTCTTTTATCTCTTCTCAGTGCACTAATACAAACACATCTTTGTTAGTAGACCCTTAGGTTGCCAGTGTAGTAACCGGCTCTGATACCACTTGTCACAATCAACTATACTTCTATCCTAGCAAGAGTAATTAATAATATTTTTTTTTTACCATTAATCATTTATACACATAACTTTCACATTACTGAAGTAACCTAATACCACCTGCTATATGAAATACACATATTATATATACATGGTTATACAGACTATAGAATTAAATTATCCCAAACTAAATCTCTAAGCACAAATCTAATCATATTATGCTACGGTATAACCATTGATATGGTATTAATCTATAACAATGAGTACACTTGGGCTTTATTGACATTGGCGTAAATGCTATTGAATGTTTTAACCACCATGCGTATTGTTTTACCGCTCGGTACATCTTTGATTTCATTATATCCATCAGTCGAGGCCTATTATTTATTTCACCGTAACCTGTCATAAATTTCCATGTCACATATGAGTTATTTGTTCCGCCATATGGCTTCGTTCTTGCCTGGTTGGGTACAAGTGTCGTGCGTTAGTCATTTGGCGGTAGCAAGCAAATCACGCCTCGATCTCCGCATAGATTGCGAGGGAAGATCAACGATTTGGGTTTTCATCCACCGCCTGTCTCACAAGCTCGGAGACTCTTTCATGGCGCGCTGCCCACCTTTATTCCTTCCAGCCTGCATGGCTAGACACCTTGATTCGGAGGTAAACGCTACTATGAATACTTCAGGTTAACAAACAGTGGTGTGTTATAAATGTTTCTACAGGTTTTCTCGAGCATCCACTAAGTCTTTTTGCTTCGCCCCTGTGCAAAGATATTCCATGAGCAGGTTTGCCTATGCATGGCAGGGTGCCGGTGGAGGATGGATACGCAGATCGATACTTGGCTCTCTAGAATGAGGCTGCCCTAACTCAACAAGTATAACCGGCTTCGGCTTTCCAATCTTCTTCTGTTTTACACAAATAAATCGAGAATCTGTCTTTAAACCCTATATGATCTGGTGTTCTTTCCTTTGGACAGGCTACGCGAGGTCTAATACTCTTTTCAGGTACCAAAATCCGAATATCAACCCTTCGGTTCCCTAAGAAATACTCCTGTCCATTTTTTTTGTTTTCCAGCACTAAATCCTTTGGAGATTTCCTAACAAGTTTTCGTTGTGTCTCTGCAGGTATGAAGACCGGTTTAGTCTTTCTTCCTCTGTGCAGGTTCTATTCGTTTTAATTCAACAGATAATATGACCGTTCCCCGTTTACACAGGTACTTCGGCGCTCATGATCGCTCAGATTCATGGCGTATGTTTTCAGCTACTGTACTAGTTGGGTTACGGCTTTTTCTAGCCTAGGTTTTCTTATGTTTCGCTTCAGAAAAAGAGAGACTGTATAATTTCCAGAGGGTTTCGTCTAGACCTTATTCCATGTGAACAAGTTATATTTTTCAATACGCACAATGTATCATTATTTTGACTTCCAGCCATCATGGCCAGACTCTTGTACTACCCTGTTTTAATCTAGTCCCTACAGCTCTAACTAACTCGATGCAGTTCATAATATAATAAATTCTCATCTATGTGTTGCTCGGGGTTCCGGTTCGAAATTTCTTTGGGTAATGTTTATACTGTGCGCGACGGTGAGCAATGGCACTGCTCCATTGCCCGCAAATACTTCCTGTATTTTATTTCTTTAGTACGACTATGCTTCTTAATGCAATTATTTTCCTATAGGGTAATACTGTGCACGGCCAGGATTGTAATAGGTCGATTGTCTTTCATGATAAGGCGTAAGTTTGTGCATGCATCTAAAAGAAAGTTTTCCTGTTTATATCAGCAGTATTTGTATCTCAAATGTATTTGTAACGTAGCATGCGTTTGTTGTTCCACGATTTCTTGTATCTGTTCATAAGTTAAGACTTCAGTTTATTTATTTAGATTACTTAACCCTATGTGGCACCGGCTGCCGTAACCAAGGCCGTGTATAGTTTCAGGGATAAGAACAGGAGCGAGTAGGGTTTCTATTCCCAACTCCGCTCTACAAGTTCAGTGCTATAGTATGCACCTGTCAAGAAGTGATTAAATATTGTTTAAATAGCTCATGTATTCCTGTTCTTATTCTATTTCTATCGCAGACATGATGAATAACTACAGGTTCATTTTTCTTGTTTATACAGTGCATATGATTACTAGTGTTTATGTGGGCCTGTTCTTTTTTAACTGTAGCTTAATAACGTAGAATAAAACCCCATGTTAACCCTAGTATATTCTAGCTTTTCTGTTATTCTGCTAACTTTCTTTAAGCACTTTATATACAAATAGAAAGATTACCTGCTACAGTGTTTTCATATTTCCAGAGTTAGCTATTATTCCCTCCCATGGGTCTGAGGGTTATTTTCACGAATGGTTATTAAACACTTATCCATTACTGTACTCAACTACATCACATTTAAATGGTGTAAACAGATATTTACTGTAATCATCTTCATCACATTTTAGTAATGTAAACAAATATATATGTGTAAATGTACTGTAATCATCTACTTCACATTTTGATAGAGTAAACAGATAAACGGTGATTTCCGTACTATAACTTGAACAAATTCTAAAGTACTTATCTGGTAGGACAAGAATACTCTCCAACTGTGGTCCTCCCAACCATCAAGGGAGGCAATGACATCCTCCGCTTGCCCCCTAGCTCTAGAATTCAGTCTGCACTACGGAAACATTAGAAATCCTGTTGTGACCTCTGGACGGCCAATCCAGCCACACACAGATAATCTGAAGACAAGGTTGCAGAAGCTTTTCTTAAATGTCCATTTCCACAGCTCTAGAGAATGCTTCACCTTCTTCTTTTCAGAGGAAAAACACAGAACCCCTAACCCTCCCCTGGGATTTCCTTTTATCCCTGGAGGTTAGGTAACTGTCCTCTAACTGCTCCCAAGTAACCAACTTCTATTCTTAGACACTTTACCAACAGTTTAAGAGATTCATTTCCTTTTACCAGCTCAGTAATAAAAATAGTGTTTCTTGTTGAGTTTCTTTTACTAAATAAAATAAACATATATTAAAATAAATAAATTGTCTTTTAACTAAATTCAAACTAATGAGCTCTAAATGAGGCTGTCACAATTTAGGTAAGTTCTAAATTTATAAATGTTATGTAAAGACATATCTTAGTAAGAGGGGTAAGTTTATGTTTTAGAATCTTAATCTGTTATTTGAAATTTGGGGAGGGAGAATGTGAAATTTACTCTCAACTATTCAAGTAAACCACACTAATTTATAAATATCTATATAAATTTAGATTTGTGAAAATGTAATTTTAAAATTAAATTATTATTGAGTTTAACAATAAAAAATATAATATATTTAAGAGACTCTTTAGTTGTAATATTTTAGCTAATAAATAAATATTAATATTAGTAAACCACTCTAATTTATAAATATCTATATAAATTTAGATTTGTGAAAATGTAATTTTAAAATTAAATTATTATTGAGTTTAACAATCAAAAATATAATATATTTAAGAGACTTTTTAGTAATATTTTAGCTAGTAAATAAATAAATAAATAAATATTATGATAAAATATTAATAGCTTACAATAATTTTTATATATAATAGAATTATTACATATTGAAAGTTTAATGAATAATAATTTAAACCACAAATAAAATAAAATCTATATTTTTGAATAATAATTAATGTATGTATAATTTGAGAGGTTTAGAATTATGGGGTAGTGTTAAAGACACCAGGATAAAACTTTAATAACTTATAATAATTTTGATATATAATAAAATTATTACATAATGAAATTTTAATGAATAATAATTTAAACCACAAATTAAAAAAAATTTATGTTTTCCAATAATAATTAATATATGTATAATTTGAGAGTTTTAGAATTATGGGTATAGTGTTAAAGACACTCTTTATGCAAAAGTCAATGGCTCAAATCCCCATAAATATTCCCTTCAATCTAGCTAAACAAAAAAAACTAATATATACATAAATGTGATATAATATATGTTGGTTGTAATTTAATTATTCTACCTCCATTTAAGTGTAGATTTCTTTTTTTTTTAAGTAGTTTATGTTATGAAATAAAAATATTATTATAATGAAATTTTAAAGGCTTTGAATTTAAATGTGATAAACTAGCATTTGCCCCTAAGGGTTCAAAGGTACACCGAAGGAGTCGGCTTTGTGTTAACTCTCGTGCATGTCAAAGGGTTCGGTCTCCATTGATATTAGATCAACGAAGACCCGTAGGCACAAACAAGCTCGATGTTTAAACCAAAAGATGCCCCTGTAGTTGACCTCGTTGTGTGTGCTTTGACCGAGATCAACGATTGACATTCTCTGCGGGGGCAGAAGGTCGATGAACAAGCTGTACCTCGAGGTCCCTCTGCACTGACGCAAGCGAAACAGTTTCAGTGCGACGTGTTAAATTCAAATTGGGTAAAGGAACGACGAAATTCAGATTCACTAAAGACCTGTAGTGAAAAGTGCAAAGGTACACCCAAAAAAATACAAGATTTGGGAAAATCATTTATTTATTTGTTGTACACCAAAAAATACAAGATTTGAAAAAAACATTTATTTATTTCCTATAATACCATTAAGAAAAAATAATTTTATTTTAATATTAAAATGTTGAAAAATATTTAATATTTTTTAATAAAATTAAAATTTAAACAAGAATAATCTTAATAAAAGAAAAACAATGCTATCATCCAGCAAGCGGGCTGAGCATTAATTCGGAATTGGGAGAGAGAAAGGGCTAGTTCATGTAATGAGGTTCTGCAGAACGAAATGATGTTCCGCTGCCCTGTCTAGCTCTGATTTGGGCCCTCTCATCGGTTAGGAGTTTGTTTCACTCAGATTTCCAAGTATATTTTGTAGCTAACACAATCTCCAATCACTATGCATATACAATTTATGCATTTCGAGGTTATACCCAAAATCATTTTAGATCTGAGACCTCCCAACACTAAGTGGGAGCTTTTATGCTTTAACCTCGATTTGGAATATTTAAAATAAATCTCTTATGGTTAATAATCCCACATCTCCACTATGCATAAAATACACACACACCAGTTCTATTTTCCCTCTCAACAATTTAATCAAAGTGCGGACCCCTTATCATAAACCTGCATCATGGAACCAGTTAATATATCAATGGTTGGATAAAACCCCAAACCAATCTTCGCCTGGCTTATGCCCAGGCCCACAATATCCAAGCGTTCAACAAATACAACCATTCACTATTGAATACCAAAGCCCATATCAATTCAATTCACGTTCGAATTCCGAGAACCCTTTTATCAAATCATTGATACGGGAATTGAAACCCATGCATTATTATTTATAAGGTTCGGTCATACATATGTCAACCCACATATATTCCCCGATCAAATGCTAAGGAGCATTAATACGCCTCAGACCTTGGGTTAAAACTGACAATCAACACTATATGTGTTCCGGCCCACAGTACTCGCTTACCCCACCATCCGATGGCTACACGCTCGTCGCGTTCCACTCTGATGACCTCCACCGTGGATCTGGGCCTTGTAAACCTCCAATCTACTTAATTCACGAGCGCTGTTGGATCTCCACAATCATCCATTAGACGATTGAAATGCACATCGCACATTTTCAACGTCCGTGAGTTAACTTTTCAAACAAACGCGATATAAGCGGCTTTCCATTACCGCCCTTTGCCACGCATCAGACAACTAATGGAATCGCATTTTTTTTTCTCATACCTCTTACCACTCTTAAATCACGCGAAACTCACACACGGTTTTGGGAAATCCGCCTTCACTATTCCTCACGGTTCCAATTAGTTCCTTTGCTCCAGGCTCCGTTCGGCTATCAGTTTACCTGTACAGTTCGACTTCAATGCTATTCTAACACACAAAGTTCTTCGCCGCTGCAAACACGTCCAATACCCAAGGCTGCATTCATATTCCCCTCAAGCTATCGTACTGGTTCAACGCTGTCACAACGTACTATATTTCATTCCTCAGTGCACGAATGGACTCCTATGCTCCATCTCTGCAATTCTCATCGATTTTCGTTAAAACCTCTATCCGACTTCACAACCAAATCTCATTCACAGTGAATATACCATAGTTAGCGTAATACCTCTTTGAATTGTCATACATGAATCGCTTCGATTACATTCAACCCCTTCTCTATAATTGACCCTCAAATTTATATAAGTCGCATAATTATAAATTGCAGTGTTTAAACGTGCATCTTAACGAGTCTATGTATGAACCCTAGACACCCAAATCCATCTTGGGTGGAATCGACCCATTCTGTGGTCGATATTCCCAAAATTGGAATCACAATTAAATATACCATCATTCAATGCTTATATCTAATTCTCAAGTAAACAGAACACCGACTGGAGTTCAATCACAGAGTCTATTCACTTTGTTTCTTATACAGCAGGTTTAGATGAGACTTGAAGTCCCTTACACAGAAATTAAATCGATAGCACTCATATAAACTGAGCAGATGCTTTCAATTAAATAATGAACTCACTTACAAGAACTTTCTTCTTGGCCAGGTCTTCAATCGTTGGCGAAAATGACAAGGGAAGGGGTGATGGAGTTTATGTTGATGAACCATCCGTTGGATTGTCCAATCTGTGACCAAGGAGGGGAGTGTGATCTGCAGGATCAGTCCATGGCTTTCGGATCGGATCGCGGGTGTTTCGTCGAAACAAAGAGATCTCTGGTGGATAAGAATCTCGACCCTCTCGTCATTAAACCAGCATAACTCGTTGTCGAAATTTAACTGGTACGTGGGACATTGTTCAGAGTCTTTCAAGAACAACGAATCTGAACAGTGTCGCAAACTAAAACTCCACAATATAACACCTTCGGTGTAATAAAATAAAGTATAAATTATTTAATATTTAAGAACAATAATTTGTATATATGTAAAATATGTTAATTGAGTCTAGTTTTGAAGCTTGGAATGAATGATTTATTTTAAAGCTACACAAAAAAATTATATTGCATCACATCATAAAATAGCTACATAAAATGTGTCCATTGTGTGAACTAGTCTATCATTAGGAAAACCAAATCAGCCATATATTAAAATGATTTTGGTCGATATAAAAGGTCTAAATGAAAAATAAAAACTATCTAGTTGTTGGTGATAGAAAACCATGTCACTTAGACCACCTACTATATTGTATGTTCTATATAAATATAAAACCAAAAATCTACTGACTATACAATAAAATTTCTTCTTTTTAACAACTAGTCAAAAGGAATTCCATGTCTACTAGTGCTTTGGTTAGCCTTGTCAATCTTACATCAAACTTCCTAACCTGTTTTTGTGTCTCATCCAGACAAAGCAAGATCTATTTTTGTTCTCTTGATCTTTCAACCAACACCCTACCCATTATGGTTTTAAGTTGCTAGTAAATATCTACAATTTGCATACATTTTGCTTGTCTGGTCTTGGTTGTACCTATATGAGGAACCCAACTACGTACATTCTCTTAGAAAAATCTTCATTCAATTCTTGCCTCCATTTCTACATTCTCGATCTCCTATTGAATTGCTAGTGGAATCTAGGTCTGATAGACCCTTGCTATGTTTTCTGCCGCCATTTGTGCCCAAGAAGAGGAGGGACCAACTCCTTTGATATGAGTGCTTCTATGAGCTATCTTACCTCTAGCCATATCACTAATCAAAATAATGACATGGTACCTGCAAGTGGAGGTAAAGGGAAGGAACTCAAGCATGAAGTGCACTACTAAGACGAGGGGGAAAGGAGAAAGTAAGGGTACTATAACCAAGATTCAAAAGAACCCTAGTGAGCCTAGTAAACATTGCAAACAAAGATCAGAGAAAGTCTTGGATAGGAGCATAGAAGGACTCGAGAGACAACCATAAAGGAAAATTTTAGGAGCCCCTAAATTCCAAATTGAGCTTAGCAGCCACAATACAGTAAAGAAGGAAGTTGTGTTGTAGAGTTAGAGTCCACTTACAAGGATCAAAAGAAAATGTAAAGGCAAACACATAAAGATAAAATAAATTTAAGAATAAGTTAGTGGTTGAAGCAAGAGTATCCAAGATGATCTAGGTGGATATTAGTGACCACCCACCTCTTCCACTGTCTCAACATTTCTCTATCTTTTTGGTAGTTTTTTAATGATTTTTGGGTCCAAACTTTCAAGGTTTTTTTTAAGGCCCTAAATGATGTTTTTGGTAATTTAATGGGAAAATTTCCCTAGTCAAAAGTTGTAGTCCTCAGATAGTTCTTTCCAACGAGTTATTGTGTGCCCCAAATGGATAGTGTATGCAAAATTTGTGCCCCACGGAAGTTGATGTACCAACTAACCATCTCAGACCCACAAACATTTTGGCATTTCATCTTCTAGGGTTAAGGTTTTAGACCTTTACGGTTCTTTCTTTATGTTAAAAGGCCATTCTTTTTGCCTCTTGTGATATATTTTGCAAATGTGTGTAGCCGCCATCTCTCTCTATTCAAGGATAGCTACCATCAGTCCAGCCAAATTGTATTATATGGCATTATGATATTCCATTTACAATAGACGTTGGATTTTCACCATTTTAATTTGGTTTTTTTTATATTTCTCTGTGTGTTTCATTTCCTTTCATGCCTCTCATTTCATTCCTTGTACAACCCAAATCACAAGATTGAGTCTGAGGGAGGAGGCCAAAGACAAAAATATAACTAGAGAAGAATTATTGAAGAATATACTAGATTACAATGGACTAGCCTTGGACGAGTGAGGGGCTTACAATGAAATGGAAACAACCACATTTAATGCCATCAACCAATTGTTGATTATAAGAAAAGAAATGAAACAATTAACGAGAAGGACTCAAAAATTTACTAAAAATCAAACTTGTCTAGAGTGGAGTACTAATGTTCTAGAACCCTGTAAACCTCATTATATTACTAGCTCTTGACATGATATGAGAGTATTTTCTCACTCATCAGACTTGCAATCTTCCTTCCCAAATTTCCTTCATAATTCTCCCCTTGCTAATGTAATGATTATCAACTTGCACTCGCTTGACCACGATGGAGATGCATAAACCATACATAAACCACATTGATTTCCAGGTGATGGGAACTCACTTTCACAGGTGTTCAGCCTCATGATGTTCCATGCCCATTAATATCACTGTCTTTGATCACCCACTATGGGGGTTTGGGAGTGTTGTCGCTCCTAGAGACAGCCTAGAGTTGCCATAGACCAGTGCCTAGGACATCTTATCATAGCAAGGAGCACATAATAATATAATTTGGTTGTCAGCCAAAAGCTCTCCTGCTATCTCTTGTAAAACAAGGAAGTGATTTGAATGGGACCAGATTATACGGAAACTGTCACAAAGAAAGTGTTGCCGCAGAGACAAGATGCAAAACTCCAATATAAAAACTTCAGACAGTTAAGAGACAATTTACTGTAAAGAGGGCCAGTTCAAGTAATATGTCACAGAAATTAGATATCAGAAGGTGTATGTAGTGAAAGAACTCTGTTATTATTAGGTAAACACTAGGCGTTAACAAAATCACACTCTGATAAACACCCAAAACACATAGAACTATATATGGGCTTACCAATTTAAGAATCCATACATGACAATATCGTTTTAAAAGCACCCTTCCAAAGCAACTAATATAGCAGAAAATATGGATGAAATGAACATGGAACAGTATATCATGCCTGAGCCTATTTAAAGCGCTTGACTGATTCAAGTATGGGCATCAACTAGGATGAATCCTTACCTAAAATCAGTGAGCCACTCGCATTCCAGTAGCATGACACAAGAAGATATGTGAAATGGAAAGTTGTATTAAACACATAAGAAAAGGTTACATACTGTGATATACCACAGACCAGAATCCTCTAAGACAGATATAATTCCTCCTCACTAAGACCCTACGGGCTCTGAGCATTCATACATAAGCTTTACAAGATGTATACAAAAGTATCTTTCACAGCACAGCTTTCTGATAAAAATCTGGAGCCCATTCAAATCACTTCCTTGTTTTACAAGAGATAGCAGGAGAGCTTTTGGCTGACAACCAAATTATATTATTATGTGCTCCTTGCTATGATAAGATGTCCTAGGCACTAGTCTATGGCAACTCTAGGTTGTCTCTAGGAGCGACATGGGCTTATCAATCTAAGAATCCATACATGACAATGGCGTTTTAAAAGCACCCTTCCAAAGCAACTAATATAGCAGAAAATATGGATGAAATGAACATGGAACAGTATATCATGCCTGAGCCTATTTAAAGCGCTTGACTGATTCAAGTATGGGCATCAACTAGGATGAATCCTTACCTAAAGTCAGTGAGCCACTCGCATTCCAGGATCATGATACAAGAAGAAGATATATGAAATGAAATATTGTATTAAGCACATAGAAGAAGTTTACACACTGTGAGATATCAAAGACCAGAATCCTCATTACAGATAGAAATCCTCCTCACTGAGACCCTACGGGCTCTGAGCCTTCATACATAAGTCCTAGGCACTGGTTCAAGATGGTCAAGCTTGAATTGGAAGCTAAAAATGCAGCCCCCAGGAATTTCTACAATGCTCCTAATAGAGGATACAATCCCCAATACAAGAAACCACCTCTGTAGATACTGCCAAGGGAAGCAAAGGAAGCACAAGATCAAGTGCCACACCCATTGTACCTAGAGGGCCCAGTGGATGACTCCGCTGAAGACGCTGCCTACGAGCTAGAAGATTCAAATCTTTCTTTTTCAAATAATTATGAAATAGAGTGCCCTTTGCAAGAAGAAGAAGCAGAGATTGATCATTATTGCAAGTAGTTTAATGATTTCATACAAGCACATTTTAACAGAAAATATGATCTCAGATCTTCAAGGAAGAGGACTCGGACTCAAGATGAAGAACAGGAGCCATTTAAAAAGGAAGAATCTGCTCAAAAGGAGTCAACAATGGAGAAAGTCACAGATAAAGGTAAGAGTCCTCTAAACAAACCCCATGTAGTCTAATGATCAAACTCCTTCTTCAAAGGTAGTCAGTCCTCCTAATGCTGAGTCTGTATCAAAAGAAGTTAAATCTTCAGCTGAAAATAAAGAGTCGAAAGAAGTTGTAGTAGAAAAGCCCTCTCCTGCTTTTAATTTGCAAAAAGAACTTGAAAAAGTCAAAATCCCAGTCCCTTTGCTTGAACTGTTAAAACAACCCGCATATCAAACTCAAGTTACTTCCTTATTACTCCCTCCTGAAACACCAATAGTCCCAGACAGTCTTAATCTTCAAGAAGAAAGACCCATGGTAATTTTTGGCCCACATGTCGAGGAGATAGATCCCTCTACTCCTCCTTTCTATGTGTCTCTAGTTATTCATGACCTGTTGTTACACAACTGTATGCTAGATTATGGGGCTTTCCATAATCTTATGCCTCTGTCGGTCATGGAGCAACTAGGTTTACAAATCACCCGTCCATATAAAGATCTATATTCATTTGATTCCAAAAGAGTTAAATGCTTGGGGATGATTAAAGATTTAATGGTCAATCTGACCCAAATTCCAGCAAAAAGTGTAGTAATGGACATTGTGGTGACTGACATCCCAACTCGCTTTGGCATGCTGTTGTCAAGGTCCTGGGGAACAAAAATTGGTGGGTCACTCAAGATGGATTTAACATATGCTACTATTCCTGTTTTTGGTGGCCAGGAGAGGAGGTTATACAGAGAAACCAGATTTGTCAAGATGGTTACTAAAGCTGACAGCTCAGAGAATTCACCAGTCTACAGTAAGGAAGGAGATTTTTCATGTTGGATGTTAGAAGAAGATCAAAACTACTCTCATGAACCTTCCTTCTGTCAAATCAAGACTGAGCAGCCTTTAGAAGACAATGATGCAGGAGTATGGACCCTACATTTTGATGGAGCAAATTTAAGAGAAGGTAATGGGGCTGGAGTATTATTAATATATCCCACAGGAAAATGGGTACCACTGTCTTTCAAATTGGAATACGAAGCTACCAATAATATGGCTGAATATGAAGCACTGTTGCTAGGATTGCAGACAGCCAAGAACATGGGGATACAGATTTTAAAGGTGCTGGGAGATTCTGAGCTGGTGGTCAGACAAATCAGAAATCAATGTCAAACTAAACATCCTCGGCTGAGAGCTTATAGAAATGAAGTATGGGACATGGTGGATAATTTCTTCTCAGCATTTAATATCCAGTTCATGCCCTGGGAGCAGAACAGAATGGCAGATTCTCTTGCTATAGCTGCCAGTATATTTCGTCCTCCCCAGAACCCTCTTTTAAGATATGAAGTGAAGGTACGTTATAGACCATCAATCCCAGATAATATCAAGCACTGGCAGGTATTTGAAGATGAGGAACAAATGAAGAGATTCCTAGAAACAGTGGGGGAGTTCTCCAATATGGAGATTGATGATTGTGAAGGAGATGAGGCTGAAAATGTTTCAGAGAATAAGTGGGAAGAGAAAATGGCAGGAAGTAAAGTGTTGCAGCTAAAAGGAAATGTGATACCTAGAGGGCTGGTGCCCCTGGAAAGGTTGTTTGATAAAAAAGATGTCTCATTGCAGCCTAGTAAAGTGACAGAAGAAGATCAAATGGAGGATCTGAATCCTGGAACTAATGCTGATCCTAAAATTGTCAAGTTATCCAAGAAAGTCCCAGAAGAGTATAAAGAAAAAAATATGAAATTATTTCGATCTTATAAAGATGTGTTTGCATGGTCCTATTAGGACCTTAAAAATTTTGATGTCAATATAATGCAGCATCAAATTCCTCTGAGGGAAGATGCAAAGCCTTATAAGCAGAAGCTTAGACAGATAAACCCTCTGTTACTTCCCTCAATTGAGAAAGAAATTAAAAAGCTGTTGAAGGCCAAAATAATTGTGCCTTTAAGGTACTCAGAATGGGTTGCAAATTTGGTCCTTGTCAGAAAGAAAAATGGAGAAATAAGATTGTGCATGGATTTCAGGAATTTGAATAGATCATCTTTAAAAGATAATTATTCACTGCCTTAAATGGACCACATCCTGCAGAAAGTGGTGGGAACCTCTAGAATGTCAATGATGGATGGTTTTTCTGGTTATAATCAGGTGGCTGTACACCCAGAGGATCAGAAGAAGACTGCTTTCATCACACCATGGGGTACGTTTATGTATGCCACGATGCCTTTTGGACTGATTAATGCAGGACCTACTTTTTAGAGGGCGATGGACATAGCTTTTGTTGGGGAGCAAGATAAATTTCTGGTGGTGTACCTTGATGATATTACAGTGTTTTCAAAAAATGATGCTGAGCACATTGAGCATTTACGAAGAACTTTTGAAAAATGCAGAAGGTATGGTCTTTCTCTTAATCCACAAAAGTCTTTATTTGCATTAGAGGAAGGAAAACTTTTGGGGCATATTGTAACTAGAGATGGTGTAAGAATAGATCCCAAAAGAGTTGAGGTGATAAATCGTATTTCTCTACCAAGAAATAAGAAAGAAGTACAAGTATTTTTTGGACGTATCAATTTTCTAAGAAGATTTATGCACATTACAGACATGCTTAAAAAGAACAATGAGGTGAAATGGTCCCAAGAATCCAGAGAAGCATTCACTAGGATAAAACATGCATTTTCTGAAGCTCCTGTGCTAGCTGGGCCTGATTATACAAAGCCATTTATGATCTTTTCATTCGCTTCACCTCATACAGTAGCTGGAGTTTTGTTGCAGAAAAATGAAGATGGATATGAGCAGCCCATAGCCTTTTTCAGTCAGGTATTGCATGATG